>CAKXYN010000041.1:14505000-15035000 GCA_935064755.1 Tragelaphus eurycerus
GGAAGAAGCAGTTAGGTCTGGGAGTGAAAAACGGAAGGAGAGGTTCAGAAGTTTAGATCGCTTGCAGATCTGCTATAGCACAAGCAAATAAAATAGAAATAAGAATTGGACCAGCAAATGTATAAGATCACTTTTGTATTTTTGTACTTTGTTTAGCAGGTTTGGTGGAGAAGGCAATGGCACCCCACTCCAGTACTCTTGCCTGGAAAATACCATGGACGGAGGAGCCTGGTAGGCTGCAGTCCATGGGGTCGCTAAGAGTTGGACACAACTGAGCGACTTCCCTTTCACTTTTCACCTTCATGCATTGGAGCGGGAAATGGCAACCCACTCCAGTGTTCTTGCCTGGAGAATCCCAGGAACAGGGGAGCCTGGTGGGCTTCTGTCTATGGGGTCGCACAGAGCCGGACATGACTGAAGTGACTTAGCAGCAGCAGCAGCAGCAGCAGCAGCAGGTTTGGGCTTGGTGTATGCTACCAGGTAATTTGAAAAGACTCTGATGCTGGGAAAGATTGAAGGCGGGAGGAGAAGGGCAAGACAGAGGATGAGATGGTTGGATGGCATCACCGACTCAATGGACATGAGTTTGGGTAAATTCTGGGAGTTGGTGATGGACAGGGAGGCCTGGCATGCTGCAGTCCATGGGGTTGCAAAGAGTCGGACATAACTGAGTGACTGAACTGAACTGAACCCCAGGGACTCAAGTAATACGGTTTGTTCCAAATTCCTTCACCGTCTTCTGATCCCTAAACTTCTTCACCTGTTATGCAGATTTCATTGTTTGAATTTCACAGGTCTTTTGAACACACACGTTTGTTCATTTTGTGGTAATTCACAGTTTTAAAACTTTTGTTATTATATGGTGTGTATCAATAAAATGTTTCATTAAAAATGCTTATATATACATATACATACATGTGACTGGGAGACAGTATAAAATATTTGGTGGTTTGAAAAATGAAATATGATATAGGGAACAGTGCTTTTAAATGGATTCTTGATAAAGTCACAAGTGACATTTGAACAATTCTTTAAACTTGGTTGCACTTAACTGAGTTTGTTTGGCATATAATCATTTTTTTTTTTTTTTTTAAACACAGGCATATGCTGCTTTCTTTGTGAAGGTAATGTGGTTACAGCTGGGCCTACATAACCTCAAACAGTAAAACCTTCAGGCCGATGAATGAAAACAAGCTGCTACAATATATCAAACACCCAGATTGGAAAACATGTATTTCTCTTTAGATAATTGTTGAAAGTTTAAAGTCTTTTGCTTGGAATTATATAATTACCATTTCCCACACTATGGGAGATGCTGGGTTGCTAATAGGTATTCAGATCAGATCAGATCAGATCAGTCGCTCAGTTGTGTCCGACTCTTTGTGACCCCATGAATTGCAGCATGCCAGGCCTCCCTGTCCATCACCAACTCCCAGAGCTCACCCAGACTCACATCCATCAAGTCATTGAGGCCATCCAGCCATCTCATCCTCAGTCATCCCATTCTCCTCTTGCCCCTAATTCCTCCCAGCATCAGAGTCTTTTCCAATTAGTCAACTCTTTGCATGAGGTGGCCAAAGTACTGGAGTTTCAGCTTTAGCATCATTCCTTCCAAAGAAATCCCAGGGCTGATCTCCTTCACAATGGACTGGTTGGATCTCCTTGCAGTCCAAGGGACTCTCAAGAGTCTTCTCCAACACCACAGTTCAAAAGCATCAATTCTTCGATGCTCAGCCTTCTTCCCAGTCCAGCTCTCACATCCATACATGACCACAGGAAAAACCATGGCCTTGACTAGACAAACCTTTGTTGGCAAAGTAATATCTCTGCTTTTGAATATGCTATCTAGGTTGGTCATAACTTTCCTTCCAAGGAATAAGCATCTTTTAATTTCATGGCTGCAGTCACCATCTAATAGGTATTAAGGTACAAAAAACTTCCATTGCAGCTTAGTTTAGGAAGCAAATAGCCAGAATTTTTTTTTTTTAAAAATCCTGAACTTCTCAGAGATTTTCACTTCTAATGTGCTTTGGAATTCTTTAAAAGTGCAAATTTGCATGTTTTTTGAAATAGAACCATATTTTCATGAAACAAGTTGGGACACATAGTGATGTAGCATTTTAGGGTCCATAGTTTGGGTTGAAAGAAAAGATTTAGTTGGCATATTAATTGACATTGGTATTCCACAAAGTAAGAAATTATTATAGTCTCCATAATTCTTAAGCCACTGTTACTACTTTACTTGGAAGCTAGGATTCAGTGATTTACTTGTGATTCAGTCCAATAGACACTAACTGTCTCATGTATACATTTTGTGCTCCAGCTTCTGCACTTGGTAAAGTTAGGTTTAACTATAAGTACTTAAAAGAAGTTTGGGGATTTTTAAATGAAATTATACGAAAGACAGGCATTTTGATGAAGTTTTAATTACTCTAGTTTACTAAGGAGTATGGAATTTGGGGGAGAAGGCAATGGCACCCCACTCCAGTACTCTTGCCTGGAAAATCCCACGGACGGAGGAGCCCGGTAGGCTGCAGTGCATGGGGTCGCTAAGAGTCGGACATGACTGAGCGACTTCACTTTCTCTTTTCACTTTCATGCATTGGAGAAGGAAATGGCAACCCACTCCAGTGTTCTTGCCTGGAGAATCCCAGGGACGGGGGAGCCTGGTGGGCTGCCGTCTGTGGGGTCACACAGAGTCGGACACGACTGAAGTGACTTAGCATAGCATAGCATAGCATGGAATTTGGGAAGGTAATTTATAAGTCATGAATCAGAATTCTTCTGGCCTGGATTTTACAAGGTACTGACAGTGTTCAGTAAGAACACAAATTTTTATTCTCAAAGACATCTTCTCCACCTTTCATTCACTGAAAATACTGAAAGCATTCACAAGTGATGAACCTCACAACTTGTCTCCTTGCCCTCTTTCTTGCCACCAGATTTCTTTTTAAAACATTAGTCTAAATTAGATGTCAGCAAATGTTTTCTGTAAAGGTCAGACAGTAAGTATTTTAGATTTTATGAGTCTTATAGTTTTGGTATGGGCTTCCCTGGTGGCTCAGATGATAAAGAATCCACCTGCAGTGCAGGATATCTGGGTTTGATCCCTGGGTCAGGAAGATCCTCTGGAGGAGGGCATGGCAAGCCCACTCCTGTATTCTTGGCTGGAGAATCCCAAGAATAGAGGAGCCTGGTTGGTTACAGTTCATGGGGGCACAAAGAGTCAGACACAACTGAGCGACTAAGCACACACACAGAGTTTTGGTATCTCTTGCAACTACTCAACTCTCCCATTATAGAGCAAAAGCAATCATAGATAATATATGAAGAATGTGTGTGTGGCTATGTTCCAGTACATTTTATTTAGAAGAATGGGCAGAGTGGGCCACGTTTGAGCCTTGGGCAATTTGCTGATTTCTGGGCAAAATCATGTCACTGTATTACTTAAAATTTCTTAATGCTTTCCCACTGCAACAGAATGAAATCTAGTGTATCTAGCCTGGTACACATCACCCTTTATAATCTGGTCCCAGTCTACCGTTCTACCCTCATTTTTAATTACATGCATGCCAAACAGTCCTCTAGTACATTGTGCTGATTACTTCCTGGGTGGTTTACACCAACAGGGGCTTTGCTCCTCAGCAGCTCTGGTATCCTGTCCTTCCATCTAAACCAACATCTTTGCTACAGCTGACACTGACGTAGGATCATGTCTTGGATTGTACAGGCACTGCTATGAAGTTTCAGTACCAATAACCAGAGAGGCCTATATTTAACCTGTTGAGTTGTCATCAGAAAACAGACATGTTGAGATATTTCCATTTATGCAGATTATGTAAAATATACAGATTGATTTTTTTTCTTTTTTGATAGAAATGTACTATGGTGGTAGATACACAAACTTACATATGTGGCAAAATTGTGCAAAGTACACATACAATTCAAATATATACACATGCAAATGAGTACAAGCAAAGCTGGAAGAATCTGAATAAGACTGGTGGATTTTTTTCAATGTCAATAATCTGGTTATTATGTTACACTACAATTTGTGAGCTGCTACCATTAGTGGGAACTGAGTAAAGGGCACTTGAACTCTCTCCTATTTATTATTGTTGTAGATGAGTTTATAATGATCTCAACACAATTTTAAGCTTTTTTTTTTTCCTTTTTCCTTTTTTATTTTCTAGATGTAGTGCTTTTGCCATACATTGACATGAATCAGCCACAGGTGTACATGTGTTCCCCATCTTGAACCCCCCTCTCACCTCTCTCCCCATCCCATCCCTCTGGGTCATCCCAGTGCACCAGCCCTGAGCACCCTGTCTCATGCATCAAACCTGGACTGGTGGTCTGTTTCACATATGATAATATACATGTTTCAATGCTATTCTCTCAAATCATCCTACCCTCGCCTTCTCCCACACAGTCCGAAAGACTGCTCTATACATCTATGTCTCTTTTGCTATCTTTCATATAGGGTTATCATTACCATCTTTCTAAATTACATATATATATATGTGTGTGTGTGTGTGTTAGTATACTGTATTGGTGTTTTTCTTTCTGGCTTACTTCACTCTGGATAATAGGCTCAAGTTTCCTCCACCTCATTAGAACTGATTCAAATATACTCTTTTTAATGGCTGAGTAATATTACATTATATATATATATATATATACACCACAGCTTTCTTATCCATTTTTCTGCTGATGGACATCTAGATTGCTTCCATATCCTGGCTATTATAAACAGTGCTGCGATGAACATTGGAGTACACGTGTCTCTTTCAATTCTGGTTTCCTTGGTATATATGCCCAGCAGTGGGATTGCTTGGTCATACGGCAGTTCTATTTCTAGTTTTTTAAGGAATCTCCACACTGTTATCCATAGTGGCTGTACTAGTTTGCATTCCCACCAACAGTGTAAGAGGGTTCCCTTTTCTTCATACCTTCTCCAGCATTTACTGTTTGTAGACTTTTGTATAGCAGCCATTCTGACTGGCGTGAAATGGTACCTCACTGTGATTTTGATTTGCATTTCTCTGATAATGAGTGATGTTGAGCATCTTTTCATGTGTTTGTTAGCCATCTGTATGTCTTCTTTGAAGTAAGGTCTGTTTAGTTCTTTGGCCCATTTTTTGATTGGGTAGTTTATTTTTCTGGAATTGAGCTGTAGGAGTTGCTTGTATATTTTTGAGATTAATTCTTTGTCAATTGCTTCATTTGCTATTATTTTCTCCCATTCTGAAGGCTGTCTTTTCACCTTGCTTACAGTTTCCTTCGTTGTGCGAAAGCTTTTAAGTTTAATTAGGGACCATGTGTTTATTTTTGCTTTTATTTCCAATATTCTGGGAGGTGGGTCATAGAGGATCCTGTTGTGATTTTTGTCAGAGAGTGTTTTGCCTATGTTTTCCTCTAGGAGTTTTATAGTTTATGGTCTTACATTTAGATCTTTAATCCATTTTGAGTTTATTTTTGTGGTTATTATGTTACAGTACAATTTGTGAGCTGCTACTCTTAGAGGGAACTGAGTAAAGGGCACTTGAGATCTTTCCTATTTATTACAGCTGTAGATGAGTTTATAATGATCTCAGTACAAATTTCAGTTTTAAAAAAAGATCCACCAGGATTTATACAGGTCTTAATCCCTTTACACAAACATTTCCCTTTTACAACTGTGAATCACTTGCATTTTCAAAAAATAACTTTCTTGTGTTAGTTTATGTTTGAAACTGTTGCTTTAGTTCCACTACTTCCAGCCTTTTCTCCTGTCTGTGCTTTCATATCTATCTTCTTTACACTCCACATCCATCATTCTCTTTTAGCTCTCCTCTTGGTCCCTTTCCCCTCTATCCTGGAAGAGTTTTGACATTGCTTCTCTAGAGTCTACAACATAGACTTGACTTTCTATAGTGTTAACTCTTTACTGTTGATTCTGATTATTTTATGTTTACATTTTTACTTCCTTAGAGATTTTTTATCTAAGTTCTTTGATATTTTTAATATGCATTTTCAATTCTGAGTTATTAAACACATTTATTAAATTTGTTAACAAATTCAAAATAGCAGCCACAGTTTATTAAATCTGTAGTTGATGGAAAAGGCGTGGGGTGACATAGCACATGTATATTATTATCTGTTATTTCATCAGGAAACATTTTCAGTTCTGAACATGATAGAAACAACAATATAGTTAAGGGAGATACAATAAAAGAATGAGATAATTGAAAAAAATGTTAATAGAGTCACAGAATATAGAAAATATTTTTTAGTTTAAGACATGTTAACTTTTGAGTATTCATTAATTCATTCTATGAATATTTATTGGTGGTCTACTATGTTCTAGGTACTGTTTGAAATTCTGGAATATGTGGATGTTAAAGATATTATGAATAAATACCTTTGATTAGTAGTGCAAGTGTTAGACCATTAAACATTTGAAACATCTGCCACAGCCTATTCCTCTGACTCTATTTTGGGTGAGTGTATTTTTTTTGTATGTGTGTGATAATGCTTGGGATTGGGCATTAAAGTGCTATCTCTTGTGGAAAAACACTTAGTGATGATGTTGTTCTTATTTCAGATGTTGTTCTTAGAGTTCCATTTGATTTGATGCTTTCTGTCAGTTGGCTTCTCAATGTTAATGTCTCTACCAGATGGAAATAATCTGTCATCCCTAGAATATTTGCCAAATTTAATTCAAATTAATTCTGAAGTGAAAGAGGACACATTTAATCCAATAAATACACTGGTGATCATTTGAAAATACATTTTAAAAAGTGACTTAGCCAACCAGATGGTGTCTCCACACAAATAGCTAGATCTTGAAGAAATACTCTTTACAAAGTAAATTTACTTTGTTGGGGTTGGCGCCCAGCAGGAGTGGATCATCTTCCTTACTCTTTGACCAATAATGGTTCCTGACAGTGCACTTGACCCCACCCAAAGTGGAGGTCCTGGTACAGGGTCAATGATGGAGACTAGGAAAGCAGTTCTGGGTGTGGTCTTTCTCTGTCCTGAGGGCCTACTCTCCAGGGAGCCTCCCACTGATGCCACTCAAGTGATAGACTGTTTCCAGCATTCTGGGTCCAGATCTGTGGACCAGCTCTCACTGCTTGGGGAGTGGGCAAGTGGCTTATTACCGGGACTATTTTTCTTTTTTGTGTTCTGTGTCAATGTGCTTTGGAGTGGGAGGACCTCATACTTGGTTGAAAGTGTGGGAGGAAAAAGGGGAAAGAGGGCACTTGTGCTGTTTTGATTCTGAGTTACGTAGGCTCACCTAAGCTAGGCAAAAGGAGTCTTCAGGTGTGGTTTAGTGCAGACTCAGAGCAATAAAGTGTTTCCTTGATATCATTGCCTTCTGTGTATGCATATTTCTCAGAACCTTGCAGGGAGAGGAGACAGTTTAAGGACAGGATTTTGAATTAATTTCCCATGACTGAGCCACATTTTTGTTAATTTTTGTAAGCATGTATTTGTGTCACTTGTTGACATAACTTGCATGTGCTTTGAAAGAACATAAACTTGCACGTGTATATGAGTAAAGAACTAAATTTTGTTTATTTTCATATTATGAAATGATATACATGTGGCAAAAAAATCAAACAAACAAAACACATATCTAGTTAAAAGTGACTATTAGACCCTTAACCCACAGTTTCATTCAACAGAGATAATTCCTTCCAGGGATTTTTTATGTATATACATCAATGAATAATTTAAAAACATGTTAAAATATTTAAATAGATCATTTAAAAACACATATGCACATGAGAATAAATGATTTTATTATTTGCTTTTCTAAATTAAACAATGTCTTAAGGATTGTTTCATAACAACACATAGAGATCTATCTCATTCTTTTAATGGCTATACCATTTTCACTTCAGGGATGTAGAGTAATTTTTTCAATGAGAAATTTATTATTTCAAAGATAATAAATTTCACATTGAATGGATAGTGTTGGGTTGAAGATATTTCTCCCAAGGTTAAGAAATAATTCAGACTTACCTCCCTCCTTTCTTTTCTCTGGAAAATAAAATTCAACTCTACATATGTTGTTGGAAAGATGAGTTTTGGTGATTCTAATGTTAATTTAACATCAGCTAGAATAATAACAACAAAAAGAATCATAATAACCAAAATTGTGGCTGGATAATATTCTAAGGTATTAATTATATCTCAAATATATCCTCTATTCACAGTGCCTGATAATGCCTTCTTTCACAGTCCATGTCTCTAGACAATAGTGCCTGCATCAGAAGTATCCAAATGACTAGGAAATTTATAGAGGAAGCCCAATGCTTGAAATGTCAAATTTCAAGCAATTTGGTTGGAAGATTCAGAGGCTCTTCGAATTCTCAGAAACTTGGACTGGAAAAGAGGAAAAGAAAGGCAAAGGAATTACTCACAAGAGAGGAAGGAATGTGGAAAAAGCCCAGAAGGGGTAGGAGTGGTAGCAGAGAGCTGAGAAATGGGGACTCTGCTCTGGGTGAACATCCTGTTCCCAGAGACCCTCTCCAGTTCTCAAGCTTCTTCTCCCTGCTCCTCCTCTAGCTAATCATCCATGAGCAGTCTTGGAAAGAAAAGCTGTTCTTGGCAGTTTGGGGGTCTCGGACACCCCAGGGAGTGGGAAAGGTGATAACTGCAGTATCAATCATAATGCAGACATTTCTATCTTTCAAATGCTTACTATGTACAGGTTCTATGTGTGAGTGCTTCCCAGGCATTATCTCAACAACCATAGGGGACCGATGTATGGATATATACCCTAAAATATATATGAAATGTAATATATATCATATATGTAGTATGTGATATGTAATATATTATATATCTATATGGCTAGGGAAGATGGAATTTTTCTGATTTTACAGATGAAGCTGAATTATGAAGCTGTTTGTTCAAAGTTTCATAGCTAATTAAGCAGAGTTAATATCTGAAATCAGGCAATCTCACTGTGGAGCATGAACTCATAAATATTGAACCACGTTGCTTTCCTTGATTTCAAAAGGATATGTACACCCTCACACTGGAGATGAGTCAAAGGCAGGAGATGTAAAAGAATATGACTGGAGGAAAGGGCCCTAGTTGTCTAGACTATGATGTCTAAAGACTTTTTGAGAAAGATAAATAAGGAAGATATAATAAAGTCACCCAGGTAAAGCAATGCAAGTCAACCAATGAAAGTGGCTTTGGATGGGAGATGGAGCTCAGCATAAGGGAGGAGGCACAGTTAGTTTAAGTGGCCAAGTAATAGTGGAGAGGCTGGCAGTTTGTCTTGAAATGGAATTTATATTTGTGACCCTGACATAAAAAGTCATTTTTTTTTTTTTCCCTGAAAGCTGGTGTCTGTAACAAAGATCTCAAGAAGAAAAGACCATAATATCCTTCATTACTACATTTTGCAATTGTAGTGTGCTACTTATTTCCTTCCTAGACTAGGACATATTTTGGATAGTGATTTGTGCTTATGAATGGACTATCAGGACTCAGATGGGAGTTGTGACTGTTAATTATTTACCATTCACCATCTCTGCTTTCTTCTGTCAAAAGCCCCAACTTTCATCTGGGTGCCTATCCCCAACCCCCAATCTAAGCCTCAGCTAATTACTTTTTTATATTTCTGTAGCAACAATGATTGGTTCAGCCATGCATATGTGACCTAAGCCATTCCAATAAAAATATATTACAGTTTTTCTAGAAACAGAGTATTGGTGCTCATTTCATCCCTTTATTTCTTTTATGAAGCCATGCCTGAGGCAGGACCTCCCCTGAACTTACCAGCTATGGAAGACAAAAGTTTATCTTTTTACCTCATTTGTGATTGGGTTTATATCATTTGCAACCAAAAGAACTCTAGTCAATAAAGAAGGAAAAAGAAATGATAAAATATCTTTTTAAGACTTCCCTGGCAGTCCAGTGGTTAATACTCTGTGCTTTCACTGCAGGGGGCATGGGTTCAATCCCTGGTTGGGAAAAAAAGATCACACATCCTGTGTGGTGTGGCCAAAATAAACACATAAATAAATAAAGAAGAATAATTCTTCCTTATCCATTGGGCAAGGGAGCAGAAATGATCAGTGATGAATGCAGGCTATTTCTTTTTTGGGAGTACTATAAAAGTATCAAAATATGTAACAGTAGTATTAAAAAATTAGTATGAAATTACTTTTAACTATTCTAAATGATTAACTCTCAGTTTTCTTATAAATAAAGAGCAAGTGCCAAACTCAAGATAAATTCCTGAAAAATAGCATGGAGATTACCTAATCTTTGAGTTCAGTTCAGTTCAGTTCAGTTCAATCATTCAGTCATGTCCAACTCTTTGTGACCCCGTGGGCTGTAGCACACCAGGCTTCCCTGTCCATCACCAACTCCCGGAGTTCACTTAAATTCATATCCATTGAGTCAGTAATACCATCTAACTATCTCATCTTCTGTCATCTCCTTCTCCTCCCACCTTCAAACTTTCCCAGCATCAGGGTCTTTTCCAGTGAGTCATTTCTTCGTATCAGGTGGCCAAAGTATTGGAGTTTCAGCTTCACCATCAGTCCTTCTAATGAATATTCAGGACTAATTTCCCTTAGGATGGACTGGTTGGATCTCCTTATAGTCCAATGGACTCTCAAGAGTCTTCTCCAACACCACAGTTCAAAAGCATCAATTCTTCAGCACTCAGCTTTCTTTATAGTCCAACTCTCATATCCATACATGACTACTGGAAAAATCATATCTTTGACTAGATGGAACTTTGTTGGCAAAGTGATGTCTCTACTTCTTAATATGCTCTGAATGGTTGTCCTAGCTTTTCTTCCAAGGAGTATGTGTCTTTTAATTTCATGGCTACAGTCACCATCTGCAGTGATTTTGGAGCCCCCCCAAAATAAAGTCTGTCATTGTTTCCACTGTTTCCCCATCTATTTGCCATGACGTGATGGGACCAGATGCCATGATCTTAGTTTTATGAATGTTGAGTTTTAAGCCAATCTTTTCACTCTCTTCTTTCACTTTCATCAAGAGTTTCTTCAGTTCTTCTTCACTTTCTGCCCTAAGGGTGTTGTCATCTTCATATTTGAGGTTATTGATATTTCTCCTGGCAATCTGTGAGTAGCATGAGCTATAAACCACCCCATAGAACAACTTACCATTCTTAGTTTCAGTGCAATATTTATGTTCTGTGAATTATTTAAAGAAATATATAGAGATGGAGACAAAAGTGGAGGGTAGAAGGATGTGAGTTCAGTGCTTCATATGAAAACATCAAACTCATAACTAACTGCTGAATAACCATTGTCAAAAAACTCTGGAACCTGCCAAAAAGATAACCTACATCAAAAGATAAAGAAAAAGCTACAGTGAGACAGTAGAGGGGGCAATCATGACAAAATAAAATTCTATATCTGCTGGGTGGGCAAAGTAGAAAATATTTATACCCCAGAAGTTCTCACACAGGAGTAGATGTTCTAAGCCTCATGTCAGGCTAACTAGCCTGGGTGTCTGACAATGAGAAGAGGAGCCCTCAGAGAATCTGGCTTTAAAAGTCAGTGAGGTTTGATCACAGGAATTCCACAGGTCTTGTGTTCACTAAGACCCAGGATAAAAAGCAGTGACCTCATGAGAGATTGGACAAGACTGTCTGATAGTATTGTTGGGTCACCTGCTGAGACAGGGGGAAGTTGTGGTGCATTGCAGGGTTAAAGACATTGTTGGTAGCAGTTCTGAGGAGTATGCATTGGTGTGAGCCCTGCTGGAGACTGTGATTTTCTTACCGAGATTTGGCCCCAACAAGTCTGTAGGCACCAGTGCTGGGATGCCTCAGGCCAAACAACCAATAGGAAGCAAAATAATCTCATACAGGGTGCTTAAATTCTTCTGAGACCATAACCCTTTGGACATGCCCCTTATCATGGCCTTGTGCTCCAGAGGGACAAGGCCCAGCTCCAGCTAGCAGTGGGCAGGCCCTTCCCAGCAGGAAGCCTACACAAGCCTGTTAGACAGACTCATAAATCAGGGGGTAGACAGCCGAAGCAAGAAAAACAATAACCATGCAGCCTGCAGAATAGAAACCACCATCACAGAAAATTAGACAAAATGAAATGACAGAGGAATATGTCCCAGGTGAAAGAACAAAATAAAGCCCCAGAAGAGCAGCTAAGTGAAGTGAAGATAGACTTCTCATTAAAAAATTCAGAATAATGATAGTAAAGATGATCTAAGATCTTGGAAAAATAATGAAAGCACAGATCAATATGATACAAGAAATATCTAACAAAGACCAAGAAGAACTAAAGGATAAACAAAAAGAGATTAACAATGCAATATATGAAATGAAAAATACACTAGAGGGAATCAACAGCAAGATAACTGAGAGAAAGAATGACAACTGAAAGACAGAATGGTGGAAATCATGGCCATGAATAAAGAAAAAAGAATGAAAAGAAATAAAGACAGTCTAACAGACCTCTGGGACAGCATTAAACACACTGGCATTTGCACTATAGGGATTCCAGAAGGAGAAGAGAGAAGTGATAATAGCTGCAATTTCCCTAGTAGTTCAGATGGTAAAGCGTCTGCCTACAATGTGGAAGACCTGGATTCTATCCCTGAGTTGGAAAGATTCCTTGGAGAAGGAAATAGCAACTCACTCCAGTACCCTTGCCTGGAAAATCCCATGGGTGGAGGAGCTGGTAGGCTACAGTCCAAGGGGTTGCGAAGAATCAGACACGACTGAGCGACTTCACTTTCACTTTTTCACTTTCCCTAACATGGAAAGGAAATAGTCTTCCAAGTCCAGGAAGCACAGAGACTGCCAAGCAAGATAAACCCAAGGAGGAACACACCAAGACACAAAGTAATCAAACTAACAAATATTAAAGACAAAGAATAATGCTAAAAGCAACAAGGGAAAAACAACATAACATACAAAGGAAGTTCCAAAAGATTTTCAGCTGATTTCTTATCATAAACTCTGCAGATCAGAAGGGAGTGGCATAAAATATTTAAGGCGATGAAAGTGTAAAACCTACAATCAAGAATACTCTCCCCAGCAAGTCTCTCATTTAGATTCAACAGAGAAATCAAATGCTTTAGAGAAAAGCAAAAGCTAAGAATGCAGCACTGCCAGATCAGTTTTGCAACAAGTGCTTCTCTATGTGGAAAAGAAAAGGCCACAATTAGGAACAAAAAAATTACAAATGGAAAAGTTGACCCATAAAGGCAAACATATGGCATAGATAGGGGATAATTTATATACAAATATGATATTAAATCCAGTAATTGTGAGAAGATGAGAGAACAAATGGGGGTATTGGAAATTCATTTGAAATCAAAAGACCAGCAACTCAAAGCAATCTTGTTTATATATAGACTGCTTTATCAAAACCTCATGGTAACTGCAAACTGAAAATCTACACTAGATATACACACACAAAAGAAAAAGAAATCAAAATACAACACAAAATTTAGTCACAAGAGAAGAGAACAAAAGAGAAGGGAAGGGAAGAACACCTACAAAAACAAATCCCAAACAAGAAAATGACAGTAAGGGCATGCTGCTGCTGAGTCACTTCAGTCGTGTCCGACTCTGTGCGACCCCATAGACGGCAGCCCACCAGGCTGCCCCGTCCCTGGGATTCTCCAGGCAAGAACACTGGAGTGGGTTGCCATTTCCTTCTCCAATGCATGAAAGTGAAAAGTGACGTCTCTCAGTCGTGTCTGACTCTTAGGGACCCCATGGACTGCAGCCTACCAGGCTCCTCCATCCATGGGATTTTCCAGGCAAGAGTACTGAAGTGGGGTGCCATTGCCTTCTCTGAGTAAGGGCATACATTTTGATAATTACCTTAAATGTATTAAATGCTCCAACCAAAATATATAGACTGGCTGAATGGATACAAAACCAAACCTGTAGATATGCTGTCTTCAAGAGAACCACTTCAGATCTAGGGATATATACAGACAGACAGTGAGGGCATGGAAAAGGGTATTCAAAAGAAATCAAAAGAAAACTGGAGTAGCAAAACTCATATCAGACAAAATAGATTTTAAAATAAAGGCTGTTACAGGAGACAAGAAAAGACAATATATAATGATTGAGGTATAAATCCAAGAAGATAAAACAACTGTAAGTTTTTATACACCCAACATAGGAGCATCTCAATATATAAGGCAAGTTCTTACAGCCATAAAGGAGAAATCTGCAGTAACACAAGGGTACTGGATGACTTTTACACCTCTCTTTCATCAATGAACAGACCATCCAGACAGTAAATTAATAAGAAAACTTACAAGCCTTAAATAACTCATTAAAACAGATGGATCTAATTGATGTATCTTTAGGACATTTCATCCAAACGCAGAAGAATATACTTTTTTTTCAAGTGCACGTAGAACATTCTCCAGGACAGGTCACATCTTGGGTCACAAAACAAGCCTCAGAAAATATAAGAAAAGTGAAATCACATCAAGAAACTTTTCTGACCAAAACACTATGAGATTAGAAATCAGCTACGGGAAAAAACCGTGAAGAACACAAATATGTGAAGGCTAAACAATATGCTACTGAACAACCAATGGGTCACTGAATAAGTCAAAGAGAAGATTAAAAATTACCTAGAGACAATTACAGTGAAAATATGACAATCCAAACTTATAGGATGATGCAAAAGCGGTTCTAAATAGCAATACAATCTTACCCTAGGATACAAGAAGAATCTTAAATAAACAACCTAACATTACACCTACAGCAGTTAGAGAAAGAAGAACAAACAAAATCCAAAGTTTGTAGAAGGAAAGAAGTCATAAAAATCAGAGCAGAAATAAGTGAAATAGAGATGAAGAAAACAATAGCAGAGGTCAATGAAACTAAAACGTGGTTCTTTAAAAAGATAAACAAAATTGATAAACCTTACCCAGATTCATCAAGAAAAACAGGATAGGGGTCAGTCAAATGAACAAAATTAGAAATTACAAAGAAGAAGTTATGATGCACATCACAGAAATACAAAGCATCATGAGAGATTACTACAAGCAACTATATGTCAATATAATGGACAGCCTAAAAGAAATTGGACAAATTCTTAGAAAGGTCCAGCCTCTGAAGACTGAACCAGGACAAAATAGAAAATATGAGCAATCTCAAGTACTAAAATTGACACTATGATTTAAAAACTCCCAACAAGCAAAAGCCCAGGGCCAGATGACTTGAGAGGTGAATTCTAGAGTTAACACCTATTCTTCCAAAATGCTTCTAAAAAATTGCAAAGGAAGGAATACTCCCAAACTCATTCCATGAAGCCACCATCACCCTGATACCACTATCAGACAAAGATATCATATAAAAAAGAAATTATAGGCCAACATAAATGATGAACATAGACTCAAAAATCCTCAGCAAAATACTAGCAAACTGAATCCAGCAATATATTAAAGGGATCATACACCACGATCAAGTGGAATTTATCCCAGGGGTGCAAGGCTTTTTCAACATATGCAAATAAATCAGTGTTGTACTCCACATGGACAAATTGAAAAATAAAAACCATGATCATCTTAATAGATGTATAAAAACTTTCTGACAAAATTAAACATCCATTTATGATAAAACTCTCCAGAATGTGGGCACAGAGAAAACATACCTCAACATTATAAAGACTACATATAAAAATTAGAAAGGATAAGTAATTTTGTGAAGAAAAATGGACATCACAGTTAATTTTTTTCAAAAATATTCTTATTTATATCACCTTTTATTCATGTTATTAAAAGATAGTGATTATAATATTTTACACTTTTTATTTTAATGACTTTTTCTGCCTCAATTAGAATCATAGTTTGAAATTAGTAAATTACTAAAATTATTATTTCTCTCCTTGGAAAATTTAACAGATGCTAGAACATCATACCTAGAAAAGCACGATGAATAAAAAAAATAATCAAGAAAAACTGAGAATTATGGTCATGGTAATTATTTTGTGTATAGGCAAAAATATTAAATTTTCATAAGTGCTCTGCTTGGACAATAGAATCTTAAACTTCTTAACTTTTCTTGATGATTTGGAGTAGTTAAATAAGGAATTGTTATTAATAACATAAGACAGTCCAGCCTAGATTTTTTATTGGAAAAAAGGAAAAATGAATATGCTTTATTGTTATGGATGCATGTTACTAAAAGATATACTTTTTATAAATCACATGAGTAAACACTTTTCCTCACAGTAATATCTCTTATATTTTGTTTTGTAAAAAGAAGACATTTAATTTTTAGTATAAAAACCAGAAAGAAGTAAAGCCTGCCAGGAAGCACTAAAGATATTTCATTTTACATCCCTATAGTCCTGATTTTCCCATTATAGATGAGTGACTTAGTTTTATAGTCTCTTTAAGAGCATATATTTTCAGAAAACCAAATCATCTTTCTTCCCTTGTGACCTTCTAAAAACAACTAGTATAGAAGGGAATGACCTTAGCAAAATCTCTTTGTCTTGAGGTACAAATATTATATCTTTTTACATTTTAGAAGGTAGGAACTTTAAATGTGAATTTTTCTGTGTAGACTGAAGTCATTATATGGTGAGAATGTTAGGAATACAATTTTGTTTATAGCAGACATCTGATTACCTCTATTTTAGTGAACTTATCTTTATAGTAGACATTCACTTACCTGGAATCTAAGTATCCAGATATCTGAAATATTCAGATTTCTCCCACTGCCCCTAACTCGCTTTATAAGAGAATTGGAGCTAATCCATGGTCAACCAAGGTATACAGCAGTAAGCTGAGGATGGGGAATTCAAGGTCCATTTCACCTAGGGAAGATAGTTGGTCTGATATTTTAGATATATGGAAAGAAGATCTGAAAGTGATGAGACTAACCCATCTAAGAGACCAAGTTGCAGTGGTCTGTGCCACTATTATACCCACTGTTAGCATGTAGTGTCATCCAGGCATTTTCTGTCAGGGTAAGTGAGGGTGCAGGGAATATAGATCAAGTGGAGGCAACAGCAGCAAGTGCTGGGAACTCAGTGAAGTAGAGCTGAGGGCAAGGGAGGGGATCTGCTTAATGTGAGGACCAGCCCATGGTCGTTCGTATGAGGACTGCAAACTCCTTGAAAGCAAGGGGGCAGCTTCCAGCGTTTCTGTGGTTTCCCTAACATACTATTCAATGCATCGTAGGTATTCAATCTATTTCTGGTAAATGAGAAAAAAAGGTAGAGACCTAAGTACACGGTGTACATGTGATGTAATTAAAGTTATTCAGAAACTGGGTGTGAAGGAAGGACTCGGAATATAAGGTACAAAGAAAATTGGTCTCTGGTGGATGGGAAAATGAAAGCAACAAGACACAGGAGTACCATTAATTCATTCAACTGCTGTGTATTTACTGAACACTCACTCTGCAGTCTGTGATGTACTAGTGTTTATAGAGAGGTGAACAATACAGATAAGGTTTTCCCTCATTGATTCTAAATTTCTGGCTTGGGAAAGATTGTCCCATTGCTAAGAGGGACTCTGTTTTAAACCTGTTAATATTCCAACTGGAGTTTTGTCCTCACCATTTTGGCCAGACCATCCTTATTAAGGTCACTGGTGATTTCTAGTTGATCAGTGGTTAATTCTAATCTCTCATCTTACCCTCCTATTAGAGTGTTGGACAGAGTTGTTGATTCTTTTGTTGACTGACTTTGCTGACTTTTGAAACTTTAAGGGAGTGACTACCAAACTCTGCTTGCCTAGGTTAAATTTTTTTTTTTTTAAATTTTGCTTAACTTTACAATATTGTATTACTTTTACTATACATCGAGATGGATCCACCACCAGAATACACGTGTTCCCCATCCTGAACCCTCCTCCCTCCCCCCTTCCCACACCATCCCTCCAGGTCATCCCAGGTTAAATTTTTAAAAGAAGAACATATTTATTTTTAATATAGTCTAAATATGTTGTTGATCAGAAATTATTTCAGATAGTTCATGTGTTCTTGAAATAGTCTCTGATGGTATCACTGAAATTTACACTCATAGGACTCACTGATATGAGTAAGGCATGTTGTTAATACTTCCAGATGTACAATCTGGATTTAGAAAAGGCAGAGGAACCAGAGATCAAATTGCCAACATCCATTGGATCATAGAAACAGCAGGGAGTTCAAGAAAAAAAAAACATCTCTGTCTGCTTCACTGACTATACTAAAGCCTTTGACTCTGTGGATCACAACAAACTGGAAAATTCCTAAAGACATGGAACTATAGACCACCTTACCTGTCTTCTGAGAAACCTGTATGCAGGTCAAGAAACAACAGTGAGAACTGGACATGGAACAACAGGCTGGTTCAAAATTGGGAAAGGAGTACATCAAGGCTGTATATTTTCACCCTGCTTATTTAACTTATATGCAGGGTACATCATGAGAAACACTGGGCTGGATGAAGCACAAGCTGGAAACAAGATTGCTGGGAGAAATATCAACAACCTCAGATATGCAGATGATACTACTGAAGGCCTAAAGCCAAGAGGAACTAAAGAGCCTCTTGATGAGGGTGAAAGAGGAGAGTGAAAAAGCTGGCTTAAAACTCAACAGTCAAAAAACAAAGATCATAGCATCTGGTGCTATCACTTCATGGCAAATGGATGGGGGAAAAGTGGAAACAGTGGCAGATTTTATTTTCTTGGGCTCCGAAGTCAATGCAGACAGCGACTGCAGCCACAAAATTAAAAGACAGCTGCCCCTTGGAAGGAAAGCTATGACATACCTAGACAGTATATTAAGAAGCAGAGACACCATTTTGCCAACAAAGGTCCATCTAGTCAAAGGTATAGTTTTTCCAGTAGTCATGTATGATTGTGAGTGATGGACCATAAAGAAGGCTGAGCACTGAAGAACTGATGCTTTTGAATTGGTGCTGGAAAAGACCTTCAAGTGTCCTTTGGACAGCAGGGAGATCAAACCAGTCAATGGTAAAGGAAATCAACCCTGACTATTCATTGGAAGGGCTGATGCTGAAGCTGAAGTTCCAATGTTTTGGCCACCTGATGCAAAGAGCTGACTCATTGGAAAAGATTTTGATGCTGGGAAAGATGGAGGGCAGGAGGAGAAGGGGGCGACAGAGGATGAGATGGTTAGATGGCATTACCAACTCAATGGACATGAGTTGAATGAACTCTAGGAGATAGTGTAGAACAGTGAAGCCCGACATGCTGCCGTACATGGGGTCATAAAGAGTCAGACATGACTTAGTGACTGAACAACAACAACAAGAGTGTTCAGAAGAGGTGTGAGGAGAGCCAGGAAGATTTAGAGCTGCTGATGGAATCTCAGTCTGTGTTTCTTTCTTCACATTTAAATTAGTTAGTTTTACTATTAATGATATTAAAATTTCTTAATACTTTCAAACAGCCCTTAACTTAGCTTTTGTGATTTATTCTTTTTCTTCTAATTTGCATTTTTCCTTCAGTTTTTGTTTCCTTACTTGCTAATGTATTCAAGTTTTGCAATTTGCATGACATTGGTTTCTCTAAATAGTCATGCTATAAACCCCTTTGCATGACCAAAATTAGTCCTGAGGTCTAGTCTTGCCCCTGAAAAAAATAAGTTAACAATGCTTTCCAAAATGTGGCAGAATCGCTTTAGTCCTGTGTTGAGTTAAAAGGACCTACATTAATAGTGTAGTTGAAATGTTGGGAATTTTGTATCCCTTAATGGGTTGCATTAAAAAAAAAAAAAAAAAGCAACAACCAAAAGCACATCTCTTTCCCCCCATTTGATGTTTCCACTGTTAAAAAGACAGAGTAAACACCTCTCAGGCTTACAAAGGGCCATTCTTTTCCAGCAATGTCTGGAGTGTAGGAGTGAAACTGTGAATGAGGTTGGATTAACTTATTTCATCAATTAGCATTTTTGTGCGTTTCTCAAGTGCTGGCTTCTTTGGGGTTGAGTCTGGGGAACACAGAGATCTGCATCTGAAGTCCCCAGTCCTGTTCTTTCTGTTGAATTTGTTCCCCGCACCCCCCGCCCCGCCCCGAGAGCACCACCAGGGGGGTTGTGTGGACTAGTTTGGACTCTGTAGACCCTGATCACCACGGCAGAAGCTTGAAGAATACCGAGGCCAAACTATGAATGTAATTCATATGTGTTACCTCTGTAGAAATATCTGCCTTGTACTTCAGGTTGAAGTACATTATTGATTCCATAGAGTTTGGTTTATTTTATTGGAGAAAAGTTTTACAGTGCAGACATGATAGTGTGTGACATGGAAGCAAATGTGAAGGCAAAGCCCGAAGAAGGATTCCAGGGTGAGATAGAGACACTGGCAGACTGGGAAAGTGAGATCACATTTTTATGTGGGGAGATTCCTCAAAACAAAACAAATGACAATAGAGCAAAGTAATGGAAGACATGAGCTGTCTTCTAAGTTTTGCCCAGGGCAGACTCAGCCTGACTCACACTCAGCCTTTTGACTTCTAAAGCATGTCCTTTGACCCGTGATCACTCACTTAAGACATAAAGCAGCTGGGTCTTGTGGTTGAAAGTTTGGTGACCTGGGAATTTCAAACAATAAACAGCTAAACCGAGTTTACAGTAAAATAAACAAAATGCATCTTAATTTAGCCTGGAAATATTTAACTGAATAGAGCTTTCTGACTAGGCTTGATAAGGTCTTGGGAAATTGGTGTCCGTCCAGCAGAGAAAAGTACTACAAGGTCGGGTCATTCAAGACTGTGGTTTTATATAACACAAGGAGCCCAGCCTGGAGCTCTGTGATGACCTAGAGGGGATGGGATGGGAGGGGGAGGGAGGTTCAAGAGCGGGGGTATATATATATATATATATATATATATATATATATATATATAGTGACTGATTCTTGTTGTATAGTGGAAACCAAGACAACATTGTAAAGTAATAACCCTTTAATTAAAAAAAAAAGACTATGGTTAATTGGTCTTCATAATTAGAAAATTTTATGAAAGATGAATTTATTGGGATGACAAAATTGAATGATTTATGAGCCAGGGCTTCCCTGGTGGCTCACATGGTAAAGAATCTGCCTGCGATGCAGGAGATCCGGGTTCAAATCCTGGTTGGGGAAGATCCCCTGTAGAAGGGAACCCACTCCAGTATTCTTCTCCGGAAAATCCCATGAATGGGGGAGACTAGTGGTCTATAGTTCATGGGATCACAAAGAGTTGGACACTGCTGAGTTACTAACACTTTCACTTTCTTCATGAGACCATGCAGAAATGGTCTACATGCAATGCCAATAATTGCATATATGTGCAAAAGTGCTGTAACAACAAATGGAAAAAAAATCCTTCAGTTCAGTTCAGTTCAGTCACTCAGCCGTGTCCGAATCTTTGTGACCCCATGAATCGCAGCACACCAGGCCTCCCTGTCCATCACCAACTCCCGGAGTTTACCCAAACTCATGTCTATCCCGTCGGTCGTGCCATCCAGCCATCTCATCCTCTGTCATCCCCTTCTCCTCCTGCCTCCAATCTGTCCCAGCATCAGGGTCTTTTCCAATGAGTCGACTCTTCGCATGAGGTGGCCAAAAACCTTAATATACAATAAATAATTTTATTCTTTTTGGGGTAAATATGAAGATGCAGAGTTTCTAAAACCCTTCACAATGCCCCATCTTGGCACTGTGTCTAATATGTACAACAAAAATTCTGGTTGTGACAAAGATTCAACAAAGTATTGATTGTAATTTATGTTTTTTTCCCCTATAATGCAAGAAAATAAAAATTCTTTGAAGTATGAGGTGGTTAAGCTTCGCTTATTTGCCTGAAACATTATTGTTTCATTTCTGTATCCTCTCCCCTTGCATCTAATTATTTAACAATTTTTGGCAGTTCTTTTACGTGCTCTTTCACACACATTCCTTTTCTTCCATCTCCACTGCTGTTGCCTGTTTCAGCCAGTTGCTGTTTAATTTGCATTTCTTCTGGGGATTGTTGCAACTGCATCTCCCTGCATCCAAGCCCTCCTCATGTTTCATATCTTTGTTAAAATATGACATTTTCATTCACTTTATAATAGTTATTCTGGTAGGTGTGAAGTGGTATCTCACTGTGGTTTTAACTTATGTTTGCTGAGTGAATAGTGAGTTTGAACATTCTTTTTGTGTTTATTGGACATTTGGATATCTTGCTTGTGAAATGCCTTTCAAATAAATCTCTTGCCAATTTCAATTAGATTATCTTATTTAAATTATGAAAGCTTTTTGTATATTATGGTAATTAACTCTTTGTGAATTGTATGTTTGGTGAGGGTTTTCTACTGATCTGTGGCTTTCTTTTACTCTCTTTATGGTATCTTGATAAAAAAATGTTTACTAATTTAAATATTTCCTAATTAATCTTTTCCTTCAAAATTATGACATGTTAAGTATTATTTAAGAACTAACTGCTGGCACAAAAGTCATAAAATAAGCTCATATGTTATATCTTGGAAACTTTATTTATTTTTTTCACATTTAGATGCACAATCCATCGGGAATAGATCATTGAGAGTGTGAATTAGGAGTTAAACCTCACTTTTTCCCTGTGGATGTCAGATTGTCACTATACCATTTACTAAATAAAGGCTTTATGTGCTGCTCTGTAGTGCCACCTTTATCATAAACCATGTTTCCATATATGTGGGGGTCTTTTTTATGACTCTTTATTCTAGTCCATTGGTCTAAGAGGATATCAGGCAGGAAGGCCAGGGGTCTCCAAATGGAGGAAATAGCCTGCAAGTGTCAGACATTTTTATCTCTCTTAAGTGGCAGGAGGAAACAAACTAGTGATATTTTTTTCCTTCTCTATATAAATTTAAAAGGAGGTTTCTGTTAAAATACTGTGTTGCCATAATGACACCTGATTTCACCTGAAGTTAACTATTCTCAAACCTTGAGATAACCAATGCATTTTTCTTATGGAAATGTTTGTCTTAAGCTATGTTAAAGTACTACACATTTACTCCAAACTCTATCTTCAAGTGGTCTGCCTAATGACTCAGAACCTACTTGACAAACCAACATGTTATACTCAGATATTGTTCCCTAATCTATGTAAATGAAACTATTTGTATGGTAATCTGCCCTTCTACAAGATTCAAGTTAATCATTTTATGGCCCAGGATGAACCTTTTGGAGCCAAGATTATCCCAAAATGCATCTTATGGGTGAGGGGCCTGCTGCCATTCTGAGTTTTAAGACATTCCTTTCTTTCATTAACAGACTGCTATGCTATGCTATGCTAAGTCACTTCAGTCGTGTCCGACTCTGTGTGACCCCATAGACGGCAGCCCACCAGGCTCCCCCGTCCCTGGGATTCTCCAGGCAAGAACACTGGAGTGGGTTGCCATTTCCTTCTCCAATGCAGGAAAGTGAAAAGTGAAAGTGAAGTCGCTCAGTCATGTCCAACTCCTAGCGACCCCATGGACTGCAGCCTACCAGGCTCCTCCGTCCATGGAATTTTCCAGGCAAGAGTACTGGAGTGGGGTGCCATTGCCTTCTCCGAACAGACTGCTAGTGACTATATAACATCCAGCTGAAGAGCAGCAGGGGGGTGCTCTTTCTGCCCCCTTCTGATGCCTATGTAAGTAGCTTTCTTTATCTCCTTTATACCTTAATAAAACTTTATTACATAAAAGCTCTGAGTGATCAAACCTTGTCTCTGGCCCTAGATTGAATTATTCTTCTCCGGAGGCCAGAAATCCTGGCGTCTTTTCATTCAGCAATGACCTTTCAGGTCTACTTATCAAAACTTTGTCAAATCCATGCTGTGCCTGCTGATTTTCTTGGAGAGAAAAAGTATTTTTCTGTATTCATCTCAGGAAAACACAAGGGTAGCAAAATATATTAATAGTTTATATATAATTATATATGCTGTTTATTGAGGTATAATTTATATATAGTAAAATTCACTTTTAGCTGTATAGTCCTATGACTTTTGACAAATGCATACAGGTATACATACATTAGAAAAATCAAGGGATAGAAGATTTCCAACACCCCTGAAATTAATTCAGGCCCCTTGTAGCCAGCAATTTTCCCTACTTTCAGCTTTTGGCAAGCTCTGATCTATTTTCTGTTCATACAGCATTCATTCTGTTAGTTTCTTTTGCAGAGCAGATATATTTAATTTGGATGAAGTCCACTTTATCAATTTTTCTTTATAGATCATGCTTTTGGCCTTGTGTCTAAGCAATCTCTCCTGATATCACAAAATTTTTCTGCTTTTGTTTTACATTTCAGTCAATGATCTGTTTTGAATTTTTTGTAAAGAT
Organism: Tragelaphus eurycerus; assembly: GCA_935064755.1. Taxonomy (NCBI): domain Eukaryota; kingdom Metazoa; phylum Chordata; class Mammalia; order Artiodactyla; family Bovidae; genus Tragelaphus; species Tragelaphus eurycerus. Next base: position 14,529,281 of record CAKXYN010000041.1, read on the forward strand.
GTGAAATGTGAGTCAAAGATTTTTTTTTTTTTTCGCATGTGGATATTCAATTGTTAAAGTACCAGTTATTGAAAGACTTTCTTTCCTCCAATGAAATGCCTTTACACATTTATCAAAACTCAGTTGACTATATATGTAGGTTTTTCCTATATCTATTTGCCTTTTTATGTTTATTTTAAATTCAGTTTGTAAATTTGTGTTAAAATATCCTTCCAGGATTTGATTGGAATTGCATGAAATGTATAGTCAGTTTAAAGATAACTGACATCTTCACAATATGGAATTTATACTATGAATATAGTATATCCCTTCATTTTCATGTAGATCTTTAAAATTTTATCAGTGTTTTATAGTTTTCAGCACATAGATCTTGCATATATTTTTTTTTAGGTTTATACCTAAATTCATACTTTTGATGCTATTATATATTTTTTTAAAAAGTTTAATTTCTAATTGTTCTTTCCTAGCATACAGAAATACCATTGAATTTTTGTATAATTGTCTTATACTTTGTAAACTTTCTAGACTCACATCACTTTTAGCAGTTTTGTAGATTTAGGGGGATTTTATCTGTAAATAATTACTTTAGTTTGAAAAGTTGTGTCCCCTAAAAATTCACATGTTGTAATCATAACTCCCAGGAGTTAGTTGCTCAGTTGTGTCTGACTCTTTCGTGACCCCATGGACGGTAGCTCGCCAGGCTCCTCTATCCATGGGGTTCTCCAGGCAAGAATACGGAGCGGGTAGCCATTCCATCTCCAGGTGACCTTCCCAGTCCAAGGATTGAACCTGGGTCTCCCACATTTGCAGGCAGATTCTTTGCTGTCTGAGCCACCAGGAAAGCCCCATAACTCCCAAAGGAGATGATAATAGGAACTGGGGCTTTAGGGAAGTGATTAAGTTAGGAGGGTAGAATCACCTTGAGTGGAATGGGATTAGTGCTCTTATAAAAGAGACTCCAGAGAGCTCTCCAGCCCCTTTCACCCTGGAAGGATACAGAAAGTCTTTACCTGAAAGAGAGTCCTCACTTACCCATGCCAGCACCCTCATCTTGAATTCCAGCCCTCAGAACTATGGGAAAAAATGTTATAATTTTTTATGAACCACTGTGTGGTTCATAAGCCACCCAGTCTCTGGTATTTGGTCTAAAACCCACAGAGCAAATGGACTAAAATAATAATAATATGGCCTATGAATAAAGATGGTTTTATTTTTTCCTTTCCAATTTACTGGATTTTAATTTCTTTTTCTTTGCTTATTTGCCTTGGCTAGTGCATCCAGTATGATGTTAAATATCATTGGAGAGAACAACTGGTCTTGTCTTATTCTTGATCTTAGCAGGAAATAATTGTCTTTAACCACTGATTGTGATGTTGCAGTAGCTATTTTTGTAGATGTTTCTTATCATATTATGAAACTTTCATTCTGTACTTAGTTTACTGAGAGTTTTTTTTTTTTTTTTAAATCAGGAAAGTCTGTTGGATTTTGTTAAATGTTTGTTTGCTTGTTTGTTTGCAACAATTTAGATGACCATATAATTTTTCTTCTTAGTCTGTTGATATGGTGAATTATATTGTCTGATTGGATTTTCTTTTTGAATGTTCAATCAGTCTTGCAGTGCCTAGATAAACCTTACTGATCATGAGGTTTGTTCATTTTAAAAATATTGCTGGATTTGCTTTGCTTCCATTTTTTGAGACTCTTTTTATGTATGTTCCTGGAGAGATAGCCTTCTCTAATTTTGTTTACATATATATATATCTTTGTTTTTCTAGTATTGTTGTCAGGGTAATGCTATCTTCATAAAATGAGTTGAGAAGTGTTCTCTTCTTTGTAATCTGGGAAATTTTTTTTTTTTTTTTAAGTCATAGGTTTTTTTTCCTTAAATGTTTGATAGCATTTATTAATGAAGTTATCTGGACCATGAATTTTCTTTGTTTGCAGGTGTTTGTGTATGAATTCAAATTCTTTAGTACATATGGGACAAATCAGTCTAGCGAGTACTTTTGGGGGGTAAACTTTGGGAATTTGGTGTCTTTCAAGGAATTTTTCCATTTTATCTAAGTTGTTTGTGGGCATAGTTTTTTTGGTAATATTCCTTATTATCTTTTAAAAAGTTTATGGGGTATGTAAATGTGTCCTCTTTCATTCATGACATTTGTTACTTATCTTTTCTCTATTTAACCTGGTCATTCTGGTGAGGAATTTATAAATTTTATTGATTTTTTTCAAGAAATCAGTTTTTGGTCTCATTGACACTTTCCCTATAATGCTCTACTTTTTGTTATTTTCTTTGTATGACTGCTCTCAGTTAAATTTTTTTCTTTAATTTTTTTTTTTTTTTTTTTATAGTGGAAGCTTGGATAGCAACTGGATGCTGTGTTAGCAACATCTCACAAATTTTGATATGTTGTATTTACATTTTCATTCAATATAAGGTAGTCTCTAGCTTTCTCTGGAGTCCCCTTTCTGACTTACGGGTTATTCAGAACTTTTCTGTTTGATTTTCATGTATTCTGGGATCTTACACATATATTTGTTTTTGGTATCTAATTTAATTTCATTATAGGAGTTAATGTAGAGAAACATGGTTTGGGTTTTATAGTTGCTGTGGTTATCTTCAGGATGTCAAATTAATGCAATTTGTCCTGTGCTTAGAAGGAAGATCTGGTGCCTGAAGGTTTATTTCAATCTTTGCCTTCAACTCTTAACTTGTAGCTGTCCTTTCTGCCTGCTCCATGGTCCCGCACTTTCCCAAATGGTAGGCTGGTATGGCTTACTACTCCAAGTTTCTTAGACTGGTAGAGGGCAGGGCCAGATGGTCCTCTAGTGTTCTGGCCCACACTTGAGCTCATGTAGATTGCTGTGACTCAGATTCTTAGAGTGGAGTTTTCTCAGTCATCTTCCTCCTCACGGCAAGCAGCCAATTTTCTTCTTGTATCTGGGGCAAGGGTTGAGCAGGTTTTCTTACCCTAGCTGAGTGGCAGGAGCCCTCTAATATTGCTCCTGAAGAATCCTGACTCAGGATTATTTCCTGGCCTGTACATCAGCAGGGATAGAGGTGTTTTCTTCTGTCTTTTTGGAAACAGGGTCTGTTCTGCTGAAGGTGACAGTGTTTACTGTACCTCTATCAGAAGTCTGAGCCTTTTGAAAGAAGGGACTAATACAGGAGCAGGGCTCCCTGCCTTCCAACACTGGTAGCTCATCCTCTCCCCCAGAGGGAATCTTCCTGCCCTGCCTCCAGTATTTTTTGGGAGTCTCAGTTGAACATCTGCTAAATAAAGCCTGAAAGTGTGTGGGGACCTCCCTGTGTGCAGCTCTCTCTGCTCTCCAAGAAGTGCACACGAATGTTATTTTTTTTCCCACCCACTTGAATGGAAACCACATTTTCCTCCCTTGTTCTGCCACAGGTGGGACCATGTTTTTTTCCCCACTCTCCTTGGTGAGGGCCCCTCATCTTGGGATTTCAGGCTGATGGGTTATCCTGCAATGCCAGTTCTCTGATGTGTTCAAGCAAAGTGATTTTGTAGTTTTACATTGTTAGATAACAAGTGACACTTTTTTTTTTTTAATGGGTTTTTACATTCTGCTACTCTGCTGCTAAATCACTTCAGTCGTGTCCGACTCTGTGCGACCCCATAGACAGAAGCTTACCAGGCTCCCCCGTCCCTGGGATTCTCCAGGCAAGAACACTGGAGTGGGTTGCCATTTCCTTCTCCAATGCATGAAAGTGAAAAGTGAAAGTGAAGTCGCTCAGTCGTGCCCGACTCTTAGCGACCCCATGGACTGCAGCCTACCAGGCTCCTCCATCCATGGGATTTTCCAGGCAAGAGTACTGGAGGTAGAAGCAAAACAAGAAATTATGTGTTGATGCTTAATCAGAATAAATTGTTACTCTTCTTGAGGTAATATGACAAATTAGTCTTTATCAGAGATCTAAATTAGCACTTTGAGCATAAATGATAACATCACAGTGTTTTCTAGAGTACTGTGCAACAATAATCAAAGTTCACAATGCTGTCACTAAAATATCAACTGACCCCAAGTTGCCATTATAATCATCAGAAAAAATTAAATATAGTTTTAGGAATGTATTCATTTGAGGAATGTTCTTTGAACAATAAGAGCCTGGGTATAGCATCTGGGCTTCCCAGGTGGCACAGTAGTAAAGAATCCACCTGCCAATACAAGAGGTGCAAGAGACACAGGTTTGATCCCTGAGTCAGGAAGAGCCCCTGGAAAAGGAAGTGGCAACTCACTCCAGAATTCTTGCCTGGAAAATTCCATGGACAGAGAAGCCTGGTGGGCTATAATCCTTGGGATCACGAAGAGTTAGACATGACTAAGTGACTGAATACACACAGATACAGTATCCATGACCATAGTCTATTAATTTTGTCACTAACCAAATTTGAAAATATAAAATTTTATTTTGTTTTCAGGAATTTTAGGCAATAAATACTTAAATTGTTGAGGCAACTGGAGCTGCTGCCTAGTTTTGTGTAATATCTGCACACTCTTTTATATGCAGTTGATACACCTTCACTTCACACTACATGTTAATTATACTATTGCACACCTCAAGGATAGGAGAAGTCTACCGGTACACGTGAAACAAAAATTTTGAATTTTTATCTATCTTTAAGGTAAAACTCTCTTTGAGTGGATGTCAAGTTTAGCAGACTAGATAAGATACTAATGGATAATATTACAAATTATCCAGTTTAATTTTATTTTACTCTTATTAACATTTACATCTCTTGTCTTTATAGAAATTATAAGAAACCTTAATTACAACTTGTGAAGCAGAGACAATGTTTAATTTTACAGTGCACATAATATCCAGAAAATCACAGAATGAAACAATACATTGTTGGAACTCATCAAACATAAATAACTATACTTCACTTGGCAAATGGTGATAACTAAACATACATGTCCGATTAAGAGTAGTGTAGTACATCTGTACCTTAAGAATTCTCATAGCTATCAAATACTATAGAGGAAAATTCTTGACATTTATTTATCTTGAGAGATCATATTCAACATCTGTTTTTTCCATGTGTGCGTGCAGAACATGCTTTGAACGATTGCATCAGTTGCCTTTTAAAAAATGTGAGATGATTAATCCTTTTCTTATTGTGAAATGAGTCCTCGAATGAATTTCAAGTCTGATTCAGGGGAAAAAACCTTGACCACTGTGGTTCAATTTTGAATTCTGCAGGGTGGAATATGCTTGTAATACTGTCAGCTTTGACTCCTTGGTATTGTCAGGCTAGGAGACATTCAGTTCCTTAGGGAAATCAGAGAGAAAAGGCAGTGAGGTGGGACACAAGACTGACTTTTCTCCTTTCTTCTACCTTTCTCCTTTCTTGACTTTTGCTTCTGGGACTACATTGAGAGCAGGACTCATTTGGTTGTCCAACTGGGATATGAAGCTAGGGATGATAATTTGACCTAGGATATAGATAAATACATGGTTTTTAATTTAATAACTGATTTTTGATTTTAACTTTATATGAAGTTAAATGATTCTGATTGGCTAGTACTGACAGGGTCCATATAGTGTTGCTCATGAAGCAGTTAATCTGTAAAACCTTGGAATCACTGCTCCCAGGGGAATGTTCCGTGTGGCTACATAGAAAGGGTTATGCTATGCTATGCTATGCTAAGTCACTTCAGTCGTGTCCGACTCTGTGTGACCCCATAGATGGCAGCCCACCAGGCTTCCCCGTCCCTGGGATTCTCCAGGCAAGAACACTGGAGTGGGTTGCCATTTCCTTCTCCGATGCATGAAAGTGAAAAGAGAAAGTGAAGTCGCTCAGTCATGTCCGACTCTTAGTGACCCCATGGACTGCAGCCTACCAGGCTCCTCCGTCCATGGGATTTTTCCAGGCAAGAGTACTGGAGTGGGGTGCCATTGCCTTCTCTGATATTTTATAATTCTATCACTGAAACTCAATAAAGGGTGCTGATTGTATAAGGGGTCACAGATGCTGAAGTAAAGAGGACAGTAATAGAGAGTGGCAGAGAAAACAAGGACTGTTCACCAAATTACAATGAAAAGCAGAGTCTAGCACGGAATAGCTTACACTTAAGGAACTTATTACTTGGTGAAGATCTGGTATTTAAAGTGAAGGCTGAGAATTTGTGATGCACATCAAGGACTGTGCAGAGAATAATCAAGGCAGTGAAAGCAAAGGCCTGATCAGTGCAGGCCATGGGGAGAGGACAAAGCAGCCTGGAGGCACAGTTCCATATGGCCTGGGAGAGAAATCTAGCTGGACTAGAACAGAAATCTCACCCTTCACACTGCTGCTCCAAAAAGGGAGTTTGATGTGGACAAGAGCCTCTTGTATACTCTTTCAATTAGAATTAACTATTCAATAATATAAGATATTCAGTTCACATTGTATAAAGTGGGTCTAACTGCACTCAAGTTCTCTCTCTCTCTCTTTTATTTGGTCATTTTCTTAAAGTCTTGGACTCTGTGAACCTGATTGACTAATGCAGTTAAAAGCACATAGTTATTTATTTATTTTTAATTGGAAGATAGTTGCTTTACAATACCGCCTTGGTTTCTGCTATACATAAACATGAATCAGCCATAGGTATACATATTTCCTCTTCTTTTTGAACCTCCCTCCCACCCCAAAAGTACATATATAGATTGATGTTAAGTGGCGTCTCTTTGAGGATACTGTTTTAAAACACTTCTGTTTGAGTGTTCTATACTTTACACTGAATACATAGCCCACTGTCTCAAAGTATTAAGGCATCCCCCCAAAGTATTTTGGGGATGATCAAATGAGATAATCAAAATCCTTCATTTCAAAGCTAGACTTTTTAGTGTACCTGCCTCAATTATAGAAGAAACACAAGTTTCTTCTCAAGTTTCCATTCAAGTTCATACAGCTCCTAGGAGGCTGAGGTGGACTAAAGCCCAGGTTTCTTAACTTCCTATCTCACTGTGTTTGCTATAACATTCTATAAATACAGCAATAACATTCTAAAACTCTTTACAAAAACTTGTTAAAAATTTAAAGTAAATTGAGTTATTATTCCTCTGGAATATACATTAACAAATATGTTTAAGCTATAGTCACTCAGGAATATTTGTTAACTAATATGTTTACACCTCCAAAAAAATCTTCCTAGGAATGAAGATTTGTTCTTCAAATGTATGCTTTGTTCCTTGGCTGGATACTCTAGCTTCTGAGAATTGTATTAGTCAGGGGTAGTTTCAGCTGTGTGTGTCACAGCTTACAAAATAGCATAGGCTTGAATACAAGAAAATCAAATCCAGAGGCAGTTGGCTGTCCGTAGCTGCTGTCCTGTCACAACTCCACCACATCCTGAGTTCTGAAACCCAGACTCATTTCAGCCCGTGGGACAGCTGTCCCTATTGTGATTCTCATCCTCATGGTCCAAGAGGGCTGCTAGAGCTCTTGCCATCAAAACAGCACAATGACAGATAGATATTTATGTAACCACCCATTTTCCACCTCAAAGTAACAGATACTTTTTATTTTATTGTTTTCATACTTTTATCATTTCTGAAAATAGGAAGGAAACTGTCCCCAGGCAAGTGGTCTTATTGCCACCCTAAATTTTGCTTCTGCCTTCCTATTTGGATAGGGAGAGTTGTTACATGGAAACACTTCGATCCTTCTGAGGCTTGTTTGTAATGCTTTGTTAGGCAGAACCAGGACAGCCCTTGGTCTAGGGCCAATTTTGCTCCATTTCTGAGGAGACAATGCTGTGAGTTATGAAGTTTTCCACTCTGCCTCGTGACAGTGCAGACTATTTCAGACCTGGTGTGAGTCTTAGGGATTGGTCTCTCTGCTGCTTTTGGAGGGCAGTTTACCCACTTTGGGTAGTTTCCACTCACATGCACACACACACATGCACTCATGCTGATCAGCACTCATCTCAGCCCTTGAGGACTTTGTGTGGCTGTCTCCTCTCCCACGGTCTGGCTTTGAATGCTAGTTCCCTGGGCCTTGCAGATATCTGCTCTGCCTTCTCACTCTTGGCACCTGCTGGACTCTGCCTGGGTCCCTCTCCCTGCTCTGTAGCCTGGAAACTCTCTCCAGATAGCAAGATGGGTCATATGCGGGCGCCGCCTCCCTCTTCTCTCAGGGATCACTGTCCTGTGCAGCTTAAAGTCCAATGTCTGAAACTGGATTTTGTGCATTTTGTCCAAGTTCTTAGCAGTTTCAAATGGGAGGCTAACTTCAATCCCTTCTTGGTCAGAAGCAGAGATACTCCTAGTGTCTTCTTCACTGTTTTATCATTCAGTTCTTCTCTTCCCTGGTTGCCACACAGGCTGCGGCTCATCCCAGGCTGAGCTGAGGGGGAGGCAAGTGGGGTGAAGGGCTGAGGGTCTTCCCCAGGGCACAGCTATAATCCTGCCAGGGCTCCTTCTGACTCCCCATCTCGTCTCATGGGTGTTTTAGGCTGTGGTGTCTCTAGCCAGAAGCTCCCTGACATGGCGAGCCTGCCTCTTTCTTTCTGCAGCTTCCAACTTCCCTTAGCATCTGGGTTTTGGTGTTCCGCCCTCACGGACTCCTCTAGGGATCAATTTACCCTTCCAACTGGCCTTTTTGGGCAGTGTCCATTTCCAGGAGAACCAATATGCTCCAGCCAGTGCCTCACTAGTCTTTTCAGGAGGATGTGGCACACCGGACTCTGTGCCTGAAACTCTTGAGGTCACAAGTTAAGTTTTTTGAGTGATTCTGAGTCTCTTCCTCACTTGGTTTACAGAAAGGGAAAAATAAGAGGAAGAAGGGAAAAGCCATAACACACTAACAACTTTCTTTAAGAAAGTTTGTACTTCCAAACTCTTCATCAGCGTTTACGCGTCTCCTTGGTGTGGGTGTTTATCTACATTTGGGGGATGTCATTAGCTGCAATATGTCTGGCTCATTTTTCTAGAAGGCATGGACCTTTAACATCCTTTATTTTCAGTTTTGGGTTTTCCACAGAAGTTGGGGAAAGAAAGAATTCAAATTTAACCTCTTATTATATGTATGATGTATTCTATTAACTCAATAATAAAATAACATTGTTTCTACTTTTTAAAAAAATTTCTATTGACCTTCTTTCCATGTTTTCCCAAGTATATTAATATGTCCTGGGGAGAAAAATTATAGACATTGTGAATTCAGTTTAGTCAATTTCTTCGTAGGTAATTTCCAGAACTTCAGAAAACAGAGTGTCCTCCCCACAGCTATTTCTTCCTCTGGCACAGTCACCCACAATGCTCACACATGCACACATTTACACTAAGGCTCTGAAATTGAAGTGTTTGCCAGAAAAAATTCAAATGGAGCTTGTCTAGGGACTCCTCAACTGTTCCCTTGTGGGTGTCTGTTGGCCTCGCATGGTTAAATTGCCTTTTCCTTCTTATAAAATTCTTTCAAAACCCAATTCCATGGTGAATTTGTTCCTTTTCTTCTACTCTGCCCTCTTTGTGGCATCCTGAATACAACCTGCTTGCACACCTCTTTGCTTTTCTATATGTTATTTTCACTGGGAAACCCATTTCATTCTTTAGCAAATTCCTGCTCATCTTCTGAGAGGTGGCTTGGGCTTCTGGGAAACCATCTATAACCACCGTCCACACTGAATTGGGTTTCTGTTTGATGTTCTCCTAGGTACTGCCTCTATCTGGCACTTAGCAGGCTGCCTCGTTGCCATCATCTGCGTATTTACCATCCTGTGCGCTCCTTGAGCACAAGACTGTATCTTCCTTAGTTTGTGTCCCTGGTGTTTGGCTGGTCATCTAATCAGTCATGAAAGCTAACATTTCTTAAGTACTCACTTTATCTCAAACATCTTCTGAACATTCTACCTAATAACTCTATAAAGTAAATGCATGACTGCTAAGTAGCTTTAGTTGTGTTCAACTCTCTGTGTGACCCTATGGACTGCAGGCTGCCATGCTCCTCTGTCCATGGGATTCTCTAGGCAAAAATACTGGAGTGGTTTGCCATGCCTTCCTCCAGGAAATCTTCTGGGCTCAGGGATCAAACCTATGTCTCATTGGCAGGTGAGTTCTTTACCACTAGCACCACCTGGGAAGCCCTCTATAAATTAAGTACTATTATTCTATTTTATATGGAGAAGGCAATTGCACCCTACTCCAGTACTTTTGCCTGGAAAATCCATGGGCAAAGGAGCCTGGTAAGCTACAGTCCACAGGGTCGCGAAGAGTCGGACACGACTGAGCGACTTCACTTTCACTTTTCACTTTCATGCATTGGAGAAGGAAATGGCAACCCACTCCTGTGTTCTTGCCTGGAGAATCTCAGGGACGGGGGAGCCTGGTAGGCTGCCGTCCATTGGGTTGCACAGAGTCAGATACGACTGAAGTGACTTAGCAGATTCTATTTTATAGATGGGGATGCCAGGCACAGAGAAGTTAGGTAAGTGGTGGAGCCCAGTTAAACTTAACAAGTCTGACTTTAAAGACAACACTTAATTCATTTACTGCCCCGTAAGGAAAATAATTGTACCAACAAATGTTGGTACTTAATAATTTAATATGGAATGACTGAACAGCTCCTTAACTGTTCAAATCTTATTTGCTTAACAGAGTAGAGTTTTTTAGACCTGTATATAATGTTTAGTGACGCTTTAACACAAACGGGGTTGTCTGGAAACCTCAAAATGGTTCCCTGTGTCCTGGAGCATATTTGATATAAGCCCCTCCCTTGAGCTCCTGAGCTGGATTCGTCTCAGGTCCAGCTTCTCCTGCTCTCTCTAGATTAGAGGCTTTCTGCTAGATTTTCCAAACAGCCAAGTGGCAGCCACTGCAGTCCTGAATAATCAACATTTTCCAGGTTTCATCAATACCTCCTCAGGGCTGAATTTACTGTTCTGTCAAAATCAGCACCCTTACTAATGGAAGATGTGTTCAACTCCAGTAACCATAACCAGTTCTGGCTAGGCTTGAAGGCAGAAAAATATTATTTGTATCAACAAAATTATTATCATATCCTGGTGCTTTGTTAAAATACCATTCCTGGGTGAGAAATGAGAGCTATTTTTCTGATGTCACACATTGAAAACTGGCCAAGGGTCATCGACATTCTTTTGAAAACGTTTTTTTTTTAAATCATAGAACAAATATGATTAGGCCAGTGTGGTAGGCACAATTGTGGCTTTACAGAAACGTTCACATTGTAATTCCTAAAAGTGTGAATGTATTACTTAATTTGGCAAAGGGACTTTGCAGATGTGATTAAATTAAAGGATTTGCAGGAAAGAGATTATCTTTAATTGTCTGAGTGAGTACAATCTAATCACACGGATCCTTTCCTTGGTATGGGCAGAAATTGTAAAAGGCAAGGAAATGGATTTTCTCTTAGAGCCTCCAAGAAGGAATATAGCCTTGGAGTCACCCTGATTTTAGCCCAGTGAAACCTACATTGGATTGTCAGTTCAGTTCAGTTAGATAACACATTTGTGTTGTTTTAAGTTTGTGGCAATTTGTTACAGCAGCCATAGAAAACTAAGACAGCCAGTGTTTCTCCAACTGTGTTGCTCTGAATTAGCTGGTTCATAATCAAGTTATCTTTCAGAGAATGGAAAACTATCAGAAACAGAGGGACAGAGAGCATTACATAGTGATAAAGGGGTCGATTCTCCAAGAAGACATTACAGTCCTTAAAGTGGATGCGTGTAGTATCAGAGCATCAAACTTTGTAAAGCAAAATCTGATAGAACTGTAGAGAAGTAGATGAATCCTCTATTCATAATCATAAATGGGGACTTCAATGCTCTTCTGTCATAAATGCATCTGCTGCTGTTGCTGCTAAGTTGCTTCAGTTGTGTCCGACTCTGTGCGACCCCATAGACAGGCTCCTCTGTCCCTGGGATTCTCCAGGTAAGAGCACTGAAGTGGGTTGCCATTTCCTTCTCCAATGTATGAAAGTGAAAAGTGAAAGTGAAGTCGCTCAGTCCTGCCCGACTCTTAGTGACCCCATGAATTGCAGCCTACCAGGCTCCTTCGTCCATGGGATTTTCTAGGCAAAAGTACTGGAGTGGGGTGCCATTGCCTTCTCTGATAAATAGATGTAGCAGACAGAAAATCAATAAGGACATGATTGAACTCAATACCATCAATCTATTGGAGACAATTGACATATATAGATTTCTTCATCCAACAATAGCAGAATACACGTTCTTCACAAGCTCACACGGAACATTTACTAAGACAGATCACATTCTGGGCCATAAAACCTACTTTAACAAATTTAAAAGAGTAGAAATCATACAAAGTATATTCTCAGATCCTGCTGAAACTCAACTAAAAATAAATAACAGAAAGAAAAAATAGTTGAAGATTAAACAACACACTTCTAAATAACACATGCCAAAGGGAAAGAAACTTGAGAAAATAAAAATATTTTCAACTAAATGAAAATGAAATTACAACTTATCAAAATTCGCATGATGTAGTGAAAACAGTGCTAAATGGAATTTTATAGCTCTAAATAATTAAGGTGTTAAAAGGGCAGATCCTCAGGTTTTGCCACAGAGCCGCTGAGTTGGATCTCTGCGTGTAGGGTGGGGCTTGGAGAACTGCAATTTAAAAAACAGAAATAGGTGATTTTAATGCACCCTAAAATTTGAGGGTTCCTTGATTATTTTTTTCCAAAAAATGATTTATTTATTACTTTGTGGCTTTGCTGGGTCTTTGTTGCTGTGTGCGGGATTTCTCTAGGGGCAGAGAGCAGGGTCTACTCTTCATTGTAGTTCATGGGCTTCTCATGGAGGTGGCTTCTCTTCTTGCAGAACACAGACTCTAGGTGCATGGGCTTCAGTGGAGGTGACATGGGGGCTCAGTAGTTGTAGCACATGTGCTTAGTAGGACCAGAGATCATCCCCTGCATTGGCAGGTGGATTCTTAACTACTGGGCTACCAGGGAAGCTCTCTTGATTAATTCTTTTTTGCAATTTGTTAATCATGAAAATGAAGGCAAATTCATTAATATTAAACTTTTGGGAAGAGTCTAAGTCATTGAGTATAAATGGTGATACTTCTCCACCTCCCCCTGTCCATAACACCTACCCCCATAACATGCTACACGTTTCCTGCCAACTGAAAACTCTTAAGATATCTTAAGCCAGATTCTGTAACTTCTCAGCCATTTTTAGATATTATTAGAATAGTCTCATCTTGGTAAAAACTTTGATCAACTCTCTGCTTAAAAGATCTTTTCCTAAACCCAGTGCAGGCTAGGATGGGACTAGGGAGGTGGAGAGCTGGAGGAGGTACAGAAGAAAAGGCAAATGATTTGATTTGATTCTGATTTGAGGAGTTTGGGTGCTCTCTTGGGTTTGATGCTACTGAATTTATTGTCCACATGTTTGGCTTGGATGGGGTTCCAATGTGCACCTCCCAGCAGCACCCCCAGGCCCTGGTGATTCCTAGGAAGGTTTGTTCATATCTTCTGGATTATCCTGGCTGATGGAGCCCCGTGTTTCTTCCTGTCCCTAAGGGATCGATCTTCCGAGACCAGTATTTGGTTCTTGAACTTATCTCTTTGAAAGAGAAATCCCCATTCCTCTACTGTTTTGTCTTTTCTTTATTTTTCAAGACTTTTGGCCGAGCATTCAATTGAGGTTTCTGTCTTCTTCTTCTTTTTTTTTTTTTTTCATTTTGGACAAAGGATATGCTTGACTTCCCTTAGTCACAAGGCAGAAAGAATGATCTCCAAAGATACAGGCCTCCTTTCTCATCAGTCCCACTGCCCAGCTGATCTCCATCAGCCTCAGTTGTCTTCTTATATTACTTGTGCATGTGTGGGACGGGGAAGGCAATGGCACCCCACCCCAGTACTTTTGCCTGGAAAATCCAATGGACGGAAGATCCTGGTAGGCTCCAGTCCATGGGGTCGCTAAGAGTCGGACATGACTGAGCGACTTCACTTTCACTTTTCACTTTCATGCATTGGAGAAGGAAATGGCAGCCCACTCCAGTGTTCTTGCCTGGAGAATCCCAGGTACAGGGGAGCCTGGTAGGCTTCCGTCTATGGGGTCGCACAGAGTCGGACACGACTGAAGCGACTTAGCAGCAGCAGCAGCAGCATGTGTGGGAAGTAGGGGTTCATTGTAAAGTCATCTTTCTGAATTAGCATCCCTTAGTAAGCCCTCTCGGAGAAGGCAATGGCACCCCACTCCAGTACTCTTGCCTGGAAAATCCCACGGACGGAGGAGCCTGGTAGGCTGCAGTCCATGGGGTCGCTGGGAATCGGACACGACTGAGCGACTTCACTTTCACTTCTCACTTTCATGCATTGGAGAAGGAAAGGGCAACCCACTCCAGTGTTCTTGCCTGGAGAATCCCAGGGACGGGGGAGCCTGGTGGGCTGCCATCTATGGGGTCACACAGAGTCGGACACGACTGAAGCGACTTAGCAGTAAGCCCTCTAGGAAGATCATAGGCTTGCAGATCCTAGAAGATGGGGTAGCCAGGCCTTACTCTTCTTAACTGTAGGCCTAGACCTGGATTCTAGGAAAATAAAAGTTTTACTCAATATCTTGTTATGTTCTCTATTGGGAGATTGATATGCATTTCTGAATTGAGAAATAGCAATTGTCACCAAATATTAATATTATTGTGAATCATTATAAATGATCTTGCCTTTTCAAAACCAGAGACAGCAAATCATAACTGGAACTTAATCAAGTACACCTTAAGATAATTCTAAAAGCAATCTTTTAAAAACTATGTTTCATTTTATTTAAAAATATTTTATTGGAATATAGTTAATTTACAATGTTGTATTAGTTTCTTGGGATTTCTTTGGAAGGAATGATGCTAAAGCTGAAACTCCAGTATTTTGGCCACCTCATGCGAAGAGTTGACTCATTGGAGAAGACTCTGATGCTGGGAGGGATTGGGGGCAGGAGGAGAAGGGGACGATAGAGGATGAGATGGCTGGATGGCATCACTGACTCGATGGATGTGAGTCTGAGTGACCTCTGGGAGTTGGTGATGGACAGGGAGGCCTGGCGTGCTGCAGTTCATGGGGTTGCAAAGAGTCGGACACAACTGAGCGACTGATCTGATCTGATCTGATTAGTTTCTGCTGTACAAGAGAGTGAATCAGTTACACACATGCATATTTCCACTCCATTTTATATTCTTTCCCCATATAGGTCATTACAGAGTACCGAGTAGAGCTCCCTGGGTTACAGAGTCGGTCATTATTAGTTATCTAGTTTCTATATAGCAGCATGCATTTGTCAAGCCCAGTCTTCCCATTTTCCATTCACTCTCCTTTCCCTCTCCCATTTCCCCTCTGGTAGCCATGTTTGTTTTCTACATTTGTGACTCTATTTCTGCTTTGCATAATAGCCAGGACATGGAAGCAACCTAAATATCTGTCAACAGAGGAATAGATAAAGAAGATGTGGTACATATATGCAATGAAATATTATTCACCCATAAAGAAAAGAATGAAATAATGCCATTTGTGCAATATAGATGGACCTAGAGATTGTCATATGAAGTGAAGTAAGTCAGACACAGACAAATATGACATTACATCAAAGCCTTTGACTGTGTAGATCACAATAAACTGTGGACAATTCTGAAAGAGATGGGAATACCAGACCACCTGATCTGCCTCTTGAGAAATCTGTATGCAGGTCAGGAAGCAACAGTTAGAACTGGTCATGGACCAACAGACTGGTTCCAAATAGGAAAAGGAGTACGTCAAGGCTGTATATTGTCACCATGTTTATTTAACTTATATGCAGAGTACATCATGAGAAATGCTGGACTGGAAGAAACACAAGTTGGAATCAAGATTGCTGGGAGAAATATCAATAACCTCAGATATGCAGATGACACCACTCTTATGGCAGAAAGTGAAGAGGGGCTGAAAACCCTCTTGATGAAAGTGAAAGTGGAGAGTGAAAAGGTTGGCTTAAAGCTCAACATTCAGAAAATGAAGATCATGGCATCTGGTCCCATCACTGCATGGGAAATAGATGGGGAAACAGTGGAAACAGTGTCAGACTTTCTTTTTCTGGGCTCCAAAATCACTGCAGATGGTGACTGCAGCCATGAAATAAAAAGATGCTTACTCCTTGGAAGGAAAGTTATGACCAACCTAGATAGCATATTCAAAAGCAGAGACATTACTTTACCAACAAGGGTTCGCCTAGTCAAGGCTATGGTCTTTCCTGTGGTCATGTATGGATGTGAGAGCTGGACTGTGAAGAAGGCTGAGTGCCGAAGAATTGATGCTTTTGAACTGTGGTGTTGGAGAAGACTCTTGAGAGTCCCTTGGACTGCAAGAAGATCCAACCAGTCCATTCTGAAGGAGATCAATCCTGGAATTTCTTTGGAAGGAATGATGCTAAAGCTGAAACTCCAGTATTTTGGCCACCTCATGTGAAGAGTTGACTCATTGGAGAAGACTCTGATGCTGGGAGGGATTGGGGGCAGGAGGAGAAGGGGACGACAGAGGATGAGATGGCTGGATGGCATCACTGACTTGATGAATGTGAGTCTGAGTGACCTCCGGGAGTTGGTGATGGACAGGGAGGCCTGGCGTGCTATGGTCCATGGGGTCGCAAAGAGTCAGACACGACTGAGCGACTGATCTGATCTGATCTGAGAATCTAAAAAAAAAAATGTACAAATGAACTTGTTTACAAAAGGCTGTCTTAAAGTGAGGGCTTCCCTGTGGCTCAGATGGTAAGGAATCTGCCTGAATGCAGGAGATCTGCATCTGATCCCTGGGTCGGGAAAATCCCCAGGAGAAGGAAATGGCTACCCACTCCAGTATTCTTGCCTGGAGGATTCCAAGGACAGAAGAACCTGGAAGGCTATTGTCCATGCGGTCACAAAAAGTTGGACATGACTGAGTGACTAACACTTTCACTTTCATCTTAAATTAAGGCCAGCGTGTCTGTCTTGCCCAATGATTCCCAAGCTGATCATTTTGTGTGGCACTAGTTGTTCTGCTTTTGGAATATGAGTACTACATGGCTAAAATTCTTTGTGTTTGGCAAACCAGGCAGCTATTATAGGACTGCAGAGGAGCAGAGCATGGCGAGTGGGCATATTGTAAAGCTTGGGCTAATTCTAAGAAATGTCTTGATGCAGTAAAAGCAGCCATGATTCTGGGCTGTGCACTGGGCTCTTTCATCCAGTCAAAACTCTTTACAAGCCAAAGCATTCTTTCTGCTTGTTGTCATTTAATTTTATTCTAGCAGCACTTTCTATTATGATTTCTCACTTTTAGCTACTGAAATGGGGAAAGAAAAACTGAGCTCTAAACTTTTTTCATAGCTATTTGAAAACATCAGTGAATTAAAAATTTATAGAATTATATGTCTTAAGGCTTAAATCAAGTGGGAATGATTGAGACTGAGGTAAAAATGAAGTAATTTAAACATGTGTGGGAACACCACAAAAATATTTTTCAGTGATATTTGTAAGCTTCTAAGTTTACAAATGTCACAAATTATTTTAAAATATTTGACATTTAATAAAGTCCAAGCTCATTGTAGCCAGTATTTTCCCTCTTTATTTATTTTCAAACCATATGCAATTTTTTAAGGAAAATCTAATTCACATGTTTTGAACTCATTTGGCTATGTCATCAAAACTGTTTTGTAAGAATTACGTGCTTCCAAGTAGTGTATTTTAAAATAAGATTTTTTTATTATGTCTCTTTTTCCCTTGTTAAATGAGACCATATTTTCCCTCTTGTAGATAAATTCTAACACAAAGAGATTTGTCTTATTGATATTTCTATAACTATAGATTCCATATTATTTTATTAAATTAAAAAATATAAATTTCTTCTTATTATAAAACTAATCAATTTTGCTTACTGTTTGCATTTACAGAGCATTTCACTAGTGGTGGTAGAACTTGGCAATTGTGAATGTGATCATAAGGAGTCACAGAATTATTTTGTAAATTATGAACTGAAAGTCTCAAGCTGAATCCTACTTTTGACACATGGAAATAGGATCTAACTAATATTATTAAGAGCATACTATATGTTAGGAGTTGGCTCAAAACTTTACATGTAATTTTAAAACATTCTATTTTTAGATTCTTCTGAGATGGGCATTTCATAAAAAAGCCAGGATTCAGCCTTGTCAGGTAATTTTCCAAGACAATGAACAGAGTAAGTGGTAAAATCAGAATTTGATCTATGGTGGATGGCATTACTGACTCGATGGACGTGAGTCTGAGTGAACTCCGGGAGTTGGTGATGGACAGGGAGGCCTGGTGTGCTGCGATTCATGGGGTTGCAAAGAGTCGGACATGACTGAGTGACTGAACTGAACTTAACTGAATGAACTAACATTGATTCTTTGTTGCAAAAAATAATTCACAGCTCCTTTAATTATTATAACTAATAAAAATGTATTATCAATTTTACTAGAGACTAAATCAGTGTGACAGCATATTAAAAAGCAGAGGCATTACTTTACTGACAAACGTCCATCTAGTCAAAGCTATGGTTTTTCCAGTCATGTATGGATGTGAGAGTTGGAATATAAAAAAGCTGAGCCCTGAAGAATTGATGCTTTTGAATTGTGGTGTTGGACAAGACTCTTGAGACTCCCTTGGACTGCAAGGAGATCAAACCAGTTATTCCTAAAGGAAATCAGTCCTGAATATTCATTGGAAGGACTGATGCTGAAGCTCCAATACCTTGGTCACCTGATGAGAGGAACTGACTCGTTGGAAAAGACCCTGATGCTGGGAATGACTGAAGGCAGGAGGAGTAGGGGACTACAGAGGATGAGATGGTTGGATGGCATCACTGACACGATGGACATGAGTTGAGCAAACTTCAGGAGTTGGTTGGACAGGGAAGCCTGGCGTGCTGCAAGTCCATGGGGTCGAAAAGAGTCGGACGTGACTGAGAGGCTGAACTGAACTGAACTGAAATCAGTGTGAATACTTTATACTCATATATATTATAATTAAAGACAATATACCCATTGTTGTTGTTGTCTAGCTGCTAAGTCGTGTCTGACTCTTTTGTGATCCCATGTATTGTAGCCTGCCAGGCTCCTCTGTCTGTGGGATTTCCCAGGCAAGAACACTGCAGTGGGTTGCTATTTTCTTCTCCAGGGCATCTTCCTGACTCAAGGATTGAACCCATGTCTCCTGCACTGCAGGCAGATTCTTTACCGTTGAACCACCTTGGAAGCCCTAATTTACCTATTAACCTAGGCATATTTTTCAAGATAAATACACTATTCCTTAGTTAGGTAACATCTTAAATTCACTTATTACATATTTATTGAGTGCCTACTCTATGCAAGTAAATTATTATTAAGAATAATTATTAATTCCTGAATAATCTATCACAAAACTTTGGTTAGACAGTATCAATTAGCTTTAACAAAGAATTAATCTTTGCAGAGAGCAACAGTCAAAAACCAACTACTGTGCCCACTACAATATTGGAGGGATAGACATATTGATATGCTACAGAGAAAGTTTTCTTATCTAATTTTATTTTTCCATAGTAGTTGATAGAAGTCAAATCATGCTATTAATAGTCCTCAAATCTCAGTAGTTTAAAACAACCAAAGTTTACCTCTTGTTCGTGCTTCATGTTCAGTGCAGGTTGGAGGAGGGAAGGCTTAATTTAGTAACTCAAGAACCCATACCTATGAGGGTTTCCTCTTTACAGGTGGGAAAACCTGAAGAGTTCTATTAACATTCAGTTCCCAAGCTTGTCACATGGCCTGCTAAATTTCAAGCAGGTGGGAAGAACAACCACAGAAGCAGCATGGCACTAGAAATCCACAAGCAGTATAATGTCTTCAACAGAACCTAACTCATATTTGTTTTTTTATGAATTGATGCTTTTTAAGTTAAATTAAAAACATCCAACTATAGTTGAAGTTTCATTGAGTTAGACAAGGCTGTGGTCCATGTGATCAGATTGGCTAGTTGTCTGTGATTGTGGTTTCAGTCTGTCTGCCCTCTGATGGAAAAGGTCAGTTTTTCATTCCAATCCCAAAGAATGGCAATGCCAAAGAATGCTCAAACTACCGCACAATTGCACTCATCTCACACGCTAGTAAAGTAATGCTCAAAATTCTCCAAGCCAGGCTTCAGCAATACGTGAACTATGAAATTCCAGATGTTCAAGCTGGTTTTAGAAAAGGCAGAGGAACCAGAGATCAAATTGCCAAAATCCACTGGATTATCAGAAAAGCAAGAGAGTTACAGAAAAACATCTATTTCTACTTTATTGACTATGCCAAAGCCTTTGACTGTGTGGATCACAATAAACTGTGGAAAATTCTTCAAGAGATGGAAATACCAGACCACCTGAGCTGCCTCTTGAGAAACTTGTATGCAGGTCAGGAAGCAACAGTTAGAACTGGACATGGAACAGACTGGTTCCAAATAGGAAAAGGAGTACGTCAAGGCTGTATATTGTCACCCTGCTTATTTAACTTATATGCAGAGTACATCATGAGAAATGCTGGGCTGGAGGAAGCACAAGCTGGAATCAAGATTGCTGGGAGAAATATCAATAACCTCAGATATGCAGATGACACCACCCTTATGGCAGAAAGTGAAGAGGAGCTAAAAAGCCTCTTGATGAAAGTGAAAGAGGAGAGTGAAAAAGTTGGCTTAAAGCTCAACATTCAGAAAACAAAGATCATGGCATCTGGTCCCATCACTTCATGGGGAATAGATAGGGAAACAGTGGAAACAGTAGCTGACTTTATTTTGGGGGCTCCAAAATCACTGCAGATGGTGACTGCAGCCATGAAATAAAAGACGCTTACTCCTTGGAAGGAAAGTTATGACCAACCTAGACATTATATTCAAAAGCAGAGACATTACTTTGCCAACAAAGGTCCATCTAGTCAAGGCTTTAGTTTTTCCATTGGTCATGTATGGAGGTGAGAATTGGACCATAAAGAAAGCTGAGCGCCGAAGAATTGATGCTTTTTTTTTTTCATTAATAATCTTTTTTATTATTATTATTATTTTTATTTTGCTTAACTTTACAATATTGTATTGCTTTTATAATACATCAAGATGGATCCGCTGTGGTGTTGGAGAAGACTCTTGGGAGTCCCTTGGACTGAGAGGAGATCAAACAAGTCCATCCTAAAGGAGATCAGTCCTGGGTGTTCATTGGAACGACTGATATTGAAGCTGAAACTCCAATACTTTGGCCACCTGATGTGAAGAGCTGACTCATTTGAAAAGACCCTGATGCTAGGAAAGATTGAGGGCAGGAGGAGAAGGGGATGATAGAGGATGAGATGGTTGGATGGCATCACTGACACAATGGACATGGATTTGGGTAGACTCCTGGAGTTGGTGATGGACAGGGAGGCCTGGCGTGCTGCAGGCCATGGGGTTGCAAAGAGTTGGACATGATTGAACAACTGAACTGAACTGAACTGGTAGCTGAAGTATAATATCATATGTTATAGGAGTACTATATATACCTATTATAAAGTATTGGCTATATTTACTGTGTTGTACAGTATATCTTTATTGTTTGTTTTATACCTAATAGTCTACTACTCCTATCTTGTCAGTGTTTGTCTGTCTTTGTCTGACTTCTCTCACTACAAATAATATCTTCTAAGTCTGTCCACATTGTTGCAAATGGCAACATGTTAGTCTTTTTTATGGGTGAGTAACCTTCCATTATATACATATATATACACACAGACACCACATCTTTATCCATCTGTTAGACACTTAGGTCACATAAGTATCTGGGCAAGTGAAAATAATGCTGCTATGAACACTAGCATACATATATCTTTTCAAATTAGTGTTTTTGTTTTTAATGAGTGAAGTAATTCATCCAGAACTTGTGATGATTTAAAATTGCTTTTGGAATGAAAAATAATTAGAATAATCATGTATAGATCAAATTCAGTTAATAAGAAAGAGAATTTCTTCAAGTATGCACTTCTTTAGCATTAAAATTGCAATCTGGGATGTGATTCACACATTAAATGATTCAATATGTGTACTTAAAATAGCTCTTGCCAGGATCACTGTATTAATTTAGTAATCTTCTAGTAGTTGTTCTAGCTAGATGTTAGATGTGTTAATTAGTAGTTAGATGGTTCTCATTTCCACCAGCCATGTTGAGTCCATCTTCTTCTCTATTAATTTTGTTTCTTTGCCAGTCTATCACATGTTTTTCTTTTTTTAAAATTTTATTTTATTTAAATTTACAATATTGTATTGGTTTTGCCATATATCGCATGTTTTTAAAAACCTCTGTTTATCTCTCTCTCTTATGGTCCTCTTTATTAATTTCTCGGGTCAAGACAGGATCACTTTGGTAATGTAGCAGAAGAGAAGCTTTAATTTGGGTGTATCTCTTTTGCAAATGCGAAGCCAAAGCCTTGTATTGTTCCTGTGGCCTCACCATCTGTAGTAAAGCTGTATGGAAGGAGGCCAGAAAGTAAAACAAAGATAGGTGTTGGAAACTGTACGAGAATTTTTTTTTTTTTAACCCTAAAGATGGATCTATTTTACTTAAACAAAACCTTTCTTTTCCCAAACATCCTTGGCAAGCATTAAAATTTCCAGTACTTGAACTGAAATGCTGTAGAGCATTTGAATTAAAATGTTAATAGCTGTGTTAATTTACCGGTGGCCCTAGATTGTAGGGATAGTGGGTGAACTCAAAGAATAAACTCTTAAAATTACCTTGTTTTCCTATAAAATAATAATGGTTTGCCACATTCTTAAGGAAATATGTTTCTTGATCTAAAATATTTTGCCCATCTGAGTCAAGGTTTTTTTCTGTTCCCCTGTAGCAAAACACCTCTAATATGATGATAGGAATCAATGAGAAAATACTACCAATTAAAATTAAAACTTTAAGTTTTAATAATTTTTTTAAAAAGGAAAATCAAAGCAAAATACTTCTGTGATAGCCACATTACTGAACAGATTATAAGTGGTAAAAGGTGTGCTTAAAAAGAATATATTCAAGTGTGCTGGCAAAGGGGGAAATGGTTGTATAAATGGGATGGAAATAAGATAAAAGACTTGGACAAAATCATGGAGGAAAATTATGGCATTTGGTATTTTCTGTGTTTCTTTGTTAAGTAGTTATTACTTTAATTTCCTCCAAATCAATGCACTAAAATCATTGAGAAATCCCTAAGAGATTTAAGAGTAATTATAAAAAACAATGACTCAAATAAAACTGTAAATAACAAAAATGGAATCTACTCCTTAAAACTGTTCAGTGTAATTAGAAATTTTCCTTAGAGAATAAACTCTTTAACAAGTGCCTTGACCACTCATTTGTATTATTTATTTGTTGCTCTATGGTGACCAGACTTCACACCAGTTCAGCAGTGAGGCACTTGGCAATTGTTTTCTTGAAAGAGACATTCTGAAAATTCTTGTACTAAAATAGCTTTTTCGTCACTATATTCAATTAAAATTTTTGAGAAAAACAAACACTTGTATGAGTCAAAGAGATGACTAATGAAATTTAATTATAACTACATTCTTCATGTTTTATCATTATTTTGGAGGTTTAAGGAAATTTCCTAAACTCAATAGATTTACCAGTGGCCCTAGATTGTAGGGATAGTGGGTGAACTCAAATTTCTCTTTTTTCATTTAACATTTTTGTTCCAGGACCTACTGTAGTCAAAACTATTTGAATATTAACAAATGAATGATTGACTTGAGGGTTTTTTTTTTTTTAGTTCTTTATTTACTTTTATTTTTTAATTGAGATATAGTTGCTGTACAATATTATGTTACATGTATACAACAGTGATTCATATTTTTTAAAGGTTATGCTCCATTTATGTGTGTGTGCATGCTAAGTTGCTTCAGTATGTGTCTGACTCTGTGTGGCCCCGTGGACTGTAGCCTGCCACGTTCCTCTGTTCATGTGATTCTCCAGGCAAGAATACTGGAGTGGTTTGCCATGCTCTCCTCTAGGAGATCTTCCCGACCCAGGGATCAAACCTGCGTCTCTTGGATCTCCTGCATTGCAGGCAGTCTTTACCACTGAGTCACTAGGAAAGCCCATACTCCATTTATAGTTACTATAAAATATTGTGTATATTCCCTGTGTTTTACACCATGTCTTGTAGCTTATTTGTTTCACACATGACTGTGTGTACTTCTTATTCCCTCCTTCTCTTGCCCCTACCATTGCCCTCTCTTCACTGGTAATCATTAGCTTTTTCTCTCTATCTGTGAGTCTGCTTTTTTTCTTCTGTTGTTGTTATAATAAGTACTTTGTTGTGTTTTTAGATTCCACATATAAGTGCTATCATACAGTATTTGTCTTTTTCTGTCAGACTTATCTCACTAAGAATAATACTATCCAAGTTCATCCATATTGTTGCAAATGGCAAAACTTTTTCTTTTTTATGGCTGACTAGTATTCCACCGAAGAATTGATGCTTTTGAACTGTGGTGTTGGAGAAGACTCTTGAGAGTCCCTTGGACTGCAAGGAGATCTAACCAGTCCATTCTGAAGGAGATCAACCCTGGGATTTCTTTGGAAGGAATGATGCTAAAGCTGAAACTCTAGTACTTTGGCCACCTCATGTGAAGAGTTGACTCATTGGAAAAGACTCCGATGCTGGGAGGGATTGGGGGCAGAAGGAGAAGGGGACGACAGGATGAGATGGCTGGATGGCATCACTGACTCGATGGACATGAGTCTGAGTGAACTCTGGGAGTTGGTGATGGACAGGGAGGCCTGGCGTGCTGCGATTCATGGGGTCACAAAGAGTTGGACACGACTGAGCAACTGAACTGAACTGAACTTAACGGAGTATTCCACCTTCCTTATCCATCTGTTAGGCACTTAGGTCACCTCCATATCTTGGCAATAGTAAATAATGCTGTTATGAACATTGGATGTATAGGTGAAAGAGGAGAGTGAAGAAGCTGGCTTAGAACTCAACATTAAAAAAAAAAAAAACAAGATCATGGCATCTCTTCCCATCACTTAATGACAAATAGAAGGGGAATAAGCGGAAACAGTGACAGATTTCATTTTCTTGGGCTGCAGGTAACATCACTGCAGATGGTGACATCTATGACAAACCTAGACAGTGTATTAAAAAGCAGAGATGTCACTTTGCCAACAAAGGTCCATGTAGTCAAAGCTATGATTTTTCCAGTGGTCATGTATAGATGTGAGAGTTGTACCATAAAAATGGCTGAGCACCAGATAACTGATACTTTTGAACTGCGGTGTTGGAGAAGACTCTTGAGAGTCCCTTGGACAGCAAGGAGATCAAACCAGTCAATGCTGAAGGAAATCAACCCTAAACATTCATTGGAAAGACTGATGCTGAAGGTGAAGCTCCAATGCTTTGGCCACCTGATGCAAAGAGCTGACTTATTGGAAAAGACCTTGGTTCTGGAAAGATTAAAGACAAAAGGAGAAGGGAGTGGCACAGGATGAAATGGTTAGATAGCATCACCAACTCAATGGACATGAGTCTGGGAGACAGTGAAGGACAGGGGAGCCTGGAGTGCTATAGTCCATGGGGTCGCACAGAGTCAGACATGACTTAGTGACTGAATAACAACAACAGATAATGTTTTCAAGTCAGTATTTTCTTTTTGTTCAGATATATACACAGGAGTGGAACTCCTGGGTCATGTAGTAGCTCTGTTTTTAGGTTTTTGAAAAACCTGCAAACTGTTCTCCTTCAGGGCTGCACCAATTTACCTTACCACCAAAAATATATGAGGGTTTCCTTTGCTCCAAATCCTCACCAGCATTTGTTGCTTATTTTTTTTTTTTTTGATGATAGCCATTCTGACTGGTGTGAGGTGACATCTCATTGTGGTTTTAATTTGCATTTCTCTGATGATTAAGGATGTTGAGCATCTTTTCATGTGCCTGTTGGCCATTTTTAATTGGGTTGTTTATTTTTTGAATGTTAAGTTGTACTGTTTAGATATTTTTTATACTAACCCCTCATAGGGATTCCCTGGTGGCTCAGATTGTGAAGAATCTGCCTGAGGTCATATCATTTGCAACTATTTCTCCCATGACTTTAATCTTCAAGGTTAGTTCTGTCACTATCACCTATTTTTCTAGTATGGTGGTGAAAGGAAAATACTAACACAATAAACAAGTGCATTTTATACTTATGAGAGGTAGGCTATTATTTCTATAACTATCATTTGTAGACTCTCCAAAGTGTATGCTTCTCCCCAAATCTCTTTTTTTGGATTGTCCGATGGCTACCATTTTACCCTCCCCACCCCCTTAGTTAGGGTTTCGTTCCTATTAAGAGACAAGGAACAGAGAGAGAAACATTTGCACTTCATTTGTCATTTCTACCTCTCTGTGAGTGAGTTGATAAAATACTTTCTTTTGCTTTATATAAATGAGAGGGCATACGATATGTCATGAGCAGAATCTGGAGTAGAAAGCCAATGGAACCCAGTGAAAGAGGATAGAGAAAGGCTATTTTAAAATGTCACCTGCTTCCTAATCTTGCTGAGAGATGATTTTATGCATTAATAGCCAGCCATTAACGCAGAAATAAGGAGAAAGTCAGTAGGAAGCACGTTCTGGATCTAACTGAGGCCTCCTGGTTATTTTCCTGGATAGATTTAAAGTCCTTTAAATCACTTTTGGGACACTGTTGATCTAACTTCTTCACAAACCAGTCAAAGGTGTTTCTCAAACACTCCAATGTCTTGCTTTGTGACTCTTTTAATTATGTAATGACCGAACCATTCTGATGTTTAATTTTCAGTGAAATGGAGCTCTTCAGTAGTCGGCGTAAAGATTATAGGAAACTGGCTTGACTAAATGCGACATGTCACCAAGCATGTGGAGCGCATGGCTGCAGCCTGGATGGGCACGCTTACAATTTGACTGCAGACCAAATGTGTGCTGATTTCTTAACGGAAGTGCTAGTGTTAAACAATTCTTCCTAGATTAGGCTTAAACATGGAAAAAATTCTTTTTTAGCTGCTAAAACGTGGAGATGTGGTAAACAGCATCAGCACCTGTCACCTGCCACTTAAACCCTGAAGCAAACGTTTCCCAGTCACACCAGCAGAGCAGGTGAAGTCCAGGATGTGACGGGGGAAATTCCCTGGACGCTTATTCTGTTGCTATCACGAGCCGCTGTTAGGAAGCTGTGGGAGACCCTGGGAAGTGACTGCAACATTAACCAGACTCTCCAGATGCTCTGCAATTTTCTTACTCCTGTGCTAGAAGGAAAAGAGCCCCTTGGAACCAGGCCACTTTCTGCAGCCTTGGCAGCTGCTGGTGGCTGAGTCTAAGGCAGGGAGATGGAGTTGGGACAAATTCTAGTTCCAGAAGCTATAGGAGAAACACGTTTCCTTTCATGGGGCTTAATGTAATTCTATAAGGAAAAAAAAAAAAAAAACATTTCTAGCTTTACTTTATTTGAATAATTCTAGGAATTACTGCATTAGACAATTATGGAATTGGACGATTCCTTAGACATCCAACTCCTCAGTTTAATAGATGAGAACATTAGAATCCGGAGAGGGTGAGGAATGGCAGACATGGAGCCAGATTTGTGTTTTCTTCCCCGTTGATTTTTGAATAGGTTTACTAAATGAGAGTTGATTTGGCAGACATAGGAGGTTTGGTTCTATGTTGTGTTATGTTAAGTTACAGGATCACATTATGTTTTATGTTATGTTGAATGTTCCATGGTTGAAACCAAATAAAACGTCATTTCTGGGGCTGTTTTCACAGTCCAGATCCACAGAGCTGTTTGCTTCATACCTCCTTTTCCAGCAGTGGGGCTACTTTCTTCTTTTCCAAACAATTCCTTATGGTCCTAAACATTAAGCAGAGTTTGAACAGGAAGTGGTGCTTGTTAGGGTTGTTAAATGTGGTTCTCTGCAGCCTCAGAGTGGCCACTTAAGTCTTCCTGAGACTGCCTCCCACTCTCCTGCCAATGGCAGACTGAGTGGTGGGGAGGTTTTTCTCTTCCAGCTCCTGGTGCTTCGTCAGATACTCTGGGCCTTTGATTTTCTATTAGACCTTGAGGTGTGACTTCATGCAAGGCCTGGGTTCCCACTTGCTTAGTTCTGCTTGCTCTCCCCCATCTTTCTGTTCTCTCACGGCCCTCGCTACTCAGCCTGCTTCTTCCGACTCCTGTACATGGAGAAAACCAAGTGCATCCTTCTCTCCTTGCCTTGGTTTTGACTTGACCTCTGTAAAGCATACTTCCAAATGCTTTATCATAATAGAATTTTTCATATTTTTACAATGAAACAACTGAATGTCACATTTCCCATCATCTTATTAGCGTTATCAAAACTGTTAAGGAGAACTGACAAAATGCATCTCATTTGGTTAATGTATAAATCTGGAGGTTTTTTTTTTTTTTTTTTTTGGCTTAATATCCTGATTCAATTTAATTATGGATTACTTTTTTATTTTGTCTTGAGTTAAATATTTCCAACTTGCCTCTAAAAATGGCAGCCTAATAAAGACTGTCAAATATACAATCAGATAACTTTATTTTATCTTTGGGGGGCTATTATGGTAGATGTTCATTTTTTTCTAAAACTTTAAAGTTTTCATTTTGTATTGGGGTAGACAGCCTATTAGCAATGCTGGGATAGTTTCAGGTGAATAGCAAAGGGCCTCAGCCATACATGCACACGTATCCATTCTCCCCCAAACTCCCTTCCCATCTAGGCTGCCACAGAACATTGAGCAGAGTTCTCTGTGCTATACAGTAGGTCCTCTTTGCTTATCCATTTTGAATATAGCAGTGTGTACATGACCTTCCCAAACTCCCTAACTATCCCTTCTCCCAAGCAACCATAATATGGTTTTCTAAATCTGTAAGTTCATTTGTATCATTTTTTTTTTTTTTTAGATTTCATGTATAAGGGATGTCATATGATATTTATTCTTCTCTGTCTGACAGACAATTTTAGAGCAATTTTTCTTGTACCCTAAAATCACGGTGAAATGTTACTCTTTTCAGAGCTACTTGTCAGATAGTGATATAGAATGATAACTACCTTTTCTCCTCAGCAGTGCAAGAGAAGATATTTTTAACCAAAGTTTTTTGAGCTCATTTATTAAATCTCGCCCAGAAGCAATCTTATATAAATCCATAAAAACTGAATCCTTCTTTGTTTATTAAAAAAGGGAAAGTGAACCTCCCTCAACCCCCACCTGCCTCCTCTTCTGGGTCCTTAATCCTTGAGAGAACAAATCAGAACACAGTATAAACATCACAATTTTAAATAACAATTTGCTTGAGCAGATTCATGTAAATTTCAAAATCAGAAATGGGTTATATTTCAAAAGAATGTAAACTAATTGCTTCAAGCCCAGAATTTAAGATGTTTTCCATTGGAGAATAAGCTGGTATGGTATTTTGGGGACGGGAAAAGTTTGGTAATGTAAATTAAAACCATTTTTCTATTCTAATGAGATTTAGTAATTCCACTTCTAGCCACTTATCACTTGAAAATAAATGATCAGAAAAATTTCCAAAATGTATATGTAATTGTGTTCATTGCAATGTTGCATGTAATAGTGAAACATGGAGAGCAGTCTATAAGTCAGACATAGACCAATTTATGAATCATGTACATTCATGCAGTAGATTCCATGTAGCTCTAAAAATGGTTATGTACTTATATTGTCTTTGTGTTTGGCATGGAAATATGTCTACAATATATTAAGTAGCAATATTAAAAATAGTATTTATGCTTTATAATACCATTTGGAATATGTATGTGTATATATACAAATATAAAATATGAACAAATGTTCACCGAAATATTAACTGGTGATTTCTTGTAGTAGAATTAGAGATAATTTTTGACTATTTTGTTATCTTTATGCATGTCTTATTTAAAAAGAGCAATTTGAATGTGTTGCTTTCATAGAATGATATTAATTTTTCTGTTAATATTGTTATATTATCAGATAGCCTTTATTTCACACAAAAAAGTAAAATTAGAACTTCCTTTTGTCTGAAGGATCATGGAAAAAGCAAGAGAGTTCCAGAAAAACATCTATTTATGCTTTATTGACTACGCCAAAACCTTTGACTGTGTGGATCACAGTAAACTGTGAAAAATTCTGAAAGAGGTGGGAATACCAGACCACCTGACCTGCCTTTTCAGAAACCTATATGCAGGTCAGGAAGCAACAGTTAGAACTGGACATGGAACAACAGACTGGTTCCAAATAGGAAAAGGAGTTCATCAAGGCTGTATATTGTCACCCTGCTTATTTAACTTATATGCAGAGTACATCATGAGAAATACTGGGCTGGAAGAAGCACAAGCTGGAATCAAGATTGCTGGGGGAAATATCAATAACCTTAGATATGCAGATGACACCACCCTTATGGCAGAAAGTGAAGAGGAGCTAAAAAGCCTCTTGATGAAAGTGAAAGAGGAGAGTGAAAAAGTTGGCTTAAAGCTCAACATTCAGAAAACTAAGATCGTGGCATGTGGTCCCATCACTTCATGGGAAATAGATGGGGAAACAGTGGAAACAGTGTCAGACTTTATTTTTTGGGCTCCAAAATCCCTGCAGATGGTGATTGCAGCCATGAAATTAAAAGACACTCACTCCTTTGAAGGCAAGTTATGACTAACCTAGATAGTATATTCAAAAGCAGAGACATTACTTTGCCAACAAAAGTCCGTCTAGTCAAGGCTATGGTTTTTCCAGTGGTCATGTATAGATGTGAAAGTTGGACTGTGAAAAAAGCTGAGCACCGAAGAACTGATTCTTCTGAACTGTGGTGTTGGAGAAGACTCTTGAGAGTCCCTTGGACTGCAAGGAGATCCAACCAGTCCATCCTAAAGGAGACCAGTCCTGAGTGTTCATTGGAAGGACTGATGCTGAAGGTGAAACTCCAATACTTTGGCCACCTCATGCGAAGAGTTGACTCATTGGAAAAGAACCTGATGCTGGGAGGGATTGGGGGCAGGAGGAAAAGGGGACGACAGAGGATGAAATGGATGAATGGCATCACCAACTCGATGGACATGAGTTTGGGTAAACTCCGGGAGTTGGTGATAGACAGGGAGGCCTGGCATGCTGTGATTCATGGGGTTGCAAAGAGTCGGACACGACTGAATGACTGAACTGAACTGAACTGAACTTTGTCTGCAGAGTGCATCCTTCCTCCTCTTTGCATTCTAAGATTAAACCTTGACTCTTTGAGCTTTTAACCTTGTGTGAACTATAAGGCTGCCTATAGGTGGGTTGAAGCTGCAAGGGACTGGGTGGGTCCTTTTTGGTGACAACCACTCCAATGGGCAGGGGACACTTTGGTAGGCATCCAGAGGGGCAGAAAGCCCCCAGCAATGGTGACAAGGCATTCATAATTTATTAAGACAAAACCTGCTTGTATTAAACATCACCACAAAGTGATATCAACCAAAATTAAAATAGAAGCCATTCATTTTATATCAGAGTCCCTAAATGATTTTTACATGAAACCAGTGAAGGGCTATTCTGAGGCATAGGATACAGTTCTCACTGTCTTGAAAGATGAAATGCTCCTGAGTCATCTTGAGGCATTACCACAGTCCAGATGCATAGTTTATATCTTCCAGGAAATGTCTGAGGAGGTTATTTCCCCCCAGAAGTATTAGATTGTATTTTTCCAGTTGACTCTCCCTGGCTGCATTTTAAGCTGGTAATGATTCCTTACTTCTATTCCTTAGTATAGTAAGCCCTACTTTGTGATTACTAAAGCAAATAGTAAAACTACCAGAAACAGAGATTATCTAAGAAATAGAACCTGTAGGTCAAATTCTCACCTAGTCTTTTAATCATATGACTCAAACAGTGTCCTGTTTAATTGAGAAGACAATGTTTTATGTGTTTTACAGAAGCACATGTAATACATACGTTTATACCTATGTTTATATCCATATAAATGTGCACACATGACAAAGTTCTCCTAATAAAGCCGAGTTAGGAAGTTCAATTATGGTTGAGTCTACGTGACCACAAATGTGTTGATAAAAAAAGAGCAGAAGTGGTTAATCAATCAACTTCTGTTTATACAAATTGGGCTTCCCCCATAGCTCAGACAGTAAAGAATCCGCTTGCTATTCAGGAGACCTGGGTTTGATCCCTAGGTTGGGAAGATCCCCTGGAGAAGGAAATGGCAACAGGCTTCAGTAATTCTTGCCTTGGAAACCCTGTAGACAGAAGAACTTGGCAGGCTACAGTCCATAAGGTCTCAAAGAGTTGGACACGACTGAGGGACTCACACAAATTACCTGGTAGTAGATGTAATCAGGGAAATAAATATGAAATAATGAGGCTATCAAAAGAGAAGAGAAGGTAAAGTTTCACCTTGGAGGTCGGTCTTTGAGGAAAGACTTGAGATGGACAAGAATCTTTTTCGAAGAGAATAATAAATGTCATGACTGAAGAAGATAAATAACTACAAGTGAAGAAACAGTAGGGTAAAGACACACAGGGAAGCTGGCTGGGATTTGTGTGGCACCATATTTAGCTGTGTGGACGGTTCTTTGTTTTATGAAACTTGCAGGATATTAGTCATCCTTGGCTCCTGGGTAGTAAAAGCCAGTAGCTCTTCCGAGTCATTGTGACAACCAAAAATGTCCCACAAGTTTCCAAACATCCTTGATCGGAGATTTATTGTTCTGCCTTAAGGCAAGATAATGAGAGCTTCTGAATGCTAGGGTGAAAGGCCAGGATGCCATCAGATTTTCATACGTGGACTACTTCTGTTTTTATTTTTCTGCTTTCTTTAGGAAGACACACTGTAAAACTATACTTTTCTCCATAGTGTTTACAACAAATCCCTATCCACTGTTAACTGTGGTGAATTCAGTGTAGAGTTAATTCTGATTCTTATGGCATCCATTATATGCTGCCTTAATTTCAGTTATTGCTGTTTATAATTATGTTTATGGTAGGTTTGGGTGAAACTTAGGGGCACCAGTGGGTTCATCAAACATCTGGAATGATTTTTCAAAAATTCTGGATTAACTAAAACCCAAACATTCTGCCAAGCACCTCTTCTCACCCCCTTTATTCAAACTTAAAAAAAAATACATATATTTTAGAGAACATTGATTCCATGTGTTATTAATTCATTTTTAGTTCAACTCGTCAAAAAAAAAAAAAGTGATTTGGCAACCAAGAAGTCCATTGAGACTTTAAAAGAAATAAACTTTTAACAACTTAAAAAAATGCCACATAAATATCTTGAAATAGCAAAAGGATAAAGTTTTGATGGAGAATGATTGGAAATGAAATTTGGCAAGATTTTTTTTCCACACTAATTTATAGTTTTCCATCCAGCTTCCAATCCATGATCTGGAGAGAATGAATTGGGTTAGTTAATATAAAAAAAATGCTGTATCAAATTCTCTATGCAAGAACATGCAGCATCTTGGAGAAAAGATTAGGAAACCAACTTAAATCAAATGGCTTATTAATTCTTAATATTGAGGATTTTTACCACATAGTCAGCTATACTTATGTAAGAAACTCTTAGGGCAAATTGGCAAATATAAGAGGTAATGAGAGTAATAGTAATTTGAAAGAGAAAATGAATTTAGTCATGCATTAGCTTATAATTGAGATATATCAGTTATTCTAATGATTTCAGGGGTTGAATATTAGATTGTTGATGTTCATTGATGCTAAAGGTATACACACACACATATATAAATATACCTGCTCATATAAATATATCTATTAATTAAAAATCCATGACAGCACTTATGTTGAGGCAAGTAAATTGTGTAACATATGGAATGGTTAAAAGTCCTATTTAAAATCTGTCCATGTAAATAATTGAGAATATTCAGGAAGATTACAAGATGAGTTTTGAGGGTTTGAAAATAAGAACTCTGACATTATATTAAAAACTAAAGATACAGCTTCAGTAATAAACTTGGTGAAAAATGTTAAATATTATTAGTATGGGGATGCAAATATAAATGAGATACCATTTTCTACTTCATATCAGAAAAGATGCTTCAGCTAAGAATATCCTGTGATCTTCCATCATTATTATTCAAGGGCTCCAATAGAAATATTCAAGTAATGCTAATAGAAAAGAAAACTGAAAGGTAAATAAGGTAATAATCTTTAAATCTAATTACTCTTAGGAATAAATCTAAACACACACACTAATATGTTTGAGGCAAAAAAGATAAAACAATCTAAGAGTCCAAAACCAAGGAAGAGTTAAATATATAATGTGTATATGGAAAGTTATAATCGATCTGATTTCGGTGTTGACCATCTGGTGATGTCCATGTGTAGAGTCTTCTCTTGTGTTGTTGGAAGAGGGTATTTGCTATGACCAGTGCATTTTCTTGGCAAAACTCTGTTAGTCTTTGCCCTGCTTCATTCCGTGTTCCAAGGCCAAATTTGCCTGTTACTCCAGGTGTCTCTTGACTTCCTAATTTTGCATTCCAATCCCCTATAATGAAAAGGACATCTTTTTTGGGTGTTAGTTCTAAAAGGTCTTGTAGGTCTTCATAGAACCGTTCAACTTCAGCTTCTTTGGCGTTACTGATTGGGGCATAGATTTGGATTACTGTGACATTGAATGGTTTGCCTTGGAAACGAACAGAGATCATTCTGTCATTTTTGAGATTGCATCCAAGTACTGCATTTCCGACTCTTTTGTTGACCATGATGGCCACTCCATTTCTTCTGAGGGATTCCTGCCCACAGTAGTAGATATAATGGTCATCTGAGTTAAATTCACCCATTCTAGTCCATTTTAGTTCGCTAATTCCTAGAATGTCGACATTCACTCTTGCCATCTCTTGTTTGACCACTTCAAATTTGCCTTGATTCATGGACCTGACATTCCAGGTTCCTATTCAGTATTGCTCTTCACAGCATCGGACTTTGCTTCTATCACCAGACACATCCACAGCTGGGTATTCTTTTTGTTTTGGCTCCATCCCTTCATTCTTTCTGGAGCTATTTTTCCACTGATCTCCAGTAGCATATTGGGCCTCTACTGACCTGGGGAGTTTCTCTTTCAGTATCCTATCATTTTGTCTTTTCATACTGTTCATGGGGTTCTCAAGGCAAGAATACTGAAGTGGTTTGCCATTCCCTTCTCCAGCGGACCACACCCTGTCATCTCTCTCCACCATGACCCACCCATCCCAGGTTGCCCCTCGGGCATGGCTTAATTTCATTGAGTTAGACAAGGGTGTGGTCCTTGTGTGATTAGATTGACTAGTTTTCTGTGAGAACGGTTTTAGTGTATTTGCCCTCTGATGCCCTCTTTCAAGACCTACTGTCTTACTTGGGTTTCTCTTACCTTGGGCGTGGGGTATCTTGTCCCGGCTGCTCCCGGCTGCTCCCGGCCAGCGAAGCACAGCCATCGCACCTTACCTTGGACGAGGGGTCTCTCCTCACCGCCGCTCTTCCTGACCTCGGTCGTGGGGTAGCTCTTCTCCGCCGTGCTTAGTGCGCTGGCCCTCACCGCCGTCCTTCCTCGGTCGTGGGGTAGCTCCTCTCGGCCGCGCTCTTAGTGCGCGATGCAGCCGGCGGGGCGCTCTTAGTGCGGCACTCTTAGTGCCTAAATTGAAGAAAGTAGGGAAAATCACTAGACCATTCAGGTATGACCTAAATCAAATCCCTTATGATTATACAGTGGAAGTGAGAAATAGATTTAAGGGCCTAGATCTGATAGAGTGCCTGATGAACTATGGAATGAGGTTCATGACATTGTACAGGAGACAGGGATCAAGACCATCCCCATGGAAAAGAAATGCAAAAAAGCAAAATGGCTGTCTGGGGAGGCCTTACAACTAGCTGTGAAAAGAAGAGAAGTGAAAAGCAAAGGAGAAAAGGAAAGATATAAACATCTAAATGCAGAGTTCCAAAGAATAGCAAGAAGAGATAAGAAAGCCTTCTTCAGTGATCAATGCAAAGAAATAGAGGAAAACAACAGAATGGGAAAGACTAGGGATCTCTTCAAGAAAATCAGAGATACCAAAGGAACATTTCATGCAAAGATGGGCATGATAAAGGACAGAGATGGTGTGGACCTAACAGAAGCAGAAGATATTAAGAAGAGGTGGCAAGAATACACAGAAGAACTGTACAAAAAAGAGCTTCAAGACCCAGATAATCATGATGATGTGATCACTGACCTAGAGCCAGACATCTTGGAATGTGAAGTCAAATGGGCCTTAGAAAGCATCACTACGAACAAAGCTAGTGGAGGTGATGGAATTCCAGTGGAGCTATTCCAAGTCCTGAAAGATGATGCTGTGAAAGTGCTGCACTCAATATGCCAGCAAATTTGGAAAACTCAGCAGTGGCCACAAGATTGGAAAAGGTCAGTTTTCATCCCAATCCCAAAGAAAGGCAATGCCAAAGAGTGCTCAAACTACCTCACAATTGCACTCATCTCACACGCTAGTAAAGTAATGCTCAAAATTCTCCAAGCCAGGCTTCAGCAATATGTGAACCGTGAACTTCCTGATGTTCAAGCTGGTTTTAGAAAAGGCAGAGGAACCAGAGATCAAATTGCCAACATCCGCTGGATCATGGAAAAAGCAAGAGAGTTCCAGAAAAACATCTATTTCTGCTTTATTGACTATGCCAAAGCCTTTGACTGTGTAGATCACAATAAACTATGGAAAATTCTGAAAGAGGTGGGAATACCAGACCACCTGATCTGCCTCTTGAGAAATCTGTATGCAGGTCAGGAAGCAACAGTTAGAACTGGTCATGGAACAACAGACTGGTTCCAAATAGGAAAAGGGGTACGTCAAGGCTGCATATTGTCACCATGTTTATTTAACTTATATGCAGAGTACATCATGAGAAATGCTGGACTGGAAGAAACACAAGTTGGAATCAAGATTGCTGGGAGAAATATCAATAACCTCAGATATGCAGATGACACGACTCTTATGGCAGAAAGTGAAGAGGGGCTAAAAAGCCTCTTGATGAAAGTGAAAGTGGAGAGTGAAAAGGTTGGCTTAAAGCTCAACATTCAGAAAACGAAGATCATGGCATCTGGTCCCATCACTTCATGGGAAATAGATGGGGAAACAGTGGAAACAGTGTCAGACTTTGTTTTTCTGGGCTTCAAAATCACTGCAGATGGTGACTGCAGCCATGAAATTAAAAGACGCTTACTCCTTGGAAGGAAAGTTATGACCAACCTAGATAGCATATTCAAAAGCAGAGACATTACTTTACCAACAAAGGTTCGCCTAGTCAAGGCTATGGTCTTTCCTGTGGTCATGTATGGATGTGAGAGCTGGACTGTGAAGAAGGCTGAGCGCCGAAGAATTGATGCTTTTGAACTGTGGTGTTGGAGAAGACTCTTGAGAGTCCCTTGGACTGCAAGGAGATCCAACCAGTCCATTCTGAAGGAGATCAATCCTGGAATTTCTTTGGAAGGAATGATGCTAAAGCTGAAACACCAGTACTTTGGCCACCTCATCCGAAGAGTTGACTCATTGGAGAAGACTCTGATGCTGGGAGGGATTGAGGGCAGGAGGAGAAGGGGACGACAGAGGATGAGATGGCTGGATGGCATCACTGACTTGATGGGGGTGAGTCTGGGTGACCTCCGGGAGCTGGTGATGGACAGGGAGGCCTGGCGTGCTGTGGTTCATGGGGTCGCGAAGAGTCGGACACGACTGAGCGACTGATCTGATCTGATCTGATATGGAAAGTTGTGTGATGTTAAATATGATGTTGATGAAATGTTTATGATAAGTTAAAGAAGTGGTTGGTCTTCCCTAGTGGCTCCAATCCAGGTGGTGATAGTGGTAAAGACCCTGCCTGTCAGTGCAGAAGACATGAGAGATGCGGGTTTGATACCTGGGAGGGAAAGATCCCTGGAGGAGGGCATGGCACTCCCAGTATTGTTGCCTGGAGAATCCAATGGATGGAGGAGCCTACCAGGCTACTGTCCATAAGGTGGCACAGAGTCAGATATGACTAGAGTGACTTAGGATGCATGCATGCCAGGCAGTTTCTCACTGTATCTTTGGGCTTCCCTAGTAGCTCAGACAGTAAAGATTCTGCGTGCAATGCAGGAGACCCAGGTTCAATCCCTGGGTCAGGAAGATCTCCTGGAGAAGAGAATGGTTACCCATTCCTGTATTCTTGCCTGGAGAATTCCAAGGACAGAGGAGCCTGGTGGACTGTAGCCCATGGGATTGTAAAGAGTTGGATTTGATTAACACTTCCACACTTTCAGAGAAATGATTACATAAAATGAAATATAAAATATTATACTATGGATTTTTAAAATTGCATAGAAAAAAATATGGTATGCAAAAGCACCTGATTTTGCTCTATCCATTTCACAGCTTTGGGTCAATATCAGTGGCAGAATTCAAGTATCCAATAATTCCTAATTGTATTTGCATACACTAAGTACTCAGTAAGTGAAGACAATTTTTCATATTAAAGTTTTCAAATTAATTGTATGTAAATTTAATTTTTTTCTTTTACAAGAAAAAAAATTTTTCTTTTATTGGGGAAACAAACAAGACTTCTTGTATTTGAGAATAAAAGTTATATTGTTAATTCATTTTAGAGAGTAATAAAGATTTTTGAGAAGAAGTCTTTATAGTTTAAGTTACAATTTAAGTTAGGTTTAATCATTATAAAAACTAACTTTTCATTGAAAGTAAATTCTCAACATTAACATTTTTACTATGTGTAGCTGGGGTATTGAGGTTGAGGGTCAAATTGCATGTCATAATTAGGCCAGAGTGGTCCTTTACCATGGCTAATAGGAGCAAGAAGTCCAGTACACTCCCTTCCAAGATCTCATTGTTCTTCTTTTATACATCTATGGGTCTCTATCTATTTTTCAGGGGTCTGAGAAACAGAAGAAAGTTCTCTGATTCAGTCCTATTTCAGTATGCTGACTCTCTTAGAGGCTGCATGCCTCCTGAGTAGAAACCGCCTCAGTAGGCTGTTCTGGAAACACAAGATGGGGCAGGGTTCCCTGTGTTCTGGAATGCTGGCCTGCCTAGTCTGGAAAGGAAGGCTCCTTCTTCCACTTACTAAGGCACCTTGAGTTCCTCAAAAATTGACTGGTACCTTCAGAGTCAAAGTTCTATCAATTCCTGAGCCAAGGGCTTCACCAGGGAGCAGAATCAGGAACAATATTTGACATTCATCATCTTACACATGAGAAATGATGGCCAATTGGACTCTAAAGAAGACAGACCAGTGGGTAAGGCTAATTAGGAGCAGCAACACTGTCTCCTGAGGGAAACATGGGTGACCAGAAGTGGCAAAGTTGTTCAGAGCCCTGGGATTGCACCAATGCCCCCAGCTCCCAAGAACAGTGCAGAACCTTGTTTCAAGCTCAAGGAAACGCTATGCCTCAGCAAACAGCCTCCAATGTTTCAGCGCTGTCAACATTCTGCACTGTTGTTAGGTTGGATTGTGTAAGTCTGTCATTTCTTCAAGCAATATAAGGCTTAATCTAAAGCATGGGACACAGTGGCTCCATGAAGTGTAGGTCCAGACAGGTTCAGGCTTGTACCTTGTATGTTGGTGTGTGTCCCTCAAGAAGTAGATGTCAAGATGGAATGAAATGTGCACGAATTTTATTGGCAGGGGGAAGCGCCTGTATGAAAGTGAGCAATGGAAAATGGTAGTCTGATTCATGTGAAAGAGAGAGGGAGAGTAGGTTGGGTGCCAGCCTCCTAGACTTCTGCATGGTGTAAGGACGTTTTGGCAGTCTTAGAGGAGTTCTTAAGTCAAAGTCAGCCAAAAAAGAAGTCTCATGTCACCCATAAACAGGTCATTGGCAGAAAGTCCTCCATGGCATGCGTGGCCTTGGCACAAATGCAAGAATGGTTTTCAGGGTGAGGCCCCAGAGACCTCAGTTGGTGATGCTCCTGTAGGTGGAGGTCCACCAGGCTCATTTTCACAGCTACCACATCTTGAGACACGAAAGTACAGATGATGCCTGATTCATCCCTGGCCTCCCTCTGTCGCCATCTCTTTGCTCTTTATTCTCATTTTAACTCTAGTCCAGTCTTGTTCTTCAGTGCCTTGAGGCCACCCAAATCCATCTTGACTTTAATGGAGAGGAAGTTAGGGGCAGGGAAAAGTACTGCAGTCCTTTCTATTCCGGAAAATCACTAGCTCCTTATGCAAATTGGCCCACTACTTCCAAGATCTAATAGAGGAAGCTTTAATAACTATAACAGAAAATTCTTTATTTCTAAAAGTGAGGTTCTGTGTGACAAAAGTCTGCAAAACAGAGGTCACAAGCACTGGATAACCTTTTGAAAGCCTGCATAGTGTAACTAACTGCTTTATTTCATCAATAAAGGTGAAAAATGGCTATGATAGGGCTCCCAGATGCATATAATAGCCCGTAATAAGAAAACCCACATGGTAATAAAATTGCTGCCAAGTTGCTAAGTCGCTTCAGTCGTGTCCGACTCTGTGTGACCCCAAAGACTGCACCCCACCAGGCTCTCCCGTCCCTGGGATTCTCCAGGCAAGAACACTGGAGTGGGTTACCATTTCCTTCTCCAATGCATGAAAGTGAAAAGAGAAAGTGAAGTCGCTCAGTCGTGTCCGACTCCTAGCGACCCCATGGACTGCAGCCTACCAGGCTCCGCCGTCCCTGGGATTTTCCAGGCAAGAGTCCTGGAGTGGGGTGCCATTGCTTTCTCCAGGTAATAAAATTAACACATACCAAATGTGCAAGTATAACCTTATATTATAAAATAACTTTCATAAATCACATTTAATTTCTATTATTGAAATATAAAGCTTGAAAGTGAAATATGTAAACAGATAATGTATACATGTGCTGTATATGTTAAGGCTAAGTTTTTGTTGGGAGAGTTATAATGGAAATTCAATAATTGCCTCAATTAAAAATAAAAGTTTATTTGACTCTGACTTAGCTTTTGGCTGAGGACAATTGGGAGAAGAGAGGTCAGTCAAGTTACCTGGGTAATTTCTCATTTCTGTTCCAAGTATAGTTTGGGGGAAGCTTAACCATGATCTTAAAAAGCACATGTGAATTAAACTTGTGTGAAAAAAGAAAACCCTCAAAATAAATGTTGAAAGGAAAGATGAAAACAGAACTAGAATTCTTTTTTTTTTTTTTTTTCTCCTTGAAGGGGAGACTAAAACCATCCACACAAAGATCTGGTAAATGTGCCCTTGCACGTTCCTTATACAAGACGCAGCCTTACACAGTTCTTCCATTCACTCATGGGCTCACATCTGCTGGCCACCCATGCTCCCTGAAGACAGTTTATGGTGCTGGATTGCATCAGTGAGGCATGATGGATGATAGGGAGGACATCACCAGGGAGGGAGGACTCTCCCTTTGGCTTGGTTTA
The DNA here is from genome assembly GCA_935064755.1 of Tragelaphus eurycerus. Classification (NCBI taxonomy): domain Eukaryota; kingdom Metazoa; phylum Chordata; class Mammalia; order Artiodactyla; family Bovidae; genus Tragelaphus; species Tragelaphus eurycerus. The sequence goes on from CAKXYN010000041.1 coordinate 14,570,652, forward strand.
GAATCAGATGTGAAGGAAAGAGGAGCAGTAAATTTGGAAGTGATGTTGGAAGAAACTGAAATTTATTTTTAATCTGTTTAAGTTCCAAAGAAGGAACAAAACCTGCAAATATGATGATGAGATGATTGGGCTAATTTGTAAGATAATTTATCAGAACACAGGAACTGGGAGTTCAGCTCTGCAGGCATGCGGAGGTGCCTAGAAAGGACTACATTTTAACTTCCCCATTTGGGAGTTCTTAAATAGACCTCAAACTCTGATTCTACAAGTGCAATTGGAAAGGCAGAGAAAGTACAGTCTTTGTACTCTGCTTTGTGATCCAGCTAGATTTGGATGTGATGTTGGAAAAAAACCTCCTTAAACAGGAGGTTAAACACAAATGAAAATGATTTAACATGCAGCACATAAATTTAATTAAGGATACTAGAACCTAACAACATCACAGAAAATCTAAATCAACAAGTTTTGGAGGAATCTGTCAAATTCTTTATGCTTATGCCACTAATTAATAAAGCTGTATCTAAAGCTGAGAGCTGTGAAGAAAGAAATTTTTGCGAAGATGATTGTGTGATTTTTTTTTTATTTTTATGCTCTCTTGCAAATGAGTTTGTGCTGGCATCCACTAGCTTTGTTGACTGCATTTTTGTGGCAATGTCTCTCTATTTATTTTTAAGGAATTTTCAACAGACTGCAAAGACCAAATGCTTCAATGATGCTATGTTTTCATCTAGGTAAGTGAAAGTTACTCACTCATGTTCGACTCTTGTGACCCCACCATGGACTGTAACCTGCCAGGCTCCTCTGTCCATGAAGGTTTCCAGGCAAGAATATTGGAGTGGCTTGCCATTTCCTACCCCAGTGTTTTCATCTAGGTAAATAAGATCCTAAACTGGCAATTAAATTTACACTTACAGAATCAAAGCCAAGAAAGGGATTTCATAACTATTTTGACAATTTGATGATGTGACATATGTAAGACTCTGAGTATAATGGTGGATACAAAATTGTCTCCTTTACAGATCCTGACCTTGTTCACTGGCAGTTCATATGGAAGACAGTTGACGTATCTAAATGATTAGATTAGAAAGTATAAAATACAACATATTGCAAAAGTATTATGGATGATTTGGGAAATTCAGAGTAGGGTGAGAAATTGCTTGCATATGTGGTGGAAGTGAGGCTCTCATTAGAGATAGAGGAAAGGACTCAAGGTAGGAGAAGGCATGAACAAATGGTGGTGCTGCAATTTCAGTGTGTATAAGGACAAGCACGTGATTCAAGTGGGCTGGACTAAAGGAGTCATTAAGAAGAGCAGGTGGGAAATCACACTGGAAACACAGCACAGAATATGGGCCACATGATAAGGACCTGAGAATGCCAGGGAAAAGGGGCTGTCTAGGTAATGGGAAACCACCAAGTTTTCTGAACAGATAAGTTTCTTAATGAGAATGGTGACTAAGAAAATAATACCGTACAATGAATTTGGATTGGCCAAGATTCTGAGCAGAAACACTCATAGGAGACCTTTTCAATATCAGAGACCATAAATGATAGGGACTAAATTAAGAAAGAGGGAGAGAACTGAGATGAGAGAACTATTTAAAAAGATATCGTGGGAGTAGAATGTATAGAATTTAGCTGAAACTTAAGTATTATGGAGGACAAGAAAATAAAAGAATGAGAGGTGATGGCAAAGTTGTAAATCTCGGTGCATGGAAAGATGACCACATTTCTAGCAGAAATGGAGCAGTCAAGAGGAGGATCTAGTTGGGTGGAAATGCAACAGATATATTGAGTAGGAAGTAAAAACGGCACAGGTGGAGCCCCCAGGAGGCGGCTAGAAACTTCGGACACAGAACATGACTTGGATTTCAGATTTGGAGACTGTCTTCACAGAAGTGTTGACCTAAGTGAATAGGTTGAACATATTGCTCAAGGTGAAGATAGTTGGGATAGAGAAGTGAAAATGCATGGAAACTTGGATGATAAAGACGTATGTTCCAGGAACTGAGGTAGGTAAGAAGAGAGAAATGATGAGGTGTGGAGGGAGACACAAAGAATAGTCTCTCATTGGAAGGGAAGAGGAACCAAAATGAACGAGATGATCAATGAGAATGGGTGAATAGGGAAATGACCATTGAATTGTGGTTTTAAGACCTCTACCTTTTTCATTTGAAATATACATATATTTTTTTCTAGACTTGAATCATTCTTAATCTCTATTAGTTTTGCCCTAACCTGGGCAGCTTGCTTTAAATTTTGCCTTAAAAGACACAGTTGTTTTAATAATGTGTAAAGCATCATTTCCCCTTCATGGATCATAGCCTTGTTATTCTGAAGGGGCTTGCATGACTCAATGAAGCTATGATCCATACTGTGCAGGGGCACCCAAGATGGATGTGAAGAGTTCTGGCAAAACGTAATCTACTGGAGAAGGAAATGGCAATCCACTTAACTATTTTTTCCTGGAGAACCCTATGAACAGTATGAAAAGGCAAAAAGATATGATGCTGAAAGATGAGTCCCCGCCCCAGGTTGTAAGGTGTCCAGTATGCCACTGGTGCAGAGCAGAGGGCAGTTACTGATAGCTCCAGAAAGAATGAAGGAGCTGGGCCAAAGTGGGGGTGGTTCTCAGCTGTGGATATGTCTGGTGGTGAAAGTAAAGTCTGGTGCCATAAAGAACAATATTGCATAGGGACCTGGAATATTGAGTCCATGAATCAACATAAACAGGACGTGGTCAAGAAGGACATGGCAAGAGTGAACATCGACATCTTAGGAATCAATGAACTAAAATGGATGGGAATGGGTAAATTTAATTTAGATGACTGCTATATCCACTACTGTGGGCAATAATCCCTTAGAAGAAATGAAGTAGCCCCCATAATCAACGAAAGAGTCTGAAATGCAGTACTTGGGTGCACTCTCAAAAATGACAGAATGATCTTGGTTCGTTTCCAAAGCAAACCATAAACATCACAGAAATCCAGGTCTGTGCCCCAAACACTTATGCCACAGAAGTTGAATTTGACTTGTTCTATGAAGACCTACAACACCTTCTAGAACTAACACCAAAAGAGATGTCCTTTTCATCACAGGGGATTGGAGTAGTGGGAAGTCAAGAGATATCCAGAATAGCAGGCAAGTTTGGCCTTGGAGTACAAAATGAAGCAGGGAAAAGGCTGACAGAGTTTTGATAAGAGGACATGCTAGTCAGAGCAAACACTCTTTTCTAACAACACAAGAGATGGCTCTAACATGGACTTCACCAAATGGTAAATCTTTGTTATTGATTAGACCCGGGTTCGATTCCTGGGTTGTTATTGATTATCTTCTTTGCAGCCAAATATGGAGAGGTCAGCAAAAACAAGACCCGAAGCTGACTGTGGCTTAGAGCATGAGATCCTTATTGCAAAATTCAGGCTTAAATTGAAGAAAATAGAGAAAATCACTAGACCATTTAGGTATGGCCTAAATCAAATCTCAGTAGAGATGATGAATAGATTCAAGGGATTAGGTAGAGTGCCTAAAGAACTATGGATGGAGGTTCATAACATTGTACAGGAGGCAGTGCCCTAACCACTCCCCAAGAAAATGAATTGCAAGAAGGCAAAGTGATTGTCTGAGGAGGCTTTACAAATAGTTGAGAAAAGAAGAGAAGTGAAAGGCAAGGGAGAAAGGGAAAGATATACCCAACTGAATGCAGAGTTCCAGAGAATACAAAGGAGTTATAAGAAGGTGTTCTTAAATGAACAATGCAAGAAATAGAGGAAAACAATAGAATGGGAAAGACTAGAGATCTCTTCAAGAAAATCTCTTCAAGAAAATTGCAGATATCAAGGGAACATTTCAGGCAAAAATGGGCACAGTAAAGGACAAAAGCAATAAGGACCTAACATAAGTAGAAGAGATTAAGAAGAGGTGGCAAGAATACATGGAACTATACAAGAAAGGTCTTAATGACCTGGATAACCATGATGGTGTGGTCACTCACCTAGAATTGGACATCCTGGAGTGTGAAGTCAAGTGGGTCTTAGGAAGGATTACTATGAACAAAGCTAGTGGAGGTCACAGAACTTCAGTTGAGCTATTTCAAATCCTAAAAGATGATGTTGTTAAAGTGGTGCACTCAATATGTCAGCAAATTTGGAAAACTCATCAGTGCCCACAGGACTGAACAAAGTCAGTTTTCATTCCAATCCCCAAAAAGGGCAATGCAAAAGAATGTTCAAACTACTGTACAATTGCACTCATTTCACATGCTAGCAAGGTTATAGTCAAAAATCCTTTAAGCTAGGCTTTAACATTATGTGGACCTAGAACTTCTAGATGTACAAGCTGGGTTTTGAAGAGACAGAGGAAACAGAACAAATTGTTAGCATTCACTGGATCATGGAGAAAGCAAAAGAGTTCCAGAAAAAAACACCTATTTCTGCTTCATTGCCTATGCTAAAGTCTTGACTGTGTGGTTAACAACAAGCTGTGGAAATTTTTTTTAAAGAAATGGGAATACCAGATCACCTTTCTGCCTCCTGAGAAACCTGTATGTGGGTCAAGAAAAAACAGTCAGAACCAGACCTGAAAAACTGACTGCTTCAAATTTGGGAAAGGAATACAACAAGTCTGTATATTGTCACTCTACTTATTTAACTTCTTATGCAGAGTGCATCATACAAAATGCCAGGCTTTGGCTCAGATGGTAAAAAATCCTCCTGCAATGTTGGAAACCTGGGTTCAATCCCTGGGTTGGGAAGATCCCAGGAGGAGGGCATGGCAACCCACTACAGTATTCTGGGCTTCCCTGATAGCTCAGGTGGTAAAGAATCACCTGCAATGCAGAAGACTCTGGTTCGATTCCTGGGTCAGGAAGATCTGCTGGAGAAGGGATAGGCTACCCACTCCAGTATTCTTGGGCTTCTCTTGTGGCTCAGCTGGTAAAGAGTTTGCCCACAATGCGGTATACCCGGGTTCGATCCCTGGGTTGGGAAGATCCCCCGGAGAAGGGAAAGGCTACCCACTCCAGTATTCTGGCCTAGAGAATTCTCCTAGAGAATCCCATGGATTGTATAGTCCATGGGGTTGCAAAGAGTCAGACACAACTGAGTGACTTTCACTTTCATGCATCCCAAGATGGAATCAAGATTGCTGGGAAAGATATCAATAACCTCGGATATGCAGATGATACCACTCTAATGGCAGAAAGTGAAGAGGAACTAAAGAGCCTCTTGATGAAGGTGAAAAGGAGAGTGAAAAAGCTGACTTGAAGCTCAACATTAAAAAACTAACGTCATGGCATCTGGTCCTATCACTTCATGGCAAATAGGTGGGGAAAAAGTAGAAGCAGTGACAGATTTTAGTTTCATGGGTTCCAAATTCACTGCGGAAAGTGACTGCAGCCATGAAGTTAAAAGACACTTGCTTATAGGAAGGAAAGTTATGAGAAACATAGACAGTATATTAAAAAGAAGAGACATCACATTGCTAACAAAAATCCGTATAGTCAAAGCTACAGTTTTTCCAGTAGTTACGTATAGATGTGAGACTTGAACTGTAAAGAAGGCTGAGAGCCAAAGAATTTATACTTTTGAATTATGCTGCTGGATAATACTCATGAGAGTCTCTTGAGCACAAGGAGATCAAACCAATCAATCCTAAAGGAAATCAACCCTGAATATTCATTGGAAGGCCTGATGCTGAACTGAAGCTCAAATAATTTGCCACCTAATGAGAAGAGTTGACTCATTGGAAAAGACCACTGATGCTGGAGAAGACCAATAATGCTGGGAAAGATGGAAGGCAAATGGAGAAGGGGGTGGCAGAGGATGAAATAGATAGTATCACTGTCTCAACGGACATGAATTTGAGCAAACTCTGGGAGATAGCGGATGACAAAGGAGTCTGGCATGCTACAGTCCATGGGATCGCAGTGTCGGATTCTACTTAGCGAATGAACGACAAAAACGACTAAACCTCATTTCAAGTAATTCATTAAAAAAAATAACCATATGCTAATTTATATTATGGGCAGGCTTCATGCTAAGGCTGAGAACCATATGTATTGTTTTAATTTTAATAATGAAGTGTGTCTCCTTATTCTGCCATTTTACAGAACAGCCCAGAGAGATTAAGTGGCTTGTTTAAGATCATGATTGGTAATTGAACAATTTTCTCCATATCCTGGTCCTTATCCTTAATGACTAGTCTATATTGCTTCCCTAATTCATAGGTTTTCACACATATGAAAGTACCAATAACCTTAAAAATTTGTATTTGTGGTGTTAGTAGGTAGAGCGCTTTTGTTAAGGTGCTTTAGCATAGAGGCCTAAATTGCTTCATTGATGATATTTTCTTATGAATGTATCTTATTTTCCAGACTTCTTTCACTTTCCTTTATTTATAGCATATGAACCAAATGTTCATTTTATAATGGAAAAGTCTTAGATACACAGTGTCTTTATAATATCAAGATCTAGAAATTGCCAAGAGAATTTGGACATAACATGATATATGAGACATTAAAGGGAAAAAGCAATTTGTTATCCTAATCTTTCAGAAAATGTGACATCAAGTACTCATTCACAATTTACAAAGCCCAGAAATCTGGCACTTTGGACTCACATGAAAGGACAGAAACATTCCTGTTAATTTTGAAATACCCAAGAAAAGAGCAAATGTGTACAGCTTTTAAAAAACTATAGAGTGAAGTAGGAGGCAAAATAATAGTGTAAACAATTTCCCATTTTTAAAAGCAAGAAAATAATCTTGGAAAAGATCACATTTTTATTGACTCTCTAGTCATAATTCACTTATGACCAGAGTGTTATTTGAATCTTATGATCATCTTTCATTTAAAACAATTCTGCTTCCCTAACATTGCAATAATGAAATTGGATATTCTGCCTACTGAATAACAGTTATTTGGGCAAAAAATCCTCAAGTGGATAAGTAGTAAAGAATCCACCTGCCTAGCAGGAGATGTGGGTTTGATCCCTGGTTCGGGAAGATTCCTTGAAGAAAGAAATGGCATCCCAGTCCAGTATTCTTGCCTGGGAAATCCATGGAGCCTGGTGGGCTATAGTCCACGGGGTGGCAAAAGAGTCGGACATGAACAACGTTTGAATAAAATTTCATATTTGTCTAGAAGTAGATTATACAGAATTTGCACCATCATGCTCTCTCATAACTTCACCCACCCTTACTTTCTACCCTGCAGATTCTCCTCTGCTTACTTCAGTGCTCTGAATATTTCCTTTAGAGGACAAAACTAACAGGAAAATCTTGGAAGAGTAGAGAGCAATCTTGTTTTGATCATCATCCATCAAGAAGGGGGATTAAAAAATATGCAATCTCTTCCCTCCTTTTTATAACTGAATCAGGAATTGGCTGCTCTAGTGTTTCGACAGAGTGCATCTGAACCAAGGAGCCCACTGAACTGACAGCACCTGCAGTTCAGATTTATACAATGTAATTTTTCATGATAAAAATCATATCTCTCTGTTGCTTTTAGGGTAGGATTACACACTTATCCTCCTGCTATGTTCAGGAAAGAAGGGGATGGGTGATATAATTTTATACCAGTCGTTCACTGGCAGAACATTGATGGAATGGCTGCCATTTTCCCTTCATTGTGAATTCAAAGTTATGGCTTCTGTCCTGAGCAATTGTGACCTCAAGAGTCCTGATCTTAAGTATAAACACACCTAATTTTCTTTTCCTCTTAATAGCTTACATTAACCAAACTTCTCTTTATTTTGTCCTCTGTGCATTTGACTTCAGTGTGGGATTTAGAGAGGACACCTCTATTATGTGGGGATGTGAGAAAAGAAGCTTGTGTGTATATTTGTGAGGAAACTGCTTTTAAAAAGAGGCATTTTTTTTTTTTTTATAATTCTCCCAACCTTATTTTAAAAATCATACCTAGATAGAAATAACTTCTAAGCTAAAACCACACTGTCTTACTAGGCATTAGGCATATATTGTTCCTTTTGTTGAGTGACTGAAGGTCTATTTGTACTTTGAAGTTTGGTGAAAGATGGTTCCAAACATTTAAAAAATAAGTACATTTATCTTTATATTCTCAACCCTTAGCAAAGTCCTTATACATTGAATGAGTGGAGCTATGTGGTTCTCTTACATTGTAAGTAGGACAAAGGATAATGAGCTGATATGGTTTTCTCACTCCTTAGGAGAAAAAATTAACATACTGTTGAAAATCTGTTGTCTTTTTCAAAATGTCCTTCTATATATTCAAATAATTTTTGTGTTTTTGACTTTATTAAAACTTATATCATATTAATCATTCCTTGAAACACTTTTCAAGCTTAATTGAAATTATAGAATAAATATAGCAAATTTTGTCTTAGAAAATACATTTCAAAGTCCAATCTTACTTTCTTACATTAATCCCATTAACTTGAATTATTAAAAAGTTGTTATATTTGTTTATATGGGTAATTTTCTCCTATAAATGTGCAATCTGTGTAGTTGATATATCAAAAATTGAGGACAGTTTTTAACATATTTTTTAAGTTTCAATGCTCATGAGTAGTGAAACTAGCAAATGCCATAGAGAATAAAGGGAATCTAAAATAACCTAAATTAATTTATATAAAATAATTTAATAACAATAATTTAAAATAAATAACAGGTAAAGTTTCTAGTAACAAGTTATATTGGAAAGGGAAATAATTTCCTAGGATAGTGAGAACACAGTTCTCAGACAATTGAACAGGCATTGATGAAGTACTAAAATGCACAGCAGGAAAAAAGGCTAGACTGAAAAACTCTTGGGTGAACAATCTTTTCTCTTTTCCATCTGCTTTATGCTATTCACAGTTTGTATTTTTCTATGTAAAATCTTTCAGCCACTGGAGGTCTCTGTTTCTCTGCACAATTTTAGCAAGATGAGTGTATGTCATTGTTTATTTTAAAAAAAATTGATGCTGAATAAGGAGGTTAACAGGCTACATTTCTAATTAAATTTTTAAAATTTAATTAAATTATTTAAAATTGAGGTATAATTTATTTACATTATATGAGTTTCAGGGGTACAGCCTAGTGATTCGATATTTTTATACATTGCAAAATGATTACCACAGTAAGTCTAGTTACCATCTGTCACCATACCAAGTTCAGATCAGATCAGATCAGTCGCTCAGTCATGTCCGACTCTTTGCGACCCCATGAACTGCAGCAAAAGTTACTACAATATTATTGACTCTATTCTATATACTGTACATTACATCCCTGTGATTTATTTTATAATTGAAAAGTTGTGCCTCTTAATCTCCCTCATCTATTTAATCCATTTCTCCTTTCCCTTTCTCTCTGGCAACCACATTTGTTGTCTGTATTTATGAGACTGTTACTTTTTTTTTTTTATTCACTTACTCCACATGTAAGTGAAATCATGCAGTATTTGTCTCTTTGCCTGTCTTATTTCACTTTTCATAATACCCTCAGATAAATGTTGTCACAAATGGCAAGATTTCATTTTTTTCATAGATGAATAATATTCCACTGTGTATGTATGCCATATCTTTTTTATGGATATATGACCTTTATAGGCTGTATTCCCTATATTGTACAATATACACTTGTAGCTTATTTATTTTATATGTAATAGTTTGTACCTTTTATTCTCCTTCCCCTATCTTGCCCCACCCCCTTTCATCTCCGCACCAATAAACAGTAGTTTGTTCTCATATCTGTGACTCTACTGTTTTTGTTATATTCACTATTGTATATTTTAGATTCCAATATAAGTGATATCATATAGTATTTGTCTTTCTGTATCTGGTTTATTTCACTAAGAGTAATACCTTCCAAGTTCATCCAGCTTGTTGCAAATGTCTGGCTGAAGAGTATTTCATTATATTATATCGTGTATATATATATGCACCACATCTTCTATATCCATTCGTCTGTTGACGGACACTTAAGATTGCTTCCATATCTTGGCTGTTGTAAATAGTGATCCTATGGACATTGGAAGGCATGTACCTTTTCAAATTTGTATTTTCTATTTTCTTTACTGTATATATGTAGGCGTGGGACTGCTGGATCATATGGTAGTTCTATTTTTAGGTTTGTGAGAAACTTCCATTCAGTTTTCCATAGTGGCTACATTCCCACTAACAGTGTATGATGGAGAAGGAAATGGCAACCCTCTCCAGTATTCTTGCCTGAAGAAGTCCATGGACAGAGGAACCTGGTGGACCCAGTCCATGGGGTCGTAAAGAGTCGGCCACGACTGAGCACATCAGCAGCAACAGTGTATGAAGGTTCCCTTTTCTCTACATCCTCAACAACATTTGTTATTTGTGTTATTTTCTTTTTATACATTCTGACAGGTATGAGGTAATATCTCATTGTGATTTTGTTTTGCATTTTCTTCATGATTAATGATGTTGAGCATCTTTTCATGTGTCTTTTGGCCATCTATTTGTCCTGGGAAAATGTCTGTTCAGGTGTTCTGCCCATTTTAAATTGTTTTTTTGATGTTTATTTTATGAGTTCTTTAGATATTAACCCCTTACCAGATGCATCATTTGCAAATACACTTTCCTACTTAGAGGCTGCGTTTTTCATTTATAGTTTTTTTTTTTTTTTTTAAATCTGTTTGATGTAGTCTCATTTAAAAAAAATTTTTTTCTCTTTTGTTTTCCTTGCCTAAGGAGACATAGTCAAAAAATATTGCCAAGACTGATGGCAAAGAGTGTACTAGCTATGTTTTCCTCTAGTTTTGTGGTATCAGGTCTTACATCTAAGTCTTTAATTCATATTGAGTTTATTTTTGCATATTGGTTGAGAAAGTAGTCCAGTTTAATTTTTTTACATGGATTGTCTAGTTTTCTTAATATCATTTATTGAAAAGACTGTCTTTCCCTCATTATATATTCTTTGCCTTTGTTATAGATTAGTGGACTGCACAAGTGTGGGCTCATTTCTGAGCTCTCTATTCTGTTACATCAATCTATGTGTCTGTTTGCATGCAAGTACCATACTGTTCTGATTACTGTAACTATGTAATATAGTTTGAAAACAGGGATTGTGATACCTCTGGCTTTGTTACTCTTTCTTGTAAATGCTTTGGCTCTTAAGAGACTTTTGTGTTTCTATATAAATTTTAGAATTGTTTGTTCTAGTTTGGTGAAAAATGGCATTGATATTTTATTACTTTTAATAATTTTTTTTGTGGCATATTTAGGATTTTCTATATATAGCATTTTCTATATATAGAGAGAAGGAAATGGCAACCCACTCCAGTACTCTTGCCTAGAAAATCCCATGGACAGAGGAGCCTGGTGCCCATGGGGTTGCAAAGAGTTGGACACGACTGAGCAACTTTACATTCACACATTCACATATATAGCATTATGTCATCAGTGACAGTTTTACTTCTTCCTTTCCAGCTTGGAAATTCGTTTCCTTGCCTGATTGCTGTGGAAAAAGTACTTCCAATACTGTTTTGGATAAAGGTAATGAGAATGGATGTTTTTGTCACGTTCCTGACCTTAGAGGAAATGTTTTCAGCTTTTCACCACTGAGGATGATGTTGGATGTAATTATGTTATATATGGACTTTATTATGTTGACAAATTTCCCCTTTATACCCACTTTGCTGGGATTTTTCATTATAAATAGCATTGACATATACATACTACTATGTGTGAAATAGCTAGTGGAAAGCTTCTATATATCACAGGGAGCTCAGCTTGGAGCTAGTATGACCTTGGATGGAATAGCAGGGGTTGGAGGGAGACTCAGGAGGGAGGGGACATATGTGTACATAGAGTCAATTCAAGTTGTTGTACAGCAGGTACTAAAACAGCATTGTAAAAAAATTATGCTCCAACTGACAAAGTAAATGGATGTTTGATTTTGTCAAGAGCTTTTTCTGCATCCATTGAGATAATCACATGATTTTTATTCTTCAATTTATTGATATAGTGTACCACATTGATTTGCAGATACCAAACCATGCTTAAATCCTTGGGATGAATCCCACTTGGTCATGTTTTATGATGTTTCAAAGTATGTTAGATTTGATTTGTTAAGATTTTGTTAAGGAATTTTGCATCAAAACTCATCAGTGATTTCATCTATAATTTTTTTGTGGGATCTTTGTCTGATTTTGGTATCAGGCTGATGCTGGTCTCATAGAAGGAGTTCAGAGGGTTTCCTTATTCTTCAGTATTCTGGAATACTTTGACAATAATAGGTGTAAACTATTCTCTAAAGGTTTGGTAGAATTCACCTGTGAACCTGTCTGCTCTTAGATTCTTGTTATTGGGAGTTTCTTAAATTGGTAATTTGATTTCATTATTGACAATTGTTCTGTTCATATTTTCTGCTCCGTTTGATTTAGTCTTAAGAGATTCTTTATCCATTTCTTATAGGTTGTCTATTTTATTAGCGTACATTTATAGTAATCTCTTATGATCCTTTGTATTTCTGTGGTGTTGTAACTCCTTTTTCATTTCCGATTTTGCTTATATTTCTCTCTTTTTAACTGAGTTTGGGTAAAGTTTTATCAATTTTGTTTATCTTTTCAAAGAACCAACTCTTATTTTCATTGTTTTTTCTTTTGCTTATTCATTTTTATTTCATTTATTTATATCCTGATCTTTATTCTTTTTCTCCTTCTACTAATATTGAATTTTGTTTTTTCTTTTTCTAGCTCCTTTGTATGCAAATTTAGGCTTTTTATTTGAGATCTTTCTTGTTTGTTTAGGTAGTGTACCACTATAAACTTCCCTTTAGAACTGTTTCTCCTGCATCTTATAGATTTTGGATGGCTGTATCTGAAATTTTGTTTCCAGGTTTTTAAAATTTCCTTTTTTTTATGTCTTCAGTGACACATTGGTTGTTTAGTAACATATGGATTAGCCAACACATGTTTGTAATTTTTTTTTTTTGCAGTTTTTTTTTCTTGTAGTTGATTCTAGTCTCATATCTTTGTGGTTAGAAAAGATGTTTGATAGTATACCAATCTTAAATTTACTGAGATTTGTTTTGTAACCTAGTATGTGCTCTATCTTGGAGAATATTCCATGTGCACTTGAAAAGATGTCCTGTGTGCCCTGTTCTTTTTAGTTGAAATGTTCTCTATATATCTATTAATTATATATGTATATATTTCTATTAATTATATATGTATATATTATATCTATGTGCTCTAATTTGTCATGTAAGGCTAGTGTTTCCTTGTGTATATTCTGTTCGGATGATCTGTCTCTTGATGTAAGTGAGATGCTGCTGCTGCTGCTAAGTCGCTTCAGTCGTGTCCGACTCTGTGCGACCCCACAGACAGAAGCCCACCAGGCTCCCCGTCCCTGGGATTCTCCAGGCAAGAATACTCGAGTGGGTTGCCATTTCCTTCTCCAATGCATGAGAGTGAAAAGTGAAAGTGAAGTCGCTCATTCATGTCCAACTCTCAGCGACCCCATGGACTGGAGCCCACCAGGATCCTCTGTCCATGGGATTTTCCAGGCAAAAGTACTGGGGTGGGGTGCCATTGCCTTCCCCTACACTCCCTTAATATTATTGTGTTACTGTCAATGTATCCTTTTATTTTTGTTAATATTTGCTTTACATATTCAGGTGCTCCTATGTTGGTTGTATGGATGTTTACAATTGTTGAGTCTTTTGGGATTCGTCCCCTGATCATTGTGGAAAGTCCTGTTTATACATTGTTGCAGTTTTGTCTTATAGTCTGTTCTGTCTAGGTGTTACTACCTTGGCTTTCTTTTTGTTTCCATTAGCAATATAATACTTTTCATTCCCTCACTTTCAGTCTGTTTGTGTCTTTAGATCTGCAGTAAATTTCGTATAGGGAGCATATATATGAGTCTTTTTCTTTTTTAAAATTCCTTCAGACATTCTATGTCTTTTGATTGGAATGTTTAGTCATTTAGATTTAAAATAATTATTGGTAAGTATGTACTTATTGCCATTTTGTTAATTATTTTCTGGTCATTTTCATAGCCCTCTTTTGTTCCTATCTTCTTTTCCTTTCTTCTCTTGTGATTTGATAATTATCTTTAGTGTTATGTTTGAATTCCTTTCTCTTTTACTGTGTATAACTATTATAGATATTTGGTTTGTGGTTACCATAAAGTTTATATTTGCAATGTATATATATATATATGAGATTATTTTAAGTTATTAATGCTTTAAGTTCAAATGAAGTTTACTGCATTTTTTATTCCCCCCAAATTTAGTGCTTTTGCCATCATTTTTTACATCTTTTTGTTTTGTGTATTCCTTAACTGCTAATTGTGGATATAGATGACTTTTACTAGTTTTGTCTTTTAACTTCCTACTGGCTTCATAACTGATTGATCTATCAACTTTACTGTATGTTCGCCTTTACTGATGGTATTTTTTTCTATAATTTTCATACTTCTAATCGTGTTTTTATTGTGTGTGTGCTTAGAAAACTCCCTTTAATATTTCTTGCCAAACTAATTTTCTGGTGATGAATTTATTAGTCTCAGGTTGTTGGTAAAACTCTTGGGCTTTCCTTCAAATCTGAGTGGTAGCCTTATCAGAGAGAGTATTCTTTGTTGTAAGTATTTTTTTTCCTTTTATCACTTTAAATATATCACACCACTCCCTCCTGGTCTGCAGAGTTTCTGCTGAAAAGTCAGCATACAGTCTTAAGGGAGTTCCTTTGTATGTTACTAGTTTCTTTTCCCTGGCTACTTTTAATATTTTCTCTTCATCTTTAATTTTGGCCACTTTAATTATAATGTGTCTTGGTATATTTCTCTTTGGGTTAATCTTGTTTGGGACTTTGTGTTTCTGGACCCGTGTGTCTATTTCCTTTCTCAGGTTAAAAAATTTTTAAGCTATTATGTTTTCAAATATATTCTATGACCCCTTTTCTCTCTCTTATTTTCTGGGACTCATATAATGCAAATGTTAGTATGTTTGGTATTGTCTCAGATCTCTCTTAAACTGTCTTCATTTTTAAAAATTATTTTTTCTGTCCTCATTTTTAAAAATTATTTTTTATTTTTCTGTTCAGTTTGAGTGATTTTCACTACTCTGTCTTCCAGTTCACTGATCTGGTCCTCAACATCAGCTAAACGACTACTGATTCCTGCTGGTGTGTGTTTACATTTCGGTTATTGTACTGCTAATCTCTGTTTGGGTTTTTCATGTATTTTCTAAGTCTTTGTTAGGAATTTCTAACTTCCCACTTTGCTCACCCAACCTTTATAAGCATTATTTTATTACTTTTAATTCTTTATCAGATAGATTGCTTATCTTCACTTAGTTCTTCCTAGGCATTTTATTGTGTTCCTTATTTTGGAACACATTTCTTTTTGCCTCATTTTATCTAACGTGCTATTTTTATTTATGTGTATCTGGTAGATTGGCAATGTTTCCCAATCTTGGTAAAGTGGTCATATATTGGAGACATCATAAAGGGCCCTATAGTCCTATAGCTCTGGTCCCCAGAGCTGTGGGGTGCTCCCTACTTTGGCTGCTTGAGCCCTTCTGGTAGTAGTCTGACTACTGTGGAGATGCTGGTAGGTGTGGTTGGCACTTAGGTGGCTTGGTTGCCATATCCCACCTAGCTTGGAGACTGCTGGCTTCTGGTGGTTAGGTCTGGTTCTTGGAATGACTGGCTTCGTGGACTAGGGTGTCGTTGTTGGACTAGGGAGGTGTTGCTGGCCCACTGATGGGTGGAGCCATATCTCCAGGATGGCTTGTTGTGGGGTTGGGGTCCTGGTGGTAGGGTGGGTTGTGGCCTTGTGGTCATGGAATTGTGACAGACTGCTGATGGGCAGGCTCAGTTTCTGATTTGGCTGGCTGCAGTGACTGGCATATTTCAGAGCTGGTATTGATCTGATGGTGAGTGAGGTTGAATTCTGGGTGGCTAGGTGAGGAGCCCAATATGTCAGTCTTCTTGTGGTGGCCCAAGTTCTGACACAGCTGGCTGTGGGACTGTGTCAGTCCTTGTGTTGGTATTCACACACTGGTGGTTGAGACTATGTCCTGGGGCTATTGTTGCCCCATTGGTGGCCAGAGCCAGGCCTCACTATCTCTAGCTGTTAGGAAGGGCCTGGGAGTCCAGGACTATATGGTGGACAGAACTGAGCCCCCAAATCTGGCTATGGGTCTCTAGGGATCCATGGGTTGGTCTGAGCCTTGGCACTAATAAGGTAGAGGAAGATTTGAAAATGGTGCTTACCAGCACCAGTGTCCTTGTGGTAGAGTGAGGTTCCCAGACTACTGCTGCCAGCGTCCTTTTTCTCAGGGTGAGTCCCAGTTGTCCTTTGCCTCTCAGATAGGGTCTCTAAGATCAGCAGGTGGGTCTGACCCCAGCTTCTTTCAAATTATTGCTTCTACCTTGGGCCTTAGAGTGTGAGATTTTGTGTGTCCTTTAGGCATAGAGTCACTATATCCCACAGTCTTCTGGATCTCCTGAAAGTCCTGCTGGTCTTCAAAACCAAACATTCTAATGGATTGCTTTCCCAGTGACAGATCCCTGGACTTGGGAGTCTGGTGTGGTCCTTGGAACACTAATTCCTTGCGGAGAACCTCTGCAATTGTAATTATTTTCTCACTTGTGAGTTGCCCACCTATGGATGTGGATTTTGACTATACTCTGTCTCTACCCCTCTTACTCATTTTGTTGTGATCTCGTCTTTATATATTTAGTTATACAAGACCGTTTATGCTAGTCTTCAGGTTGTTCCAACTAATAGTTGTCATGTAAATAGTTGTAATTTTGATATGTCCTTGTGAGGAGGTGATCTCAGAGTCTTCCTACGCTGTCATTGCAACCATTCCCTACAATTCTACTTTTAATAGATAGAAAAATATATGTTGCTTCTGATGCTAGAGTTACAGCTTTAGTTAAACTGAACTAGATTTGTGGTCATTATTCAAGTGCTTATAAGATTAAGTGGATATCAACATTCAAGAATATTCAATTACTTTTGTCTTCAGAAAAGTAACAAAGAGCTGACTATAATTGGTGAAATCACTTTATCTTTTCTTTTTCACATGTGGAAAATCTTATGTATTTTCCTTCACAATAAAATTCAAGTTGAAACTATGTGATTTTTGAAACATTGAAAATGTTACTATCCATGGGATCAATGACTTCTCACCACAGACATTAATAGTGAAGGTTCATTTCATTATAAAAATTATTTACTAAATACTTGTCTTCACTGAACACTTAATTTACATAAGTGTGCTACTTTATGGGTTACATAGGTGAAGAATAACTTGTTTGTTCTAAATATATTTCTAGTAAATAGGGAGCGAGGATCAGAGAAAGCTGAGAGAAAATATGACAGCATAAACAAGGGGGTATGGAGACTCTAAGGTGGAAAAGAATATCAGAAAAATTTCATGTGTTAGCATTGAGGTGGATGGAATTTAATAGACAACTATTTGGGAAAGTGCACAGTGGATTGCAGGAACAGAAGGTGGAACAATTTGTTTGAAGGACAGAGTATGTGAAGACAAAGACAGTGAAGACTCACTGGCCCAGAGAGTTTCTGTGATTTTTACTAAGGTCACACTGATAGTAGCTGAGAGAGTGGGCTAGCATTTCGGGCTAGAGAACCCATCTCACAAACTTCACCCTCCTTACTGTTATGGAAACTGGGGGAGTTCATCATGGCCTATTCATCAACAGAACTCAGGAAAGGAGGCATTGGCCACAATTTGATTGGAAATCTGTCCTTAAAAGGGAACTGATCCTTGGGGAATTATGCTTGGGTGATAGGTTAGATTTTTCAACTAGGAATTTTAATGCAGCTGAAATAAATAAATCTGGACATAATGGGTAGCTTTGAAAGAGAAAGTGATTGTACATGGCTCCACATGATGATGTATACAGCTAAGGAAGTTGAAAAAGCAGAAATTATTCAGTCTATACAGCTCACTATATAGTAATGGATATTCATTGTCAAAGATGTTTTTGTTGTGTTTAGTTGCCAAGTTGTGTCTGACTCTTTTGTGAACCCATAGATTGTAGCCTGCCAGGCTCCTCTATCCATGGGATTTCCCAATTAAGAATACTAAAGTGGGTTGCCATTTCCTTCTTCAGGGGGTCCTCCTGACCCAGGGATTGAACCTATGTCTCCTTCATTGGTAGGAAGATTTTCTACCACTGTGCCACCAGGGAAGCCGATAAGCATGTATGAAAGTTAAAGAATCAGGACCCTCTTAGTAAGGTGACATATTCAAAAGAAATGGCACTTAGATATCTCAAAAATCTTTGGAAAGATATTTAACTGTGTACTAAAGCCTGGTGAAAAGATTTTAAATGTGTATTCCATTTGTCACACAGAAAGCTACCTTAAAATGCTTTCTGTATCACACTACATCTCACTACTGTTTGGCAGTGGCTTTAGCCTCTCGTAATACTTTGTCAAAGTTCCATAGCATTCACTTTCCAAACTCAACTCTCAACGGCTCTTCTTCTTTTTACCCCCTTCTATCTTTCTGGTTTGATTTCTTCCACTGAAGAGGTTACTCCAAAAGGCAATGGAAGCAAGTACTGAAACCTCCTTGGATGAGAAGCCTCCTTGGAAGGCAGGCTCTATGAAACTTACATAATCAGAATATGACTGGGGTCCCAGGTGGCCCAGGGTCTGGGTCACATCACTGTTAAAGAAACAGCAGCCTGTCTCCAGAAACCAGGACAAATAGTGTTGATCTTTACATGTTTTGAAAGAGTGTAGTACAGAGGTTTTATACAACACTTTCTGCTGAAAACTTTCTAAAAATATTTGTACATCTCTTTCTCTCAAAGTATCCCATTGGAGACAAATGTGAGGAATCCCCAAGTAGGGGAATTCACCACTAGGGAGAATGAGAGGGAGTGTGAGAGTATGTGATATGCTTGGTAAAGAGGTCATTCTGGAGTTCTTTCATTCACTCAATCAGGAAGTGTTCATCAAGCCTCAGCTAGAGCTGGATGCTGTGATGGGGATACTATAGTGAATTTGACACCTATAGTCTGTCAGGAAAGTAGATATCAAATGTTAAAAGTGTGACGAGTGCTATAATGATATCTTACATATCTTGAATGTTAACTTTGTGCCAGGTATTGTCTAAAAGCTGTACATTTAATCTTCATTTAATATTTTCAATAAATTAATATCATAAACACCATTATTTTTTCCATTCTACAGGTGGAGAAGCTGGGTGTTATGCAATAACTTATCAAGGATCACACATTTCATAGATGTCGGAGTCAAGATTTAAAACCAGACGGTAAAGCATCTGCCTACAATGTGGGAGACCCGGGTTCGATCCCTGGGTCAGGAAGATCCTCTGGAGAAGGAAATGGCAACCCACTCCAGTACTCTTGCCTGGAAAATCCCATGGACGGAGGAGCCTGGTAGGCTACAGTCTATGGGGTCGCAAAGAGTCGGACACGACTGAGCGATTTCACTTCACTTCACTTACCTAACTTTTGGCCTAAAGTTCTTGAAAAAAGTGAAAGTGAAGTTGCTCGGTCATGTTCAACTCTTTGTGACCTTATGGACTGTAGTCCACCAGGCTCCTCTGTCCATGGGATTTTCCAGGCAAGAATACTGAAGTGGGTTGTCATGTTCCCCTCCAGCGGATCTTCCCGACCCAGGGATGGAACCCACATCTCCTGTGACTCCTGGATTGCAGGTAGATTTTTTTTATCTACTGAGCCACCAGGGAAGCCTGATGCAGAGTATATCTGCAATAAATGATAGGTATTATTATTGCAGGCTGTTTGTAAGTTAATTGCTTGCTATGTTGTTTTCTTTTTTTGTTTCTTATTTTTGTTGTGTTTTGTTCTATGAACCAAATTTCTTTCTAGGGCTTTGTTTCTGAGAATGCACACAAATAGATCCCAGTGTATGACCTGATATGCAGTATGTTTTTGGCATACTAGATGGGGCATTATTAACTTTTATTATTATTATCATCAATACCTATAGCTGTTGTGTAGGGGTCACTTACCACATCAGCTGGTATGCAAGGGAGTTTTTATACACCATGGTATTCCTTCCTCACAGGAAATCTGTGAGGTGGACCCTGTTATTAACTCTATTTTGTGTTAATAACAGTGACAAGGATGCTTAAGTTTTGAGACCTAAGTGACTTGCCCAAGGCCACATCCTGTAGATTTTGGTTCCAGGTTTTGAGCTCAGTTCGGCCTCTTATGTTTGAAAGGAAATGTTTTCAAGGGGGTGAGCTGGTCCCTGGGGTGGAGAGTGCGGCAGTCAGAACTGCTCCTCTGTGCACACACATCTGTGGCCTCTTTCCTCATCCCCCTTTCAAGCCTTTTCTTGGCACGTGTCCAGATCATGCAGAGGTGCAGATCGCCCACAGGCAGGAGATGGAGGTAAGCCTACCCCGAAGTGCTAGGGGCTTTCAATATGTGTGAGGTATTTCATGCTCAGTGGCTCTTCTAAAATCCTTAGATGTGCCTGTGGGTCCTGAGGTGAAGTATTTAGGAAAGGATGAAGATCCAGGGAGTAGCAAGGCCTGGGGGCAATTCTAAGTTTCACAAGAGAGAGCTTCCAGCCACTTGGGCTCCATTTCTTCCTGGAAAGTTTTCTTTCTTTTTTCTTTTGGATACTCTATCTAACTGGGATTATCACATTTTGATTTTCTTGGACTGCTTCAGCACTTGGTGGAAAATGGAAAGCTAGTGTGAATGCTCTTTCCCTTCTCAGGGATTTGGAGTCTTATTACTGTACAGTTTTAGCTTTCCATGTCTTGGTTTTTAATGCTGTGGTCTACATGGAGCTCAGAAATGTATAATGCTGTCACTTCACTTTCCTGAGATTTCCTTCAGATCTATTATTGTTTAAAAGTTTAAACTTATTTTCAAAAAATCCCTATGAGGTGGTTTTCAGTATGAAATAAATATAATACAGCTCAATTATCAGCAAACATTCAGATACAGATCTGAAGCTAAATTGAGAAGGGTAAATAGATGTAGTGATTATCCGAGATGAGTAAGTTATTACATCTGAGGTTTAAATTTAGCTTTGAGATTCTTGGAAATCAAGGTAAGGATGACATAATGGATTTCACAGTATTTCTGAACTGAAAAAAGGAAGTTGTTCTTGCAGAAAAGAATTCTTCCAGGACCAAAATTCTAGTAGACAAAATGTGTGGGCTTTTGTGTCATAGAAAAAGATGAAGGGGTAGATATAGTTTTGCTTTTAAAATGTATATAGACAATATGTACAGATATGCAAACATAAACACATGAACAGTAATGCTTGTGTGTGCATACATACATGAATATTAGGGTAGGCAGATGAACAGCCTGAAGCTGTCCACATCCTCCTATTCCCTGGAACTTGTGGATATGTTAGATTAGAGGAGTTGGGTTCCATATGGATTTTGGGTTGCTAATCAAATGACTTTAGAGCAAGGAGATTATACTTAATTTTCTGGGTTGGCTAAACATGATCAGAAGGGTCCTTTAAAGCAGAAGAGAGAGGTAGAAGAGGAGTCAGGGTGACAATGAGAAGGAGTGAATTTGCTGTTGTGGTTTTAAGGGTGGAGGGAGAGAACCATAAACCAAGGAGTACAGATGGTACCTAGAAACTAAAGAGGCAAGGGCATGGATTCTTCCATAGAACTTCCAGAAAGAAACACAGCCCTGCAAACACCTTGATTTTAGCCCTAAGACCTATGTCAGACTTCTGACCTACACGACTAAAAGATAATGAGTTTATGTTAACTCACTAAATTTGTAGGAATTCTTTTCAATAGAAAACTAATGCACACACACACACATACACAGAGAAATGTACACAGCCACTACTAAAATAAGAAAAGCAGAAAAAGAGAGAGAACAAAGAGAAAAAGGATCAGTGAAGATATTTCTGTAGGGAATTAAAATAAGGTAATCTAGGTACCTTGGTTGCAAAAACTGCCACTTAGATCTCATATATAAATACAATTAATATCTTGACTCTTGGGTATTTAACACGGTTTTTAACTTTAGTCCAGACTACATTAGGATTCTTGATTTTATTCATTTTCAAAACTTGTTCCAACAATGATGTGCTGGAGCAGACTTCTCCCAGATCCTGAAAGCCGACTTGGGACCATCTCTCATTCACTGATGTCATGTCTGTAGAATGAGTTAGGCAGTGGTGGGAGTATCCACATCCTGAAATGAAACACAAATTTTTCCTCCAAAGAGATTTTTCCTCTAAAGAGCTGGTTGTTACACATTTACTGGTGTACCAGTAAATTCCACAGACTTACCTACCTCAGTAAATGGTATGATCATGCACCTAGTTGCTAAATACTTAGGGGTCATCTTTGAATCCTCTTCCTCGTATAGTCTATATATAACCCGTTATCTAGTTCTGCCACGTGCATGCTTAGTCTCTCAGTTGTGTCCAACCCTTTGTGACCTTAAGACTGTAGCCCTCCAGACTCCTCAGTTCATGGGATTCTCCAGACAAGAATACTCATGTGGGTTGCCATGCCCTCCTCCAGGGGATCTTCCTGACCCAAGAATTGAACACACATCTCCTGCATCTCCTGCATTGCAGGTGAATTCTTTACCCATTGAGCCATCAGGGAAGCCCAGTTCTGCCACCTTTGCCTCCAAATCATACTCACATTTTTCTATCTCCACAGTTACCACTCTAGTCTAAGTTACTAATGCATCTTGTCTGAACCATTACAATGGGTTTGTAATGGTCCCCCTCTACTTTAGCCCCCCTACAATCTTTTAAAATATAGGTCATATTGGTCACTTGACTTCTTACAATCCTTAGAGTACAATCCAAGTGCATCCCCTCCAGTCTATACTACCCTCTCTTCATTGCCTCAGCTTAACTTTCCAGATGCATTTAGTCTTCTCTCCAACAATCTCTCTGAGTTCTGGTCATGATGCTCTTTCTGTTAATCCATTCGCCAAGCTCATGTCTATCTTAAGGCCTTGCATACAGGTTCCCTTTGCTGTGAAGGCTCTCTTCTTCCCCCAGTTCTTTGTGCAGGTACTTCTTCCCCATCATTTAGAACTTAGCTTAAATATTCCCACCTCAGCGAGACTTTCCCTAACCACCCAATCTGTAATATCACTCTGTATTATTTTCAACTTAACACCTGCTCCTACCTACTGTTTCTTTATTCATTTATAGTGCCTGGCATACAGTAGACTCTTAATAAATCACTTGTTGAAAGAATGAATTAGCTTAGAGTGTTTAAAACATTGGCTAGAAACATGTTTCATTGACAGCTTCTTTTCTGTCTGGGGCCTAGTGGCAGCAGGTGGATAGTAAAAACTATCAACCCTGGCATGGATAAAAAGGTAGAAAATAGTTGGGGTGGCAGAAATTTAAGTTAGAGCGTCCAACAGGCAAGGGAGTTTGGCTAAGGATATTGCAGATTTGATAAAACGTGTTTAAATGTCAGATATTAGAATGAGTATGGCAGCTAAATGCTAATCTGTAAAGGAAGAAAAGTGTGGAGGCTGAATGTATTTGTCAGTTCTGGTCCAGACATGCAGGAGGCCAGTGTAGGGGCTCAGACCATCCTCCCCAGGTCTGTCAGATGTGCTTACCTATCACAAGCTCTTTCTGAAGGCCTTCTCATAAAAGCCTAGCTCTCGCATATCAGTTATCACAACTGATATTTCCCCCTGGGCTTCCAAAGTGGTGCTAGTGGTAAATAACCCACTTGCCAGTGCGGGAGACTTAATCAGTTCAGTTCAGTCGCTCAGTCGTGTCTGACTCTTTGTGACCCCATGAACCACAGCACGCCAGGCCTCCCTGTCCATCACCAACTCCCAGAGTTCACTCAGACTCACGTCCATCGAGTCAGTAATGCCCTCCAGCCATCTCATCCTGTGTCATCCCCTTCTCCTCTTGCCCTCAGTATTTCCCAGCATCAGGAGACTTAATAGACATGGATTTAATCCCTGGGTTGGGAAGATCCCCTGAAGGTGGGCATGGTGACCCACTCCAGTGTTCTTACCTGGAGAATCCTATGGGCGGAGGAACCTGGCAGGCTACAGTCCATGGGGTTGCAAAGAGTCGGACATGACTGAAGTGACTTAGCACACACACAGATGAGCACACATGCATTTCCCCCCTTAGAGAAGTTTTATGAGAGAGAAATACTCTACCACTAGAGTTTATGGCTCTTCCAAATAGGATTTTCATATTCTCTAGGTATAAAAAGGCAAACTATTCTTCACTGTTAGATTAAGGAGTTTCTCTTTTTAAACATTTTTACTGGAGCATGGCTGATTTACAACGTTGTATTAGCTTCAGGTATCCAGCAAAGTGCGTCAGTTACACATACATGTATATCCTCTCTTACTGAGTAGAGTTCCCTGTGCTGCCCAGCAGGTCCTCGTTAGTTGTCTATTGTATGTATAGTCATGTATGTGTGTCAGTTCCAATCTCCCAGTTTATCTGTCATCCCACCTCTCACCCTGGTAACCTCAAGCTTGTTTTCTACATCTGTGACTCTAGTCTTGTTTTGTAAGTAAGTTCATGTCTACCACTTTCTCAGATTCCACATATAAGGAGTATCGTATGTATTTGTCCTTCGCTGTCTGATTTACTTCACTCAGTATGACAATCTCTAGGTCCATCCATGTTGCTGCAAATGGCATTATTTCATTATTTTTTATGGCTGAATAATATTCCATCACACATATGTGCCCCATCTTTTTTAACCATTTCTCTGTCAAGGGACATTTAGGTTGCTTCCAGGTCCTGGCTATTGTATATAGTGCAGCAATGAACATTGAGGTGTATGTATCTTTTTGAATTATGGTTTTCTCCTAGATATATGCCTAGGAGTGGGTTTGCTGAGCCATATGGCAGCTTTATTAACCCCCAGGGTTATTAATGTTTATTTTTTTGGTTAAATAAGCTTCCCTGGTGGCTCAGTCGGTAAAGAATCTGCAATGCAAGAGACCCAGGTTTGATCCTTGGGCCAGAAAGATCCCCTGGAGAAGGAAATGATAACTCATTACAGTATTCTTGCCTGGAGAATCCCATGGACAGAGAAGCCTGTTGGACTTACATCCATGGGGTCACGAAGAGTCAACACAACTGGGCAACTAACACTTTCATTTTTTTCCCCCCCAACGAGTGGCTTTGTGAGTAAATTATTTTAAGTTTGTGGGAAAAAAAATGCTATTCTGAAACATTTCCCTGACAATGTGATGATATTAGGAGGTTTGAACTTCTGGGAGGTAACGAGAATCAGATGAGGCCATGAGGGCAGAGCCCTCATGAACTGCTTCGTGCCCTTATCTGAGTTAGAAGAGAGCTTGCTCTGCTCTGCTGTCCCATGAAGTCGGCACCTGCAACTTGGAAGAGTGCTGTCAACAGGACCCAACCATGTAGAATCCTGTTCCTGAACCTTCAGTTACCAGAAATGTGAGAAATAAACGTCTATCATTTATAAGCCACCCAGTCTAAGGTAATTTTTTATGGCTGCTGGAACTAAAATAATTGGATCTCCATTTTCTTCTATAAACATAAAATATACAATAAATGATGAGGCATATTGCTGTTATCAAAAGTAGGAAATACTTCTGTCAGCACTCTAGAATAATAAAAGTTTAATTTAAACATAATTTATGGCTTCTAAATCCTTTCTTATTTTAGGCTAAAACTTATCAAACTTTTTCTAAAATATAATTTTTATTTTAAATAAAGTATATGTATGAACCTATACTTGAAAAATAAATCACTTTTTAAATAAGAAAATGATGATTACATTATAAACATTGCTGTAGTATAGAAGAATAAGTTATTTTAGTATTTTGGAAAGAAAAGTCTGGTTATTAATGAAGATGTTTTTGGGAAATATTTAAAACTATCTTGTGTTTATACATCAGTTGAATTCCTCCTCTTCCCTAAAAATATTTTTCAGAACAGAAAGAATATTACTGTGTTGGGATGTCTATTTCTGCTCTACCTATACTCTATTGAACTTAGAAAAACAGTTCAGTTCAGTTCAGTCGCTCAGTCGCATCTGACTCTTTGTGACCCCATGAATCGCAGCACGCCAGGCCTCCCTGTCCATCACCAACTCCCAGAGTTCAGACTCACGTCCATTGAGTCAGTGATGCCATCCAGCCATCTCATCCTCTGTCATACCCTTCTCCTCCTGCCCCCAATCCCTCCCAGCATCAGAGTCTTTTCCGATGAATCAACTCTTCGCCTGAGGTGGTGGCAAGAATACACAGAAGAACTGTACAAAAAAGATCTTCATGACCCAGAAAATCACCATGGTGTGATCACTTACCTAGAGCCAGACATCCTGGAATGTGAAGTCAAGTGGGCCTTAGAAAGCATCACTACAAACAAAGCTAGTGGAGGTGATGGAATTCCAGTTGAGCTATTTAAAATTATGAAAGATGATGCTGTAAAAGTGCTGCACTCAATATGCCAGCAAATTTGGAAAACTCAGCAGTGGCCACAGGACTGGAAAAGGTCAGTTTTCATTCCAATCCCAAAGAAAGGCAATGCCAAAGAATGCTCAAACTACCGCACAATTGCACTCACCTCACACGCTAGTAAAGTAATGCTCAAAACTAGAAAAACATGTTGCATCAAATCAGAGTCTGCCTTACTCATCATTTTGACTAATATTGACTTTTGGGGCTACTTATTATTTCTTTAGTGAAATACAGTAAGGTTACTGTATTACTTGATTATCTTGTAGCTCCTCAAAACTGAAATAGAATTGTATTCAACTGAGCATAAGCAGGTTTATTTTAGCTTGACTCAAATGCAAAAGTGGAGTTGCTCAGTCATGTCCGACTCTTTGCGACCCCATGGACTGTAGCCTACCAGGCTCCTCAGTCCATGGAATTTTCCAGGCAAGAATATTGAAGTGGGCTGCCATTGCCTTCTCCAGGGGATCTTCCTGACCCAGGGATTGAACCCCAGTCTCCTGCATTGCGGGCTTTACTGTCAGACCGCTTTACCATCTGAGCCACCAGGAAAATTTGACTCAAATGCAAAAACAAGGTTTAAAATTTTACTCATTCATTACTTCAACAAATATCTATTAAGTAATTACAGGTGTCATACACTGTATTGATTCCTGGAAAATCCCTGACTTTATTGAACCTTGGCAAGAAGGAAATTAAGGAAGAAAATTCCAGCAATTACAGCACACACATATGATGATAGGGTGAAACAGAAGAGCTACAATGGATTCTGGAATACACTGAACCTAGGCCCCAGGGAAGATTTACGGAAGAAGATGACCTCACAGTGAGGTGTTGTTCGGAGGGGACAGCAGGTGCCAAGGTCCTATGCTGAGAAAACAGTTTTGGAATTTAGTGATGGGGAGGTAAAGGCAAGAATGGAGGGAAAGGCAAGGCTGAAGGTTGGATAAGTTCCAAGGGAATTCTGGATTTAGCCATATTGGAAAAGTTTGGAACCATGAAGAGAAAGTCATTCCAATGAAACTTTCCTGCTTTTTCTTTTTCAATCTTTAAGATTTTAAGGAAGAAGTTATCTCCAAGTTACCAGTCAAAAGTTTTTAAATGTAGAGCTTGTTTATTCTCTATATCAGAAAAGTCAAGGACTCTGTCCTTCCAGACTCAGGGAGTTTTTCAGCATGGGAACATGAACAAGAATTACAGTGGAAAGTTACTGAGCCAAGTTTCTGGAAAGGAATGCTTTTGCAGAAGGACTTTATTCCCATGAATGAGAACTTGACTGTGTGTGGAATGGAACCTTAAAATCGTGGAAATAGTGCATAGATGGGGCTCAGAATTACTTAATAAGAGGAAAAATGTGGTGTGGTGAGGGAAATAGGAAGTAATGGCTATTATCAAGCTTGAAGAATTTGGAAACTTGATTTTTTGAAGTCAGTTGTTGGCAATCATGATCATAATTAGATGTTTTCCCTACCATTTTCATTACTAGTGGCTCAGATCCCTTACACTGAATTTTCTACATGATGTGAACAGAGACAGAAGACATTGAAGGAATATCTGAGAGGTAACAAGGAAGCTTTGCCTTAGTTCTAACTCTAATGGCCAAAATTTGAAGAACCTTGCTTGATTTGAGGAGCTCTTGGACATGGCTCCAAAGAACAACTGAGTCCAATTTATATGGAGAGATGGAGTAATTGAGATAGGTTCCAAACTTCCTTCTAAGGATTTAGAGTAGAGAATGCTTATTTTAGGAACAAAATCTTGCCAAGTTTTCCTTTTTCTTCCTTGTTCCTTAATGTTGATGGAGATTTAAGCTTTGACTTTTCAATATATATTTGAAGTGACTGTCCATATGTAATACCATCCAGTAGAATAAGAAAGTATTTCCAGATGCTGTTCCTTTATAACCAAATGTTAGACTTGGCAGAAGTTGGAGGAATTTTGCCACCTGATATTGTGGCTCCCCAGAATGACTGCCTGCTTCTGCCACTGCAGTAGATGGAGCAGATGGCAGCCGGCCCCATCCTTACATGATTTTTTTTTTTCCTCTGTATTTTACATCTCAGAGACTACTGAGCCTTGTGGATGGGAGGCCAGTGTCTTTCCTGACCTCTGGGCAGTCCTCATGTCGTCTTCCTTCACTGTTACAAGAAACTACCTTTGT
The DNA here is from genome assembly GCA_935064755.1 of Tragelaphus eurycerus. Lineage (NCBI taxonomy): Eukaryota > Metazoa > Chordata > Mammalia > Artiodactyla > Bovidae > Tragelaphus > Tragelaphus eurycerus. The sequence goes on from CAKXYN010000041.1 coordinate 14,599,235, forward strand.
GGCTATGAAAGGCTCTGCTGAGAGCTGTGCAGTTCTCCTGTAGGGAAGCTAACAGGTTTTACTTAAGAGCCTTCTGAACTTGCAGAAGCACTACTCTTTAGGTCTCTGCAGAGTTGACGTTGAGGCAGCACTATGTAGGATGTTGTCTTTGGCCTGGGAGGTTACCAGTCTTTGACCAAGTTTTTCTTGCTCTGTTCTTTCTTATGAGGTTATATCTTTTCTAACTACTTACATATAAGAATGATGATAGTTAATGGTAGAAATTTTTACTTTTTTAAATTAAAATTTAGGAAAAAAAGAGCTGGAAATTATTTTGGTCTTTAAAAATTGCTGAGAATTCTGAAGGTTCTGAGATTTTACTATACTTGCAAACTAATAAGTGTGTTGTAGTTTCATGGATGCTGTGTGAAGATAAAAGAACTCCTCATTCAGAGACAGATGATTTTATTTTTCATAATAAAACATGCAGCTTGGGCATCAGTACATGTGCATTAGTTTCTTGAGTCCCAAGGGAAATGTACAGATGTACAGAGGGTCAGATTATACTATCACATGCAGAGAGTTTCATGAGAGAAGAGGAGCCCTGAGTTTAGGGAACTTGAATCTTTCGTAGTAGAGAGCAAGCAGGCGTGCCCTTTGGTACTCTTAAGGCAGAGATGCCATCTTTATCCTGCAAGGCTATTTGCAATAGGCACATTCTTGGAAAGATTTAGAAACAAGAAATGGTAAATGTAACATGTTGAAGCACAAAAGTAACATGACAATTTTCTCTCAATGAAAGGTAATTTTTCTGTTCAGTCAAATCTCTAAACCTAGAAACTACTGATTGAACATAATTCCAGAAAATAAGGAGAAAAGGGAAAAAACAGTGAAAAAAGACAGGACAGTTACTTTGTGCAGTGTGTGGAAGTGAAAAAAGTTCTTGCTGAGATTCCATACTTAACCGATGCTTAATTCTAATTCAGCTTTTAAACTTAGCTTTATATTCTCTGTGCTATTAATATAGATATTAACTTTAATTATTTTCAGCTATTAGTTTACTACCATAATAATTCTGAAGTCTTTCCTGTAACAATGTAAAAAACTTGGACCATGTAAAGTTTATTAATCACTGACTTTGTACTACTAAATTTTGAATTTTTATCAGCAATATGTATATTAATATTCCTTAATAAAAAGGGAAGATAATCTTACATAAAGATGACACAGAGGGATGATATGGGGAGGGAGGAGGGAGGAGGGTTCAGGATGGGGAACACATGTATACTTGTGGTGGATTTATTTTGATGTATGGCAAAAGCAATACAATGTTGTAAAGTTAAGCAAAATAAAATTTAAAAAAAAATAAAAAATTTATTCTTTTGAAGAAAAAAAAGGCAAGATAATCTTACACTTTTGTAAGATGTTCATGTCAGTTTTTAAAACTATTTAAAAAATTACTATGGAAAGCGAATGTGTATATTTTGGAGAGAAAAACTTACGACAATTTACTACAAGCATCTTACATGAAGTTTTCCCCTTTGCAACTACTCTGATTTTTTATATTAAGATTTCAGTTTTGTTAGGATTGAATCCAGTCAGAAATAACTATGTGTTTCCAAAGAACACAGGCTAAGGAAGGTTGTAGATGCTGGGTGCGTGTCAGACCTACTTGATTGAAGAAGGAGGAAACTTCTGCAGAAACTGGAGAATAAAAGTCTTCAGGCTTTGGTCACAGGAGTCATTTTTTAAAAATGGATTTCCAGGAAGTATTTCAATAGAGGATACTAGACTATATGCTCTGACTAATATGCTAAGATTTTAGAGTTTCTAAGTTACTTTGGTGCTGCTGCTGCTGCTAAGTCGCTTCAGTCGTGGTCGACTCTGTGCGACCCCATAGACGGCAGCCCACCAGGCTCCCCCGTCCCTGGGATTTTCCAGGCAAGAGTACTGAAGTGGGTTGCCATTTCCTTCTCCAATGCATGAAAGTGAAAACTGAAAGGGAAGTCGCTCAGTCGTGTCCGACTCTTAGCGACCCCATGGACTGCAGCCCACCAGGCTCCTCTGTCCATGGGACTTTCCAGGCAAGAGTACTGGAGTGGGTTGCCACTGCCTTGTCTGAGTTACTTTGGTAAATGTGTATAAATCAGATTTTCAATAGTAAAGTTCCAAAAAGTCTTCATGGAAACATATTCATGAAGTCCATGTAATACGCCAAGTGATGGATAAGAGACACAAAAGACACAGTGCTCACCCTTTGGGGAGCAACTGCTATGAACTACAAAACAGAGAAAAAGATTTAATGAAATGCTTACATATTTCATCAAAATCATGGAGATACAAAGTGGTTTAAGGAAAAAGAAGAAAACAGAGAAAGAAACAAAGCAAAGCAGTGCTGATTACACTCCGGGAATTCTTCTGTTTTACGGCTGGCTGCCAAACCATACAATCCTAAAGCATCTTCTCTTCAGATGGGAAGCCTGACGTCTGCCATTCACTGTCAGTTACAGCACTAGAGGAAGGGTTTTCCTTTTAAGAAACACAAGACACCTTGATGTGAGAACATTGATAGGATTGGTGGCATTGTGGCAAGTAAGGGAAAAGACAGGGGAAGAAAGGAGAAGCATGGAAAAGAACCAGACAGTAAAATTCTGTCTTTTGTAATGTAACATGGAAGAACACATCTGACTGCATATTAAATCTCTTCCTTTTACCTTAACCTTTATGCTCCACTGCCTGTGCCTAGCTGCACTGTCTCTGCACTTTTTGTAAAAGAATGTTGCCTGCAGCCTGAAACATACAGAATAGGCCTTTCTCCAGGCTCTGACCTTTAAGGGTAATAACACTTTCCCACTCATATAGAGATAAAAGTTGCAGAATGGAGAATAACACTTGTCTTGTTGGAGGTTTACAGGAACAAAGTCAAATATCAAAATAACTTCAGCTGTCCACAATCAAATTGGAGATCTCATATCTGTAATACTCCCAACCCAGGTATTTGTATTCTGCAGCAAAATTAACTGAAATTAGAGTCATATACAAAATATCTAGTTATTTTTTTTTTTAAGAAAACCTTAAGTCTGTCCTGTTGAGGAAAAGTTACTTTTAAGTTTATTTGATCTTTGTAAAATCTGAATACATTTAGTTTGATGAGTTAATATTCTGTAGCTAGCATAAGATAAACAAGAGGAACTATTCTCATAAAAGACACATTCTTGTCTTTTTAGCAAGCTGTATTTAAGCGAAGTATTTAGAACACTAGGCCTTATTCATTTATAGTTTCTTAATCACTCAATTGCAGCTATCATCCATCATTTTCTGTAGAAAGTAAACACGCAAATAATTTCTGTTGATTAAAGAATGCTTTCTGTTTCAAAGATGGGACTACATTTTTTTTCTTTTAAAGCACATTTCATTACAGGTCTCGATCTGTCTTCTTTAGATAGATTGATAGATCAGTCACTCAGTCATGTCAGACTCTTTGCAACCCCATGAATCGCAGCACACCAGGCCTCCCTGTCCATCACCAACTCCCAGAGTTCACTCAGACTCATGTCCATCGAGTCAGTGATGCCATCCAGCCATCTCATCCTCTGTCGTCCCCTTCCCCTCTTGCCCCTAATCCCTCCCAGCATCAGAGTCTTCTCCAATGAGTCAACTCTTCGCAGGAGGTGGCCAAAGTACTGGGGTTTCAGCTTTAGCATCATTCCTTCCAAAGAAATCCCAGGGCTGATCTCCTTCAGAATGGACTGGTTGGATCTCCTTGCAGTCCAAGGGACTCTCAAGAGTCTTCTCTAACACCACAGTTCAAAAGCATCAATTCTTCAGCGCTCAGCCTTCTTCTTTAAGTGCTTCCTTAAGGATTTTCTAACAGTTGAGTGATAAAGGTTGAGTATTTTCCCCAGAAACTCCCATAGCTTGCAGAGGAGAGACCAGCTTTTAAACCAAATTCTCTCAGGAAAATCATTCGCCAGGAAAGCATACAGATCCTTCTAATGTTGCTTTCAGACTTCTTACCTGTAGATATCTCTAGAACAATCGGTTCATGGCATAGGCTCATCTGCTCAGGGCACTGGTGGTGCTAGAAAAAAGTAGTTTTGCCTTTAAAAAAGCCGGTTTACACATGTACTAGTGTGGATCAAATGTACTGGCAAGAAGTGCTTTAAAAGTGTTAGATAGGAAGTTAGGCATGAACGAGTGCCCTAACTGAAAAGGAGGCAGTGGATCCCAGGAGAGCTCACAGATATGCCACAAAAATAACCACAGAGACTTTTCCAACTCCTGCACAAGCACCCTAGGTACACAATGTGGTTAGTACACAAACTAACCACAGAGGCTTCTCTTAGGCAGCTAGGAGTCCATTAAGGGTTCATAAATATTCTACATATATATGCATCTGATTAAACAGACGGAATTATGGGAAGACAAAAACAACAGAGCTTGCTCTTTTATAATTTGCAATTGTCAATCGGTCTTGAGCATATGTCTATTTACATTCCCTTCCCTGGTGGCTAAGAAGATAAAGCATCTACCTTCAATGTGGGAGACCTGGGTTCGATCCCTGGGTCAGGAAGATGCCCTGGGGAAGGAAATGGCAATCTACTCCACTGCTCTTGCTTGGAAAATTCCATGGACGAAGGAGCCTGGTAGGCTACAGTCCATGGGATCACAGAGTCGGACATGACTGATCGACTTTGCTTTCACTTTTCTTTGATTGGTGGTGGTTACAAGCCACCTTTTGACATAACAAAAAGGAGGAGAAAGGAAATATAAAAAGGGGAAGCCAAGAAGAAGGAGGACTCCTTTGGGGTCAGCCTGCTCCCATATCTTGGGAGTGTCTGTCTCACAAAAGATCTGTCTGCTTGACCTGAACCTAGCTGTAACTTGTCTGTTGTTTTAAACACTTATGTCCATCATTCCAAATTTTTGTTGTGATGAGACAAGAACCCAGGAAGAGAAATAAACTGACCTGACAAAAGATATACCTTATGGGTTTCTATGGTACAACTAAGGGAAGAGGGCCAAAGCAATATGTGACATAATAAATGATAAATGATGAAGTTCAAAGCTGTGGGACATTGATCAGAAGTCATTAAATATTCTGTATCAAGAAAATGAAGAGATGATTGTTTTTAAGAGATAGCTGAGAGCAATGCACGGGGCTTCCCTGGTGGCTCAGTGGTGAAAAATCCTCATGCCAATGCAGGAAATGAAGGTTCAATTCCTGGATCAAAAAGATCCCTTGGAGAAGAAAATGGCAACCCACTCCAAAATTCTTGCCTGGGAAATCCCAGGGACAAAGTCTAAGCCTGGTGGGTGACAGTCCACGAGGTCACAAAGAGTCAGATACGACTTGGCAACTGAGCAACAGCAACAAAGAATAATGCAGAAAAAAACAAATTCAACATTTTTTGTGTGGATTTTAATTTCATTGGAAATCAGCTGATAGCTATATGGGAAAGACTGCCTTTGGTAAGAGTTTGGGAATCCTGAAAATAGAAATGCATCTATTACCTTACTCACTTTGCAGAAAATAACTATGAAGTAAGCTGTGAAAAGAAGAGAAGTGAAAAGCAAAGGAGAAAAGGAAAGATATAAACATCTAAATGCAGAGTTCCAAAGAATAGCAAGAAGAGATAAGAAAGCCTTCGTCAGTGATCAATGCAAAGAAATAGAGGAAAACAACAGAATGGGAAAGACTAGGGATCTCTTCAAGAAAATCAGAGATACCAAAGGAACATTTCATGCAAAGATGGGCACGATAAAGGACAGAGATGGTGTGGACCTAACAGAAGCAGAAGATATTAAGAAGAGGTGGCAGGAATACACAGAAGAACTGTACAAAAAAGAGTTTCAAGACCCAGATAATCATGATGATGTGATCACTGACCTAGAGCCAGACATCTTGTAATGTGAAGTCAAATGGGCCTTAGAAAGCATCACTACGAACAAAGCTAGTGGAGGTGATGCAATTCCAGTGGAGCTATTCCAAGTCCTGAAAGATGATGCTGTGAAAGTGCTGCACTCATTATGCCAGCAAATTTGGAAAACTCAGCAGTGGCCACAAGATTGGAAAAGGTCAGTTTTCATCCCAATCCCAAAGAAAGGCAATGCCAAAGAATGCTCAAACTACTGAACAATTGCACTCATCTCACACGCTAGTAAAGTAATGCTCAAAATTCTCCAAGCCAGGCTTCAGCAATATGTGAACCGTGAACTTCCTGATGTTCAAGCTGGTTTTAGAAAAGGCAGAGGAACCAGAGATCAAATTGCCAACATCTGCTGGATCATCGAAAAAGCAAGAGAGTTCCAGAAAAACATCTATTTCTGCTTTATTGACTATGCCAAAGCCTTTGACTGTGTAGATCACAATAAACTATGGAAAATCTGAAAGAGATGGGAATACCAGACCACCTGATCTGCCTCTAAGAAATCTGATGCAGGTCAGGAAGCAACAGAGAACTGGTCATGGAACAACAGACGTTTCAAACAGGAAAAGGACTACATCAAGGCTGCATATGTCACCATTATTAACTTAATGCAGAGTACACAGAGAAATGCTGGACTGGAAGAAACACAAGTTGGAAAAGATGGGAGAAATATCAATAACCCAGATATGCAGATGACACGACCTATGGCAGAAAGTGAAGAGGGGCTAAAAGCCTCGATGAAAGTGAAAGTGGAGAGGAAAAGGTTGGCAAAGCTCAACACAGAAAACAAAGATCATGGCACTGGTCCCATCACCAGGGAAAAGATGGGGACAGTGGACAGTGTAGAGTCTCTGGGCCCAAAATCACTGCAGAGGTGACTGCAGCCAGAAATAAAGCGCACCGGGGAGACCAACCTAGAGAGATACAAAGAGAGACATTACTCCAACAAAGGTTCCGTCAAGGCATGTCTTTCCTGTGGTCAATAGGAGTGAGAGTGGACGGAGAGGGAGCACGAAGAAGATGGGGGAGACCTGAGAGTGACGGACCCCAGTAGAGAGAAACCTGACGAGGAAGATGCTAAGCTGAACCAGTATGGCCACCCAGGAAGAGGACCAGAGAGAGTGGGAGGGAGAGGGGGAGGGAGGGGAGCAGAGGAGAGAGGGGGACACGACCAGGAAGAGTTGGGTGACTGGGAGTGTGATGGAAGGGAGGTGGGTGTGTATGGGGTAAAGAGTGGAAGAGAGTGAATATAAAGAAAGAGCTAATGTAGAGAAGAATTATATTGTTATTTATAGTTAATAAAAATGAACTAAAGAGTATATGCAAGGAAGGATAGAAAGGAAAGTACCACAAGCAGAGGGACTCTCGATCCTTGTACTTAGCAATAAGAGAAAGTATGTGATGCCTACTGTGGATGAGGTAGTTCTAGGAAGAGAAGAGAAAGCCAAAGTATTCTTTTTTTTTTTTGAGAAGAAAAAAACACAAAAAAAATAGAGAGAGTAGAAGGGAAGGAAGAGGAAGGAGGTCAGATAAAAAGTCAGAGAGATGGTTAGGGGGAAGGAAGGCACCTACCCCAGTACTCTGCCTGAAAATATGGAGGAGGAGCTGTAGGCTAGTATGGCGTCGTAAGAGTCGGACACGACTGAGAGACACTTCACGACCACGATGGAGAAGGAAATGGCAACCCACTCCAGTATTTGCCTGGAGAATCGGGGGGGAGGAGTGGTGGGTGCCGGGGATCGACAGAGTCGGACACGACTGAAGCGACGAACAGCAGTAGCAGCAGCAGGAGTGCCAAAGAGAAGGAAGGGGAGTAGTAATAGGGGACAGATCAGATCAGATCAGGCGCTCAGTCGTGTCCCATTCTTTGCAATCCCATGAACCCCAGTACGCCAGGCCTCTGTCCATCACCAACTCCCGGAGGTCACCAGACTCACGAGTAGTGATGCCATCCAGCCATCTCATCCTCTGTCCTCCCTTCCTCCTGCCCTCAATCCCTCCCAGCATCAGAGTCTTTCCAATGAGTCAACCCTTCGATGAGGTGGCCAAAATACTGGAGTTAGCTAGCATCATCCTCAAAGAAATCAGGAGATCCCAGAATGGACGGATCTCCTGCAGTCCAAGGGACTCTCAAGAGTCTTCTCCAACACCACAGTTCAAAAGCATCAATCTTGCTCAGCCCACAGTACAACCTCACATCCAGTGGAGTATGCAAATCCTGAAAGATGATGTGTGAAAGTGCTGCACTCAATATGCCAGAAATGAAAACTCAGCAGGGCCACAAGATGGAAAAGGTCAGTTTTCATCCCAATCCCAAAGAAAGGCAATGCCAAAAAGTGCTCAAATTACCACACAATTGCACTCATCTCACACGCTAGTAAAGTAATGCTCAAAATTCTCCAAGGCAGGCTTCAGCAATATGTGAACCGTGAACTTCCTGATGTTCAAGCTGGTTTTAGAAAAGGCAGAGGAACCAGAGATCAAATTGCCAACATCCGCTGGATCATCAAAAAAGCAAGAGAGTTCCAGAAAAACATCTAATTCTGCTTTATTGACTATGCCAAAGCCTTTGACTGTGTAGATCACAAGAAACTGTTGAAAATTCTGAAAGAGATGGGAATACCAGACCACCTGATCTGCCTCTTGAGAAATCTGTATGCAGGTCAGAAAGCAACAGTTAGAACTGGTCATGGAACAACAGACTGGTTCCAAATAGGGAAAGGAGTACATCAAGGCTGTATATTGTCACCATGTTTATTTAACTTATATGCAGAGTACATCATGAGAAATGCTGGACTGGAAGAAACACAAGTTGAAATCAAGATTGCTGGGAGAAATATCAATAACCTCAGATATGCAGATGACACCACCCTTATGGCAGAAAGTGAAGAGGAACTCAAAAGCCTCTTGATGAAAGTGACAGTGGAGAGTGAAAAGGTTGGCTTAAAGCTCAACATTCAGAAAACGAAGATCATGGCGTCTGGTCCCATCACAACATGGGAAATAGATGGAGAAACAGTGGAAACAGTGTCAGACTTTCTTTTTCTGGGCTCCAAAATCACTGCAGATGGTGACTGCAGCCATGAAATTAAAAGACGCTTACTCCTTGGAAGGAAAGTTATGACCAACCTAGATAGCATATTCAAAAGCAGAGACATCACTTTGCCAACAAAGGTTCTCCCAGTCAAGGCTATGGTCTTTACTGTGGTCATGTAATAGGGGATAGGAGGTGCTTTAATTAGGCAGAGAAGACTGGAGAAGGAGGGGGTGGCTTGCAGAGGAAGAAGTGAAAGTGTTACTGGGAAGTCAAATGTTCATATTCAAATGGAGATACTGAGTTGCCAGTTGTATAACAAGCCTGGAATTGGGGAAGAGTCAGGGATTCTGAATCTTGTATGTAAATTTTGGACTCATGAACATATTAATGGTATTTGACACCACAGTGTTGACTAAAATAACCTAGGAAATGGGAAGAGTGAATATAACAGAAGATTCAAAAACTGAGTCAAGGGCACTCCATCATTTAAAAGTTGATCAGAGGAGGAGCAATCAGCAGTAGAAACTGAAATTGTAGACAGTGTGGTGGAAGAGAACTGAGAGTGTGTGTCCTACAAGACAGTTCATAAAGAAAAAGTAAGAAATCATCCATGACAAGTGCTGCAGAGAGTCAAATGAGTCTTAAGAAATGACTTAAATTTATGTAAGTGGAAGATACACAAAATAATTCAGAAAGAAAGAAGACATGACAAAGAGTGAAGGAGAGAAATATTAATATAGTAACAGGTAGTTCCTAAAGGAAACCAACTCTGAATATTCATTGGAAGGACTGATGCTGAAACTGAAGCTCCAATACTTTGGCCACCTGATGTGAAGAGCAGACTCATTAGAAAAGACCCTGATGCTAGGAAAGCAGGACAAGATGGTTGGATGGTATCACTGACTCAGTGGACATGAGTTTGAGCAAGCTCTGGGGGATAATGAAGGACAGAGAAGCCTGGTGTGCTTCAGTCCATGGGTTCTCAAAAAGTCAGACATGACTGACCAACTGAATACCATATGATCTATTTTTTTGGCCATAAGGAAATGATAGCTTATGGTGAATGGTGTTGGATTCATGATCTCTGAAGAAGAAGACTTAGCTTTGGGGCCAGGGACCAGGCTTGATCATGCAAGAGCTTTTGTGTAACAGAGTTTTATTAAAGTAAAAGAGGGCAGAGAAAACTTCTGACACAGACATCAGAAGGAGGATGGAGAGTGCCCCCCTTCACTAGTCTTATCAAGGGAGCTATATACTTTTTCAATTGGTTATTACAGTAAATCAAAAGAATGTCTTAAGGTTGTAAAGGTGTTACCAGACCCATTCCCACTGTATACATTTTAAGATAACAGGATTAGAAGTAACAGTAGAAAGATCTTACCAGACCTACTCTGACAACATACACTTTAAGATGACAAAATTATTCTGAAGATTCTTAAGAAGGAGAAACATGTCCTTAAGCAGGATACATTGTTGTTATATAATCACTGGTACAGAGTTTAAGGAAAAAACATATCATTGAGCAAGGTGAATTGTTTTGTTGTGTAATCATTAGCTCCAGGCTTAGAGAAAAAAGTTTGTCCTTTTCTCTCCTTGAGAACTCCAGAACCCTCTTTCCTCACTGGGGACCCCAGACTTCTTATCAACCTACCTAGGAATTGACTCTCTTGGGAACTCCTAGTTTTTTTGTCTTGTTGAGTGAAAATAGACCCCTAGATATTTCTTCAACAAAGATTGGTTTATTCAGCATCAGCAGAAAGTGGCAAATTGTGACCTACAGCCATGGTGAACCATGTGCAAGTCACCATGTGCTAAGGATAGGAGAATACTTTTATAAAGAAAAAGGAAATTTGGAGGACCATAGTAAAAATGTCCATAGCTTTTCATTGGCTGAGTCTTTGCCAGCAAAGAAGAGGTGTCTTTTTCTCTCTTTGGAGTCTGCTATCATCACAGGGTGTGAGAGCTCCCTGCTGGTCTCCCAACTGCATTTAATTGAGGTTTCTGTTAATTAATTTTTGCATTTCCCCCTTTTGACCAAGCTCTTTCTCTGGCAGCTTGGTTAATCAAGAGTCAGGTTTTCTACTTTCATCAGCTTTTTGTCCAAACAATTTCAGGAAAGATCTTTCATGAGTACTGTCTTACATCAGAGTAAAAGTACAAATTGAAAATCTATTAAGATTCAGTTCAGTTCAGTTCAGTCACTCAGTTGTGTCCGACTCTTTGCAACTCCATGAACTGCAGCATGCCAGGCCTCCCTGTCCATCACCAGCTCCCAGAGTTCACCCAGGCTCATGCACATCATGTCGGTGATGCCATATAGCCATCTCATCCTCTGTCGTTCCCTTCTCCTCCTGCCCCCAATCCCTCCCAGCATCAGAGTCTTTTCCAATGAGTCAACTCTTCACATGAGGTGGCCAAAATACTGGAGTTTCAGCTTCAGCATCAGTCCTTCCAATGAACGCACAGGACTGATCTCCATTAGGATGGACTGGTTGGATCTCCTTGCAGTCCAAGGGACTCTCAAGAGTCTTCTCCAACACCACAGTTCAAAAACATCAATTCTTCAGCGCTCAGCTTTCTTCACAGGCCAACTCTCACATCCATACATGACCACTGGAAAAACCATAGCCTTGACTAGACAGACCTTTGTTGTCAAAGTAATGTCTCTGCTTTTGAATATGCTACCTAGGTTGGTCATAACTTTCCTTCCAAGGAGTAAGCGTCTTTTAACTTCATGGCTGCAATCACCATCTGCAGTGATTTTTGAGCCTCCCAAAATAAATCTGACATGGTTTCCACTGTGTCCCCATCTATTTGCCATGGAGTGATGGGACCAGATGCCATGATCTTAGTTTTCTGAATGTTGAGCTTTAAGTCAACTTTTTCACTCTCCTCTTTCACATTCATCAAGAGACTTTTTAGTTCCTTTTCAATTTCTGCCATAAGGGTGGTGTCATCTGCGTATCTGAGGTTATTGATATTTCTCCTGGCAATCTTGATTCCAGCTTGTGCTTCTTCCAGCCCACTGTCTCTCATGATGTTTCTCTTTTAACTCTGAATATAAGTTAAAAAAAGCAGGTTGACAATAGACAGCCTTGACATACTTCTTTTCCTATTTGGAACCAGTCTGTTGTTCCACGGCCAGTTCTAACTATTGCTTCCTGATATGCATACAGATTTCTCAAGAGGCAGGTCAGGTGGTGTGGTATTCCCATCTCTTTTAGAATTTTCCAAGTTTATTGTGATCCACACAGTCATAGGCTTTGGCATAGTCATTAAAGTAGAAATAGATGTTTTTCTGGAACTCTCTTGCTTTTTCCGTGATCCAGCAGATATTGGTAATTTGATCTCTGGTTCCTCATTCAGCTTGAACATCTGAAAGTTCATGGTTCATGTATTGCTGAAGCCTGGCTTGGAGAATTTTGAGCATTACTTTACTAGCATGTGAGATGAGTGCAATTGTGTGGTAGTTTGGGCATTCCTTGGCATTGCCTTTCTTTAGGATTGGAATGAAAACTGACCTTTTCCAGTCCTGTGGCCACTGCTGAGTTTTCCAAATTTGCTGGCATATTGAGTGCAGCACTTTCTCAGCATCAACTTTCAGGATTTGAAATATCTCAAGTGGAATTCCATTACCTCCACTAGCTTTGTTCATAGTGATGCTTTCTAAGGCCCACTTGACTTCACATTCCAGGATGTCTGGCTGTAGGTCAGTAATCACACCATTGTGATTTTCTGGGTCGTGACGATCTTTTTTGTTCAATTCTTCTGTGTATTCTTCCCACATCTTCTTAATATCTTCTGCTTCTGTTAGGTCCATACCATTTCTGTCCTTTATCGAGCACATCTTTGCATGAAATACTCCCTTGGTATCTCTCATTTTCTTGAAGAGATCTCTAGTTTTTCCCATTCTGTTGTTTTCCTCTATTTCTTTGCACTGATTGCTGAAGAAGGCTCTCTTATTTCTTCTTGCTATTCTTTGGAACTCTGCATTCAAATGGGAATATATTTCAATTTGTCCTTTGTTTTTCACTTCTCTTCTTTTCAAAACTATTTGTAAGGTCTCCTCAGACAGCCATTTTGCTTTTTTGCATTTCTGTTCCATGGTGATGCTTTTTTTTTTTTTTTTTTTAGCAGGCACACATATATTGAAGACACCAGTGTCTCTTACCAACAACAACATTTATTAATATTTTATGCATTACTCCAGAAATTTTATGTGGATATCTAGTGATATATTTATAGTTTCAAAAACAAACAGGAGTAAATTATGCATTTCTTATTCTTCCCCATTTGCAATATGCTTAGTTAGAGACCTTTGCCTAAAAGCACATGTAGTTCTGATTATTTTCACGGCTTTATTGTATGGCAGTTCATGTTTTATTTACTAGTTCCATGATTTTTTTTTCATTATTTTTTATTATTATTATTATTTTTTTTTTTGCAGGGGAAAATGGACAAAGGAAAGGATCAATGAGGGTGGGAGGGAAATGGGAAGAAAGAAGGGGAGTGATGGAGGGGAGGAGTATATGTAATTTCTTAACCAATGGCTTTCTGTTTTTAATCACAAAGAACACTTAGAAAAAATCATGTTGAATTCATCTTATATTAGGAGGTTTGTTCTCGAAATGAAAAGTTCAGGAAACAAAAAGTCCAGTTTGGGTGTCCTCATCTTTAGGCACATCTTGGTATTTTGTATTGGTAGGTCTATCTTTACCACAGTACACCATTTAGGACAGGATCACATTTGTCACCTCTTCCTCCCTACTACCCAAAGTGGTACCAAACCCATAAAATAGTCAATAAACCTTTACAGAGTGAACAAACAAGTCTTTTTTTTTAAAACTCTCCTGAGTGAACTGAATTCCTTGAGGCTCATAAGTAAATATATTTTGCTCTTTACTTTGTCTATTACAGCCAGATTATATGAGTGGGGTATTAAAGTCTCCCACTATTATTGTATTGCTGCATATTTCTTCTATCATATTAATTAATGTTTGTCTTAGATATATCAATGCTCCAATGTTGGGTACATATATATTTATAATTGTTATAACTTCTTTTTGGATTGTTCCTTTGAGTCGTTATGTGTAACCTTCCTTGTCTTCTTTTCAGGATCTTTAAAGTCAATTTTTATCTGATATAAGTATTGCGACTCCTGTTTTCTTATGGTCCATATTTGCATAGAAAATCTTTTTCCAGCCCTTCATTTTCAGTCAGTATATATCCCGTATATTAAGGTGGTTCTCTTGTAGACAACATATATAGGGGTCTAGTTTTTGTATCCATTTGACCCATTTTAGTCTTTTGGTTGTCTCTTGTAGACAAGGTATGTAGGGGTCTTGTTTCTGTATCGATTCAGCCAGTCTTTGTCTGTTGATCAGGGCATTCAGCCCATAAACGTTTAAAGCAATTATTGATAAATAAGATTTACTTTATTGTTTTGGGTTCGAATTTATACACCCTTTTAGTGATTCCTATCTAGAGAATGTCCTTTAGTTTTTGTTGGAGAAATGGTTTAGTGGTGCAAAATTCTCTCAACTTTTGCTTATCTGTGAAGCTTTTGATTTCTCCTTCATATTTGAATGAGATCCTTGCTGGATACAATAATCTAGGCTGTAAGTTATTTTCTTTCATCACTTTAATTACGTCTTGCCATTCCCTCCTGGCTTGGAGAGTTTCTATTGAAAGATCAGCTGTTATCCTTATGGGAATTCCCTTGTGAGTTATTTGATGTTTTTCCCTAGCTGCTTTTAATATTTGTTCTTTATATTTAATCTTTGTTAATTTGATTAATATGTGTCTTGGGGTGTTTCGCCTTGGGTTTATCCTATTAGGGACTCTCTGGATTTCTTGAACTTGAGTGGTAATTTCCTTCTCCATTTTAGGGAAGTTTTCAACTATTATCTCCTCAAGTATTTCCTCATGGTCTTTCTTTTTATCTTCTTCTTCTGGAACTCCTATGATTCGAATGTTGTAGCGTTTGATGTTATCCTGGAGGTTTCTGAAATTGTCCTCATTTCTTTCGATGCGTTTTTCTTTTTTCTTGTCTGATTCATTTATTTCTAGGATTCTATCTTCTAATTCACTAATCCTATCTTCTGCCTCTGTTATTCTACTATTTGTTGCCTCCAGGGTGTTGTGGATCTCATTTATTGCATTATTCATTTTGTGTTGACTCTTTTTTATTTCTTCTAGGTCCTTGTTAAACCTTTCTTGCATCTTCTCAATCCTTGTCTCCAGACTCTTTAACTGTGATTCCATTTTGATTTCGAGATTTTGAATTAATTTCGCTATCATTATTTGGAATTCTTTATCAGGTAGATTCCCTATCTCTTCCTCTTTGGTTTGGTTTGGTGGGCATCTATCCTGTTCCTTTAGCTGCTGGGTATTCTTTTGTCTCTTCATTTTGTTAAAATTGCCAAGTTTAGAGTGTCCTTACTATATTCTGGTAGTTTGTTGAATTCTCTTTATTGAGGCGGTTTACAGGTCTTTTCAATATCTGATCTCTGCCTTGTTACAGAGGGGGCGGAGATGAACACCCAAATCTAAACCGGCCAGGTTCAGGCACTCGGATAATCCTCAGAAGCACAGATGTGGTTGAGTCTGCATTTTATGCCCTTCCCAGATCCGAGTAGTGCAGGTGATGAAATGTTCAGCGAGCGCAGATGCTGCGACTTATCGCCTCTCCGCCTCTCAGTTTTCTGGGTATACAAACAGCGCACTTTCTTAGGCAGATGTTGACCATCCAGAGCCCCAAGAAGCGTGAGTCAACACAGAAACCTACTCACAGTTCCGTTAGACAGTGTCTCTCTAGGGCTGTAATTGCCCGCCTCTGGCCCTGGCTGCCTGTCACTGGAGTGGGACGGCCTGCAGCTGGCCAACTCTGTGCAGCCCTTTGTTCTGTAGGTAGTCCTGGTGGTGTCTTAAGTTAGGGCTGGCTTTTGATGTAGTAGATAACCGACAGTCTGGTTATTTCACACAGATAGCGCCCGAGATCAGATCAGATCAGATCAGATCAGTCGCTCAGTCGTGTCCGACTCTTTGCGACCCCATGAACCACAGCACGCCAGGCCTCCCTGTCCATCACCAGCTCTCGGAGGTCACCCAGACTCATACCCATCGAGTCAGTGATGCCATCCAGCCATCTCATCCTCTGTCGTCCCCTTCTCCTCCTGCCCTCAATCCCTCCCAGCATCAGAGTCTTCTCCAATGAGTCAACCCTTCGCATGAGGTGGCCAAAATACTGGAGTTTCAGCTTTAGCATCATTCCTTCTAAAGAGATTGATCTCCTTCAGAATGGACTGGTTGGATCTTCTTGCAGTCCAAGGGACTCTCAAGAGTCTTCTCCAAAACCGCAGTTCAAAAGCATCAATTCTTCGGCGCTCAGCTTTCTTCACAGTCCAGCTCTCACATCCATACATGACCACAGGAAAGACCATAGCCTTGACTAGGCGAAACTTTGTTGATAAAGTAATGTCTCTGCTTTTGAATATGCTATCTAGGTTGGTCATAACTTTCCTTCCAAGGAGTAAGCGTCTTTTAATTTCATGACTGCAGTCACCATCTGCAGTGATTTTGGAGCCCAGAAAAACAAAGTCTGATACTGTTTGCACTGTTTCCCCATCTATTTCCCATGAAGTGATGGGACCAGATGCCATGATCTTTGTTTTCTGAATGTTGAGCTTTAAGCCAACCTTTTCACTCTCCACTTTCACTTTCATCAAGAGGCTTTTTAGCCCCTCTTCACTTTCTGCCATAAGGGTGATATCATCTGCATATCTGAGGTTATTGATATTTCTCCCGGCAATCTTGATTCCAACTTGTGTTTCTTCCAGTCCAGCATTTCTCATGATGTACTCTGCATATAAGTTAAATAAACACGGTGACAATATGCAGCCTTGACGTACTCCTTTTCCTGTTTGGAACCAATCTGTTGTTCCATGACCAGTTCTAACCATTGCTTTCTGACCTGCATACAGAATTCTCAAGAGGCAGATCAGGTGGTCTGGTATTCCCATCTCTTTCAGAATTTTCCATAGTTTATTGTGATCTACACAGTCAAAGGCTTTGGCATAGTCAATAAAGCAGAAATAGATGTTTTTCTGGAACTCTCTTGCTTTTTCCATGATCCAGCAGATGTTGGCAATTTGATCTCTGGTTCCTCTGCCTTTTCTAAAACCAGCTTGAACATCAGGAAGTTCACGGTTCACATATTGCTGAAGCCTGGCTTGGAGAATTTTGAGCATTACTTTACTAGCGTGTGAGATGAGTGCAATTGTTCGGTAGTTTGAGCATTCTTTGGCATTGCCTTTCTTTGGGATTGGGATGAAAACTGACCTTTTCCAATCTTGTGGCCCTGCTGAGTTTTCCAAATTTGCTGGCATATTGAGTGCAGCACTTTCACAGCATCATCTTTCAGGACTTGGAATAGCTCCACTGGAATTCCATCACCTCCACTAGCTTTGTTCATAGTGATGCTTTCTAAGGCCCATTTGACTTCACATTACAAGATGTCTGGCTCTAGGTCAGTGATCACATCGTCCGAGATAGCCAGACCAAATCCTTTCTCGAAGCAATGCAGGCCTCGCCGCTCCTCCTAGCCCAGCCCCCGCTTGCCAATAGCAAATGCTGGTGTCCGTGCCACTTCTCCGCTAAAGGAGTTACCGCAGGGCTCGTTTTCTCGCTTTGAAGACAATGAGTTGTCTTTCTAAGTGCCTGATGTCCTCTGCTGGCATTCAGAAGTTGTTTTATAGACTTTATTCAGCATTCAAATGTTCTTTTAATGGATTTATGGAGGAGAAAGTATTCTCCCCGTCTTACTCGTCCGCCATCTTAGCTCCTCCCCACCGTGGTGATGGTCTTCATCCCTGTCTTGTGTACAATGTCATGAATCTCCATCCATAGTTCATCAGGCACTCTGTGTATCAGATCTAGTCCCTTAAATCTATTTCTTACTTCCACTGTATAATCGTAAGGGATTTGATTTGGGTCATACCTTAATGGTCTAGTGGTTTTCCCTACTTTCCTTCAATTTAAGTTTGAATTAACTTGAGTAAAAAGAAGGGGTAGAAGGGAGAACTCTTGGGTTCTGTTTATCTAAAATAGTTTATGTTATAAATATCATCAACATTGGAGGTCATCTGAAGCATTATGTCATCATTAGAGATTTAGTGACAAACTTCCAACAGTTGTGATCTGGATATCTTGGTAGAACTGTCCCATCAGATGTCTCCTTCAGTTCTAGGAAATATTTTCTTTCAGATCACTAGATGATATACTATTCTTGTCTATGATGTTTTCTTTAGGTGTGTCATGTGAATCCAAGACACATCTATTCCTTAGTTTAGCAGCGCAAGGATTTGTTAGCACTGCCTTTCTACAGATGTGGGGAGCTTTTGTAGGTGTCTCTTCTAATGGATGAAATCCCCAGGTTGTAAGGTGCTGCTCATGCTCCAAGGGAGCACCATGAAATGATTGCTTTATCAAAGCATAGTTATTTTTAATAGAAACAACTACACCTTAGCAACTTTGGAGTATCTTTTCTGTTATCAGTTGTGGGTCAAAAGAAGCAGGAGCCAGTTGCAATTAGTATCCTGTGACTATCTCAATGTGTGAGAGCTTGAGTTCCAAAAGGGAGTATCTGGCAGGTAGAAAAACCAACATCAGTGCTTTTGGCCAAGGTACTTGGAGGGCCTCTACAAATTTTGTCAATGGGTTTTCAATGATGCCATTGCATTAGTGTGTTTAAATCAGAGGACTGAGGGTGGTAAGCATAGTGAAAGTGTTGTAAAACTAGCTTTGATTGTGTAGTGCAGATATGTCAAAGTACCTGGTCCAATAAAATGGGTTACTTAATCAATATGGTGTTCCAAAGGAGTTCCACAGAAAGGGATCAGATCAGATCAGATCAGATCAGGCGCTCAGTCGTGTCCGACTCTTTGCGACCCCATGAACTGCAGCACGCCAGGCCTCCCTGTCCATCACCAACTCCAGGAGGTCACTCAGACTCACATCCACTGAGTCAGTGATGCCATCCAGCCATCTCATCCTCTGTCGTCCCCTTCTCCTCCTGCCCCCAATCCTTCCCAGCATCAGAGTCTTCTCCAGTGAGTCAACTCTTCTCACGAGGTGGCCAAAGTACTGGAGTTTCAGCTTTAGCATCATTCCTTCCAAAGAAATCCCAGGGCTGATCTCCTTCAGAATGAACTGGTTGGATCTCTTTGCAGTCCAAGGGATTCTCAAGAGTCTTCTCCAACACCACAGTTCAAAAGAATCAATTCTTCGGCACTTAGCCTTCTTCACAGTCCAGCTCTCACATCCATACATGACCACAGGAAAGACCATAGCCTTGACTAGATGAACCTTTGTTGGCAAAGTAATGTCTCTGCTTTTGAATATGCTATCTAGGTTGGTCATAACTTTCCTTCCAAGGAGTAAGCGTCTTTTAATTTCATGGCTGCAGTCACCATCTGCAGTGATTTGGGAGCCCAGAAAAATAAAGTCTGACACTGTTTCCACTGTTTCTCCATCTATTTCCCATGTAGTGATGGGACCAGATGCCATGATCTTCGTTTTCTGAATGTTGAGCTTTAAGCCAACCTTTTCACTCTCCACTTTCACTTTCATCAAGAGGCTTTTGAGTTCCTCTTCACTTTCTGCCATAAGGGTGGTGTCATCTGCATATTTGAGGTTATTGATATTTCTCCCAGCAATTTTGATTCCAACTTGTGTTTCTTCCAGTCCAGCATTTCTCATGATGTACTCTGCATATAAGTTAAATAAGCAGGGTGACAATATACAGCCTTGACGTACTCCTTTTCCTGTTTGGAACCAGTCTGTTGTTCCATGACCAGTTCTAACTGTTGCTTCCTGACCTGCATACAGATTTCTCAAGAGACAGATCAGGTGGTCTGGTATTCCCATCTCTTTCAGAATTTTCCACAGTTTATTGTGATCTACACAGTCAAAGGCTTTGGCATAGTCAATAAAGCAGAAATAGATGTTTTTCTGAAACTCTCTTGCTTTTTCGATGATCCAGCAGATGTTGGCAATTTGATCTCTGGTTCTTCTGTCTTTTCTAAATCCAGCTTGAACATCAGGAAGTTCAGGGTTCACATATTGCTGAAGCCTGGCTTGGAGAATTTTAGCATTACTTTACTAGCATGTGAGATGAGTGCAATTGTGTGGTAGTTTGAGCATTCTTTGGCATTGCCTTTCTTTGGGATTGGGATGAAAACTGACCTTTTCCAATCTTGTGGCCACTGCTGAGTTTTCCAAATTTGCTGGCATATTGAGTGCAGCACTTTAACAGCATCATCTTTCAGGATTTGGAATAGCTCCACTGGAATTCCATCACCTCCACTAGCTTTGTTCATAGTGATGCTTTCTAAGACCCACTTGACTTCACATTCCAGGATGTCTGGCTCTAGGTCAGCGATCACACCATCATGATTATCTGGGTCGTGAAGCTCTTTTTTGTACAGTTCTTCTGTGTATTCCTGTCACCTCTTCTTAATATCTTCTGCTTCTGTTAAGTCCATACCATTTCTGTCCTTTATCGAGCCCATCTTTGCATGAAATGTTCCTTTGGTATCTCTGATTTTCTTGAAGAGATCCCTAGTCTTTCCCATTCTGTTGTTTTCCTGTATTTCTTTGCATTGATCACTGAAGAAGGCTTTCTTATCTCTTCTTGCTATTCTTTGGAACTCTGCATTCAGATGTTTATATCTTTCTTTTTCTCCTTTGCTTTTCACTTGTCTTCTTTTCATAGCTATTTGTAAGGCCTCCCCAGACAGCCATTTTGCTTTTTTGCATTTCTTTTCCATGGGGATGGTCTTGATCCCTGTCTGCTGTACAGTGTCACGAACCTCATTCCATAGTTCATCAGGCACTCTATCTACCGGCGCACTAGGAGTGCCTCGCCTTCCCGCGACCGGCCCACTAGGCGCGCCCCTCCGGCTGCGCGGCACACTAGGAGCACGGCCGAGAGGAGCTATGCCACGACCGAGGTCAGGAATGGCAGCGGTGAAGAGATACCCCTCCTCCAAGGTCAGGAAGGGTGGCGGTGAGGAGAGAACTCTCGTCCAAGGTAAGATGCCATGGCTGTGCTTTGTTTTGGAGCAGCCGGGAAGAGATACCCCACGCCCAAGGTAAGAGAAACCCAAGTAAGATGGTAGGTCTTGCAAGAGGGCATCAGAGGGCAAATACACTGAAACCATATCCACAGAAAACTAGTCAATCTAATCACACCAGGACCTCACCCTTGTCTAACTCAATGAAATTAAGCCATGCCCCTGGGGCAACCCAGGATGGGCGGGTCATGGTGGAGAGATCTGACAGAGTGTGGTCCGCTGGAGAAGGGAATGGCAAACCACTTCAGTATTCTTGCCTTGAGAACCCCATGAAGATTATGAAAAGGCAAAATGATAGGATACTGAAAGAGAAACTCCCCAGGTCAGTAGGGGCCCAATATGCTACTGGAGATCAGTCGAGAAATAACTCCAGAAAGAATGAAGGGATGGAGCCAAAGCAAAAAGAATACCCAGCTGTGGATGTGTCTGGTGATAGAAGCAAAGTCCGATGCTGTAAAGAGCAATATTGCATAGGAACCTGGAATGTCAGGTCCATGAATTAAGGCAAATTGGAAGTGGTCAAACAAGAGATGACAAGAGTGAATGTCGACATTCTAGGTATCAGCGAACTAAAATGGACTGGAATGGGTGAATTTAACTCAGAGGACCATTATATCTACTACTGCAGGCAGGAATCCCTCAGAAGAAATGAAGTGGCCATCATGGTCAACAAAAGAGTCTGAAGTGCAGTACTTGGATGCAATCTCAAAAACGACAGAATGATCTCTGTTCACTTCCAAGGCAAACCATTCAATGTCACAGTAATCCAAGTCTATGCCCCAACCAGTAACACTGAAGAAGCTGAAGTTGAACGGTTCTATGAAGACCTACAAGACCTTTTAGAACTAACACCCAAAACAGATGTCCTTTTCATTCTAGGGGACTGGAATGCAAAAGTAGGAAGTCAAGAAACACCTGGAGTAACAGGCAAATTTGGCCTTGGAATACGGAATGAAGCAGGGCAAAGACTAATAGACTTTTGCCAAGAAAATGCACTGGTCATAGCAAATACCCTCTTCCAACAACACAAGAGAAGACTCTGTACATGGACCTCACCAGATGGTCAACACCGAAATCAGATTGATTATATTCTTGGCAGCCAAAGATGGAGAAGCTGTATATGGTCAGCAAAAACAAGACCAGGAGCTGACTGTGGCTCAGACCATGAACTCCTTATTGCCAAATTCAGACTGAAATTGAAGAAAGTAGGGAAAACCACTAGACCATTCAGGTATGACCTAAATCAAATCCCACAGAAAGGGATACTCTTTTCCAAAAGCATGTGAGCCACAGAACAAGAAGTAGCCTGTGTGCAAGGAAAGGCTTCAGTTCATGTGAACTGAAGAACTTATGCATGCATGCATGCTAAGTCACTCCAGTCATGTCTGACTGGGGCAGCATCTTTACAAATGGCTACCTCAGTCCAACAGGCTGAATCATGCTTTTATACAGGTTTGTTTTAGCCAAGGACAAAATGCCAATGTTTATGTTGATAGTAGGTATGCTGCCCCAACAGCATCAAAAAAGTTGTGATAGTATAGTATGTAAAAACAAATCATCTTTTTATATTGTCACCTTTTAAATAAGAAATATAAGTGAGCCATGAGAAGTCAGTGTTGCCCAATGGAATTTCTGTAGATTACCACAAAGAGTCAAGAGGGTTCTGTCAGCATTAGGCAGTCACGAGGGACTTTTTTGATTAAACTAGGGAGAATACTTGCAGATTTAAGGTTACCACAGTGTAAAATAGTTATTTAAGGACAGTTAAAGGAAAGACTTCTCGTTGCTGCCCCTGACCTGAGAGGGGATAGTTCATCGGGGTAGCTCCTCTCAGCCATTTCTGTGCTGTCGCAGCCTGGCACTCTTGGCCACTGCCCCTGACCGTGGACGTGGGGTTGCTCCTCTTGGCCGCCGCCCTTGGGGACTGGGGTCCTCCTGGCTTCTGCCCCTGACCTTGGACGTGGGGTGGCTCCTCTCAACCATGCAGCCGCCTGCACTTAGTGTGCCGGTCGCAGCGGAGCTACACCACGCCCCCACACCTGAGGCCAGGGGCGGAGGCTGGGAGGACAAACCTCATGTCCAAGGAGCCATGGCTGCATGGGAGCAGGAGGGCCTAGAGGAGCTATCCCACGTTGAAGGTCAGGAAGGGAGGCGGTGAGGAGAAGTCCAAGGTAAGGAGCAGCGGCTGCGCTTTGCTAGAGCAGCCGTGAAGAGATATCCCATGCCCAAGGTAAGAGAAACCCAAGTATGATGGTAGGTGTTGCAATAGGGCATCAGAGGGCAGACACACTAAAACCAGACTCACAGAAAACCAGTCAATCTAATCACTCTAGGACCACAGCCTTGTCTAACTCAATGAAACTAAGCCATGCCTGTGGGGCCACCCAAGATGGGCGGGTCATGGTGGAGAGAGCTGACAGAATGTGGTCCACTGGAGAAGGGAATGGTAAACCACTTCAGTATTCTTGCCTTGAGAACCCCATGAACAGTATGAAAAGGCAAAATGATAGGATACTGAAAGAGGAACTCCCCAAGGTCAGTAGGTGCCCAATATGCTACTGGAGATAAGTGGAGAAATAACTTCAGAAAGAATGAAGGGATAGAGCGAAAGCAAAAAGAATACCCAGCTGTGGATGTGACTGGTGAGAGAAGCAAGGTCCATTGTTGTAAAAAGCAGTATTGCATCAGATAATATCAGTCACTCAGTCGTGTCCGACTCTTTGCGACACCATGAATCACAGCATGTCAGGCCTCCCTGTCCATCACCAACTCCAGGAGGTCACTCAGACTCATCCACTGAGTCAGTGATGCCATCCAGCCATCTCATCCTCTGTCGTCCCCTTCTCCTCCTGCCCCCAATCCCTCCCAGCATCAGAGTCTTCTCCAATGAGTCAACTCTTCGCATGAGGTGGCCAAAGTACTGGAGTCTCAGCTTTAGCATCATTCCTTCCAAAGAAATCCCAGGGCTGATCTCCTTCAGAATGGACTGGTTGGATCTCCTTGCAGTCCAAGGGACTCTCAAGAGTCTTCTCTAACACCACAGTTCAAAAGCATCAATTCTTTGGTGCTCAACCTTCTTCACAGTCCAACTCTCACATCCATACATGACCACTGGAAAAACCATAGCCTTGACTAGACAAGCCTTTGTTGGCAAAGTAATGTCTCTGCTTTTGAATATGCTATCTAGGTTGGTCATAACTTTCCTTGCAAGGAGTAAGTGTCTTTTAATTTCATGGCTGCCATCATCATCTGTAGTTATTTTGGACCCCAGAAAAATAAAGTCTGACACTGTTTCCACTGTTTCCCCATCTATTTCCCATGAAGTGTTGGGACCGGATGCCATGATCTTCATTTTCTGAATGCTGAGCTTTAAGCCAACTTTTTCACTCTCCTCTTTCACTTTCATCAAGAGGCTTTTGAGTTCCTCTTCACTTTCTGCCATAAGGGTGGTGTCATCTGCATATCTGAGGTTATTGCTATTTCTCCCAGCAATCTTAATTCCAACTTGTGCTTCTTCCAGTCCAGCATTTCTCATGATGTACTCTGCATATAAGTTAAATAAGCAGGGTGATGATATATAGCCTAGATGTACTTCTTTTCCTATTTGGAACCAATCTGCTGTTCCATGTCCAGTTCTAACTGTTGCTTCCTGATCTGCATACAAATTTCTCAAGAGGCAGATCAGGTGGTCTGGTATTCCCATCTCTTTCAGAATTTTCCACAGTTTCTTGTGATCCACACACTCAAAGGCTTTGGCATAGTCAATAAAGCAGAAATAGATGTTTTTCTGGGACTCTCTTGCTTTTATCATGATCCAGCAGATGTTGCCAATTTGATCTCTGGTTCCTCTGCCTTTTCTAAAACTAGCTTGAACATGAGGAAGTTCACGGTTCACATATTGCTGAAGTCTCACATATTGGAGAATTTTGAGCATTACTTTACTAGTGTGTGAGATAAGTGCAATTGTGCGGTAGTTTGAGCATTCTTTGGCATTGCCTTTCTTTGGGATTGGAGTGAAAACTGACCTTTTGCAGTCCTGTGGCCACTGCTGAGTTTTCCAAATTTGCAGGCATATTGGGTGCAGCACTTTCAAAGCATCATCTTTCAGGATTTGGAATAGCTCAACTGGAATTCCATCACATTCACTAGCTTTCTTCATAGTGATGCTTTCTAAGGCCCACTTGACTTCACATTCCAGGATGTCCGGTTCTAGGTGAGTGATCACACCATCGTGATTTTCTGGGTCGTGAAGCTCTTTTTTGTACAGTTCTTCTGTGTATTCTTGCCATCTCTTCTTAATATCTTCTGCTTCTGTTAAGTCTATACCATTTCTGTCCTTTATTGAGCCCATCTTTGCATGAAATGTTCCTTTGGTATCTCTGATTTTCTTGAAGTGATCCCTAGTCTTTCCTATTCTGTTGTTTTCCTCTATTTCTTTGCATTGATCACTGAAGAAGGCTTTCTTATCTCTTCTTGCTATTCTTTGGAACTCTGCATTCAGATGTTTATATCTTTCCTTTTCTCCTTTGCTTTTCGCCTCTCTTCTTTTCACAGCTATTTGTAAGGCCTCCTCAGACAGCCATTTTGCTTTTTTGCATTTCTTTTCCATGGGGATGGTCTTGATCCCTGTCTCCTGTACAATGTCACGAATCTCACTCCATAGTTCATCAGGCACTCTATCTATCAGATCTAGGCCCTTAAATCTTTTTCTCACTTCCACTGTGTAATCATAAGGGATTTGATTTGGGTCATACCTGAATGGTCTAGTGGTTTTCCCTACTTTCTTCAATTTCAGTATGAATTTGGCAATAAGGAGTTCATGATCCGAGCCACAGTCAGCTCCTGGTCTTGTTTTTGCTGACTGTATAGAGCTTCTCCATCTTTGGCTGCAAAGAATATAATCCATCTTTTTTCGGTGTTGACCATCTAGTGATGTCCATGTATAGAGTCTTCTTTTGTGTTGTTGGAAGAAGGTGTTTGTTATGACCAGTGCATTTTCTTGGCAAAACTCTATTAGTCTTTGCCCTGCTTCATTTTGTACTCCAAGGCCAAATTTGCCTGTTACTCCAGGTGTTTCTTGACTTCCTACTTTTGCATTCCAATCCCCTATAATGAAAAGGACATTTTTTGGGGTTTAGTTCTAAAAGGTCTTGTAGGTCTACATAGAACCGTTCAACTTCAGCTTCTTCAGCATTACTGGTTGGGGCATAGACTTGGATTACTGTGACACTGAATGGTTTGCCTTGGAAACGAACAGAGATCATTCTGTCGTTTTTGAGATTGCATCCAAGTACTTCATTTCGGACTCTTTTGTTGACCATGATGGCCACTTCATTTCTTCTGAGGGATTCCTGCCCACAGTAGTAGATATAATGGTCATCTGAGTTAAATTGCATAGGAACCTGGAATGTCAGGTCCATGAATCAAGGCTAAGTGGAAGTGGTCTAACAAGAGATGGCAAGAGTGAATGTCAACATTCTAGGAATCAGCGAACTAAAATGGACTGAAATGGGTGAATTTAACTCATTGATTTAGGTCATACCTGAAAGGTCTAGTAGTTTTCCCTACTTTCTTCAATTCAATTGCCTTATGATTACACAGTGGAAGTGAGAAAAAGATTTAAGGGCCTAGATCTGATAGAGTGCCCGATGAACTATGGAATGAGGTTCGTGACATTGTACAGGAGACAGGGATCAAGACCATCTCCATGGAAAAGAAATGCAAAAAAGCAAAATGGCTGTCTGAGGAGGACTTACAAATAGCTGTGAAAAGAAGAGAGGCGAAAAGCAAAGGAGAAAAGGAAAGATATAAGCATCTGAATGCAGAGTTCCAAAAAATAGCAAGAAGAGATAAGAAAGCCTTCTTCAGCGATCAATGCAAAGAAATAGAGGAAAACAACACAATAGGAATGACTAGAGATCTCTTCAAGAAAATGAGAGATAGCAAGAAACATTTCATGCAAAGATGGGCTCGATAAAGGACAGAAATGGTATAGACCTAACAGAAGCAGAAGATATTAAGAAGAGGTGGCAAGAATACACAGAAGAACTGTACAAAAAAGATCTTCACGACCCAGAAAATCATGATGGTATGATCACTGACCTACAGCCACACATCCTGGAATATATATATATGTATATATACATATATATATATATTCTAAGGCTCAAGTGGGCCTTAGAAAGCATCACTATGAACAATGCTAGTGGAGGTGATGGAATGCCACTTGAGTTATTTCAAATCCTGAAAGATGATGCTTTGAAAGTGCTGCACCCAATATGTCACAAATCTGGAAAACTCAGCAGTGGCCACAGGACTGGAAAAGGTCAGTTTTCACTCCAATCCCAAGGAAAGGCAATGCCAAAGAACGCTCAAACTACCGCACAATTGCACTTATCTCACACGCTAGTAAAGTAATGCTCAAAATTCTCCAAGCCAGGCTTCAGCAATATGTGAACCATGAACTCCCTGATGTTCAACCTAGTTTTAGAAAAGGCAGAGGAACCAGAGATCAAGTTGGAAACATCTGCTGGATCATGGTAAAAGCAAGAGAGTTCCAGAAAAACGTCTATTTCTGCTTTATTGACTATGCCAAAGCCTTTGAGTATGTGGATCACAATAAACTATGGAAAATTCTGAAAGAGATGGGAATACCAGACCACCTGATCTGCCTCTTGAGAAATTTGTATGCAGATCAGGAAGCAACAGTTAGAACTGGACATGGAACAACAGACTGGTTCCAAATTGGAAAAGAAGTACATCTAGGCTGTATATTGTCACCCTGCTTATTTAACTCATATGCAGAGTACATCATGAGAAATGCTGGACTGGAAGAAGCACAAGCTGGAATTAAGATTGCTGGGAGAAATAGCAATAACCTCAGATATGCAGATGAAGAGGAACTCAAAAGCCTGTTGATGAAAGTGAAAGTGGAGAGTGAAAAAGTTGGCTTAAAGCTCAGCATTCAGAAAATGAAGATCATGGTATCCGGTCCCATCACTTCATGGGAAATAGATGGGGAAACAGTGGAAATAGTGTCAGACTTTATTTTTCTGGGCTCCAAAATCACTACATATGGTGACTGCAGCCATGAAATTAAAAGACGCTTACTGCTTGCAAGGAAAGTTATGACCAACCTAGATAGCATATTCAAAAGCAGAGACATTACCTTGCAAACAAAGGTTCGTCTAGTCGAGGTTATTGTTTTTCCAGTGGTCATGTATGGACGTGAAAGTTGGACCGTGACGAAAGTTGAGTGCCGAAGAACTTATGCTTTTGAACTGTGGTGTTGGAGAAGACTCTTGAGAGTCCCTTGGACTGCAAGGAGATCCAACCAGTCCATTCTGAAAGAGATCAGTCCTGGGATTTCTTTGGAGGGAATGGTGCTAAAGCTGAAACTCCAGTACTTTGTTCACCTCATGCCAAGAGTTGACTCATTGGAGAAGACTCTGATGCTGGGAGGGGATGGGGGCAGAAGGAGAAGGGGACGACAGAGAATGAGATGACTGGATGGCATCACTCACTCGATAGACGTGTGTCTGGGTGAACTCTGGGAGTTGGTGATGGACAGGAAGCCCTGGCATGCTGCAATTCATGAGGTTGCTAAGAGTCAGATACAACTAAGCGACTGAACTGAACTGACTGGACAGAAAGACTTTCTAGGTGGTGAGATAGTTGACTGAGAAATGTTGAGTATGATGAAAATTCAGGAGAGCTTCTACTGCATGAGGTACAAAAGCAGTTAAAGGGGATCTCACAACAGTTTCTTCATTGGTGTTAACAGAGCCTTAGTGGCCATCATGCCTCTAAAGCAAGGACATAGCTCTGTCCAGTTGAAGGCTCTGCTGCCTGATGTGTTGAAGTGTTCATTATGTTTTGGGATGAGTACCCAAAGGACATCCCTTTCCTTTTCATATACAAAAAGGGGAAGGGGAATCTGAAAGTGGGCCACCCAGGGACAGGTGGGTTCATCACTCTCTCCTTCAGTTTAAGCTCTCCATAGCTCAAAGCCTATTTTGTCTAATTCTCCCCATAAAATTGTGGTTGTTATTGCTTGATAACGGAGAAGGTGTTGGCACCCCACTCCAGTACTCTTGCCTGGAAAATCCATGGATGGAGGAGCCTGGTGGGATGCAGTCCATGGGGTCGCTAAGAGTCAGACACGACTGAGTGACTTCACTTTCAGTTTTCACTTTCAAGCATTGGAGAAGGAAATGGCAACCCACTCCAGTGTTCTTGCCTGGAGAATACCAGGGACGGGGGAACCTGGTGGGCTACTGTCTGTGGGGTCACACAGAGTCGGACACGACTGAAGTGACTTAGCAGCAGCAGCAGCAGCTTTGCCTGGTAAAACATAGATGTTTCACCATAAAAGAGAAATGTGGGATCTAATCTTGGTAATAACCAGCAAGCCTGTGAAAACTATAGAGTTGGCACTTAGTTTTGGGTTTTGGGAAACTTAGGACACAGTGAAGTCTGTAGGGATATAGGTGTTCTGATATCAGATGTCCTAAATATCAAACCTGGGCTTGGGCAATCTGCACTTTTTCTTGGTGACTTTATTTCCTTTTAAGGCTAAAAGCTTTAGCAAGTAGATGTATTCTTGTGAAGAAGCTTGAGAAAGAGAGCAAAGAAGTGAAGTTACTTATGTATTGCAGCATATCTATAAGGAACTTTATATCATCCAGATAAATCTTCAAGATTTGGAAGAAATAAGCACTCTCAGTAAAGCCTTGAGTCATTACTGTCTCATTGATTTTTTTTTTTTTCTTCCAAGGTGAGGGCAAAAAGGCACATTGAAGGTATTGCCTAGCTCCATCAACAACCAAAGAATGTATTGTATAAATCAGTTATAGTGAAGAATTTTTTTCTGGTGGGAATGGATGTTAGTAGCATATGAGGGTTAGAAACAACAGAGTGCCAAGGGAAAACAGTGTTTACTGCTCTGAGACCTTGGACAAATCTCCACCTTCGGCCCTCAGATTTTCTCAGGGGTGAAATATAAAGTGCTCCAGGGGTTTAGTACAAAGATAATGAGGCTTTGAGCCTGTGGTTTTCTATTATGAGTTTTATGCCTTGAAGGGCTTCTTTACTTATTGGTATTGATCAATCCTGGGGAGAGGTTTAACGGGGTTTATTTGAACCTTGATGGGAGGTGTGATGTGAATATTGCCAACATCAGTTAGAGGTTTTGCCCCTAAGCAAGATGGAACAGTGTGGTGCCTGCATGCTCAGTCATGTCCGACTCTTTGCAACCCCATGGGCTCTTCTGTCCATGGGATTTTCCAGGCAAGAGCACTGGAGTGGGTTGCCATTTATTAATCTAGGGGATCTTTCTGGCCCAGGGATTGAAGCCAAGTCTCTGGCATCTCCTGCATTGGTAGCAAATTCTTTACCACTGGGCCACCTGGAAAGCCCTAAGGAAAATGGCAGCTGACTTTAGAAGTACCAGTTATCAGTGTTTTCAGAATCTGCTCTAGTACTGTTACAGATGAAACAAATTAAAGATGTCAAGGGGTCATTTAATTCACTCGGTTATTTTTATGACTGTTGGTTATTTTATGACTGTCAAGTTTTAGAATAATTTTTCCCCTTTAGAAGAAAGAAATTCTGGCATTTGGTTCAAGGCATTCATAGTTCTCTAAGAAATCTCATCTTAATAAATGAGCAAGGATAGAGGAACTAAGAAGAAAAATGTATCTTTCAAAGAGCCTAAACAAAAGGGAATAGGTTCAGAGACAAGGCCCTCTTTAGGTTCACTAGACATCCCCACTAGTTACACTGTTTTACTACTCGGAGGCAGGAACTGTTTTATAACACTGGGTTTGAGCACCAGGAGGATGGCTTTGCTGTCATTTAGGACTAGAAGGGATTCACTCCTGATCTTGAGAAATGTTTCTCTAAGCCCATGAAGAGGCATGATTGGGAAGAGCCCCTGTAGTTCCTGGGGCTTCCCAGGTGGTGCTAGTGGTAAAGAATCCACTTGCCAATGCAGGAGACATAAGAGGTGTGGGTTGGATCACTGGGTTGGGAAGATCTCCTGGAGAAGATACTGGCAACCCACTCCAGTATTCTTGCCTAGAGAATCCCATGGACAGAGAGGCTTGGCAGGCTGCAGTCCATGGGGTCACACAGAGTTGGACATGACAAATGACTTAACATGCATGCACCAGTAGTTCCTTGGAGCCCCATTTCTGAGAGTAGAAGGACATTGGAAATGCTAGGTAGTGGACTGAAGATTCCCGAAGTGTTTAAGTTTGTAATAATCTTCCTTCCAATGTCCTGTCTCTTTGTAATAATAGCAGAAACCAGATGAATTTTGGTTTTATCCAGGTGCCTTTATTTGCTGAACCTGCAGATGAAGAATTTTGGCAATCTTTCTTTGAGGTGACTCATCTACAATGTAAGAGAGCTAGATTTGACATATTAACTAATTCTGGAGTGGGCATAGTTTCCCACTTCATCCTGGTCCTTTTTACTAGAAACAAAAGGTCCCTTTTCAGCTCATTGATAAACTTAGAGTTAAGAGCTACCAGGGTGAAAAATCAATGTATGAAGGAAAACCAGAATTTTCTTTAAAATCTATCCAAAGTCAATTGTAATTGTCATGATAGGTTCATCATATTTTTGCATGCAAGCCTAAACTCTATTCAAATCAACAGGCAATAGAAAAGTCCTAGGAATTGCTCAATGAAGTCACCTAGTCATTGCCTGAGCCTGTTCATATAACAAGTTAGCAGGCTGGTCTCATGGTTGTGCTGGGATTTTCCCATTTAGCAGCTTCCATCCAGTACTGGGCCTGATCTTTACTAACAAGGCTACGAATTAGCTGATGTAAGTCAAAGAAACCAGGTTGACAAGTTTGAATGACTACTAAATTCCTCACCAAATGGGTGAAGATCTTTGATTACTTTGAGAAAATCTGCAACTATGGCTGTCAGCTTTGGTCCAGGAAATATAAAAAACTAAGGATTTGGCCTCTGGATTCTCAGAAGGCTAAATTTTATTTTTAAAACTGAAGCATACTTGCTATACACTATTGTATACGTTACAGATGTAAAACAGAGTGAGTCACAAGTTTTAAAGGTTACACCTCATTTATAGTTGCTATGAAATATCTGTATTTCCCATGTTGTATGATATGTCTTTGTAGCTTATTTTATACCTGATAGCTTGTATGTTTTAATCCCCTACCCTTATCTCGCCCCTCTTCTCTGCCCTCTTCCCACTGTCACTCATTAGCTGGTTCTCTATATCAGAAAATTTAATTTAAAGGGACAGGTTCTGACACATTCAGGTGAAAGGGAAGTGGGGAGAATTTCAGAGACAATGAGAAGTGTGGCCAGATAATTAACACTGGGGGATTGAAGGTATAGAGGAGGCATAAACAGCATAGACAAAGGAAGAGAAGGAGGTGAAGTCTGACCATGAGAAGCTGAGAGAGAAGATAAGATGGCTCCAGAGGGGGGTCCTGAGAAAAAGAAGTCAAGGAGGAGGAGCCTGAGGCTTTGGCAGCCCTTTTGTCATTCCTTTATAGGAATAACATTATTCTTAATATTATTCTCCATTATTCTTAAAATTTTATTTTTCAGAGTAAATTTTAGACTCCCAACAATGTGAAGAAGCCTTAAAATAACAATCAAGATAAGAATTCTACTTAGTCCTGGAAACTTTTTAGTCATTTTAGTCAGTTCAGTTTGAAAAAAAATTAAATTTGGAAATTTCAAATGTTTCCCATAAATGTGATTGATATTTTAAATTGCCTTTGGTCAGTTTAGTTAGGAATGGGCATGTGAAAGAGCCACAATTTTAAAGCATAAACTAGGTTGAAATCCTTGTGTGTGGGGGGAACCCATGAAATGCTTAGATAACTTGGATTCATTTATAAGAGATTTTCCCTCTAAAGAATGATTTCCAAATAGCTTAAGCAGCTTACAGAACAAACAGCTCAATTCAAGTATCTTGCAAGCTAATCCCAGCCAGTCCTAAGGAGAGAGCTTGGTTTCAGAGGAGCCAGTATGAAGATTTTTTTCAGCCGGGCTCCTGAGGACAGTCCCTTCTAAAGGAATAAGCTAAAGGCTGAAAAACCAGCAGTTTAGAGAAACAACTCCTGGTCCTGAAGAAATGGGTTGAAGGCTAACCAGTTTCAGCAAAACAGTGGGATCTCAAAATCAGACTCAAGTGCTAAACAAGTACCCACATACAGAACAAGGTCTTAACCAGAAAGAAAAAAAAAAAAAAAAACTTTTAAATAGATTAGAATAAAATCTGAAGAGCTTCAGATGCAAAGAGGGGTGTGAGTTCAGATCCAGGAGAAAGACAGAAAGACATACCTTCAAGCTCTAGAATTAGTGAGAAAAACAGTGAATGACAGTCGGTTCAGTTGTGAATACTTGCCCTGTTTGCTCACCAGCGATGGAGCCTCTGTGGAGGTCCTCTTTGGACTCCTTTGGCACCACTGAAATGTTGACCTGAAACAGACTGCCAGATATTTCTGTAGGGAAGATGAGTTTATTCAGGATTGACTGAGAACTGGATTTTGGAATCTGCAACCTTGTGAGCTCTGGGCAAATCCCTTGCGTAGCAAGAGAAGGAGAAGGCTTTTGTAGAGGGGAAAGGAAGGAGGGAGAATTGTAGGAAACAAAGGGTCCATGGCTTTCCACTGTTTCAGTCCTTGCCAGGAAAGAAGAGGAGTCTTCTTTCTTTCACTTGGGCTCTGCTGTCTTCACAGCTTGAGGGAGCTCCCCTTTCTGATCTCCCAACTCTACTTATTTATTCATTTATTTTGAAAAAATGTTTTCATGTAGACCATCTTTAATGTATTTATTTCAATTTATTTATTTTTTATTTTTTGGCCACACTGTGTGGCATGTGGGATCTTAGTTCCCCAACAGAGCTTTGAATTCATGCTCCTTGCTTTGCTTGCACAGAGTATTAACCACTGGAGTGCCAAGGAAGTCCTTTATTCCCATTCTAATCCTTGCTTTCCAGTTGATTCTATCTTTCTTCTTTGTTCTTTTCTTTTTCTTGTTTTTTTACTTTGTATATGGGCCATCTTTAAAGTATGTTGAATTTGTTACCATATTGCTTCTGTTTTATGTTTTGGTTTTTTTGGCCATTAGGCATGTGGGATCTGAGCTAACTGACCAGGGATTGAACCTGCACCCCATGCTTTGGAAAGCAAAATCTTAACCACTGGACCACCACGGAAGTCCACTGAATCTATTTAATTGAGATTTTACTTTATTAATTTTTCACAGTTTTAACCTTTATGATAGATCCACAGTGATCTCTGGGGGCTTTTGACATCGTCCTTCATTCTGACTCCAGGCAGACTATAGCAAGATAACATGTCAGAAACGTTTCTGCTCTAGAGATTATCTTGTTGGTTATAGTTCTCTCAAGACCAGAACTGGTATACCTTTTCATAGACAGAAATGTCCTCTGTCCCCCTTTCCTTTGGATCTTGATTTCTGTTAGTGAGTCCTGCTACTGAGGCCTAACTCCCTTCAATATCAGCATCCTTTACCAAGGGACATCCTTAGCTGTCCTGGTTGCCTCGATATTTTTCAGTTTATTCCCAGTTAAAGAGCCTTTTGATGAAGGTAAAAGAGGAGAGTGAAAAAGCTGGCTTAAAACTCAAAATTCAAAAAAACTAAGGTCGTGGCATCTTTTGTGAAGATTAGCGTAGTCAATTAGCATAGCCTATGAAAAGAGTGAAAAACTCAACATCTAAAAACTTCATGGGAAATAAATGGGGAAAATGTGAAAACTGTCAGATTCCATTTTCTTGGGCTACAAAATCAATGGAGATGGTGACTGCAGCCACGCAGTTAAAAATGCTTGTTCCTTGAAAGAATAGCTATGATGAACCTAGACAGCTTATTAAAAAGCAGAGACTATCACTGTATCACTTTGCCATATAGTCAAAGCTATGGTTTTTCCAGGAGTCGTGTATGGATGTGAAAGTTGGGCCACAAAAAAGGCTGAGCATCAAAGAAATGATGCTTTTGACTATGGTACTGGAGAAGACTCTTGAGAGTCTCTTTGGCAGCAAGGAGATCAAGCCAGTCAATCCTAAAGGAGATCAACCCTGAATATTCATTGGAAGGACTAATGCTGAAACCGCGGCTCTGATACTTTGGCCACCTGATGTGACGAGTCGACTCGTTGGAAAAGACCCTGATGCTGGGAAAGACTGAGGGCAGGAGGAGAAGAGGGCACCAGAGGATGAGATAGTTCGATGGCATCACTGACTCAACAGATATGAATTTGAGCAAACTCAGGGAGATAGTGATGGACAGAGAAGCCTGGCGTGCTGCAGTTCATGGGGTCGCAACGGTTCAGACACAACGTAGCAACTGAAAAACAACAACACATCTGTTGCATCATTCAGGTTCCAAAAACCACTGGCACAAAGGGACATAATATAGAGACATAAGTGCTTAAAAATTATTGAACTCTTCGGAGGAGCAGGCTTTGCGCTGACCTCCAAATGAACCCCAGAACAACATGGCAGAATGGGTTTTCCAGGGAGTGTCCCATCTCAGTCTAACTCCAGTATTAAGCTCCTCACCCTCTGAAGAAAATCCTTCTCCTGAACTGATTCTTCCACAAGATTTTATCTGTTTCTCACCTTGCCTTCACTCCCATATTCTTGAAAGTTTAGTATATCCATAGTCTCTTTCCCTTTCTTACAACTTAACTTCCTGTATATGATTTCCACAACTCCTTCCTTTTCTACTCCAGGAACATAGCATTTTACCTCTGTTGGTGGAGTCCTGAAGCCACTGCCAGAACTGTATATTTTAGAGCCATCCACTGTCTGCTAATCAGCACCAGTTAACTATATTTTAAGTGTTGTCTCTCTCCATTTAGTTCAGTTCTCAACCTAAGTCCTATGCACCTGCATTTGATTGACAGAGCCTGAGTCACGCCCAGAATAGTAGCAGAAAAGGGTCTGGGAAACCAAACTTTTAGCTTTCTGCAGAATATGCAAGCAGATTATAAAAATAGAGCAGATTTGATATGGAAGAAATCTATTTATCAATACCATGACTACTACATTCTTCCTTCTCAGGCTTCTCTTAAGACTCTCATTACCTGGACTGGCACTGCACAGAGTTTTGACTTGCATCTCTGAAGACATGCATCAAATCTGCAGTACAGTGTCAGTGAACATAAATATCTCCCTTTGTAGTCTGAAACCTTATCATTCCTGTTTTATTTTTGTTAGAAAAAGACAGAGCCTTTGTTCCTTATGGCTTTGTTTACTACAGTGAGCAAGTCCCTAAATTACTGTGATTTTTTTTTTTTTTTTTTACTTTATCATTATGACTCCTGCCTCTCAGTTTAAGTTGTTTAAATCTTCTTTTTTTCTAAATCCAATGCAAATAGAGCATAGAGACAAGGCATCAGATGTGAAGTAGAATTCAAACAAAACCATGTAAATGAGAAATTCAAATGAAGCATAAGATTGTTATGCATGAGTTACACTTGACATGGTTTATTAATGACATCCATTCATGAAGACTAGGAAGAATTTGGACTGTTTGAAGTGACTCCCTTTCTCAAAATATCTCAGCATATGTATTCACCAAACTTTTTTGTTTTTTATCAGAGGCAAGCTGCTTATTCTTTCTCTAGGACTAATCTGTCAGTATATGCTCAGGGTTCAGGTACTTTCCAATTCTTTCATGCCTTACTTTAGCAATCATTCCCTTTTTCCCCCAGGGCCCTTTATTCCTTCCCTCTCTAGAGGTTTCACTCTCTTCTGACTTTGCATAAAGTTTTTGATTCTTCATCTCTTGAATTATTACCCATTCTCCTCCTTTTCTTCACAAAAATTCTCAAGAGTGGTCTATATTCATTGCCTCTACTTTCTACCTTTCCCTTTCTATCCATCTGCAGTATTGCTTCAGTTCCCAACAAGCAGTTAAAGATGTTCCTTTAAAGAGCACAATTTGGTCTCTTGGTAGGCAACTAATGGTCCTTTCTCAGATTTCATTATTCATTTTTTTTTTTCTTTTATACCCTAACAACACTGCCATCCTACTATCAACATCATCCAAAAACTTTGGTCTTTGGATTCTCTAGATGCCTGTCATCTCCCACGTGTAAGCAGTTGCCAGATCCAACCAATTCTTCCTAATACATCTTGTATTTGTTTTTCCTATTTCCAGTTTCCCCCTCATTTACTCTTACCTGGACATGTCAATGGTTTTCTAATTGATCTCTTCATGTATACTGTTTGAGTTTTTGAAAAACTATGATGAGATTATACATCTACCCCAATAGCTTGCCTCTAAGACACACAGGATTTAAGGAATAGTCATTGGATGAAGACATTGGAATATAAGGATGGTTTAGTAAGCTCTATTCTTGGTCATCATTTGGTATGGTCCCCTGAGATCTCTTTGCTCCACTTAGGTCACGGCCAGTGGACCCATATGTCTGACATCATGGTTTTGGTCTGGAGCCTGCTTTTACCTACTCTCTCTAGCATATGGCAGCTCACTCCATTATTCTTGCCTGGAGAATCCCCATGGACAGAGGAGCCTAGTGGGCCACAGTCCATGGGATCACAAAGAATCAGACACAACTGAGTGGTTATGCACAAGCACATTAATATTTATCACTCTCACAAATGTCAACATAAAAGGAAACAGTTTTACTACAGATACACACAAACACTTTGCTTTACTTGTAATATAGATAGAAAAGATGTTTATCCCTCTTAAAAGTGGTCCTTGAAATTAATCTCTGTTCATCTGCTTTTGTATACATGCACTCTCTTTACATCCAATCATTCACACTTTGCTGAAAGATGGAAATTCATCAAGCACAATTATGATTGACATCCTTCTTGGAAAACAAATTCTATTGCCCAGAATTTAAGGTCCTATACAATATGACTCCAATCTAATATTCTGATAAGTGGCCATGAATCCTTTTTGAAGTAAGGCAAGATATAAACAAATGAACATATAATTTGTCAACTTTTTTTTTTTTTATTTTGCAAAGGCTCCCATACCATACCTATAATATGTTAACTTCTCATTTATTTATTTCTGCAACTCTTTTGTTGTTGTTGTTGTTCTAATGCCATCCTGAAATAACCACTCCCTTCTTTTCTTTGAGAACTAGATTTTTACGGTCATCTCCATCTTCAAGCATTTTCTGCCTGCCCCAGTGCATCATATGACTTTTAATGTGATTCAAACCTTTTTTATTGTTTCTAAGATTTGTTCTGTTACCTCCACCTCCTATCATGCCCCAGGTTTTAGTGAGTCCCTAGTCCGTGTGTCAGGAAATTACTGGGCCATTGGAAATTTTAATTATTAATTAATTTTTATGCAGATAGTCAGACCTTCTATTACCTTGAAGAATAAGTAATAGCATATTACTTATTCTTCACAGAAAATTTTTTTATCTTACCTCACTTGTGTTAAGGTCTTAGCCCAAATCACAGAGGGTCAGCAAAGCAACTGGGCCCACAGTTTCACTCCCTTGCCCTCCATTATCCCAGAACTTCCTCCACAGGGATGTAAGCACAACTGATCTCAAGACTTTTTGCATCTATCTCACCGTCGTCACCAATTTGCATAATCACTATATTGAAGATGTTCATGATAGGCTTGGAAAGCTGAAAGGATTCATACCCATGTACCACTTGGGTAAATCTAAAAGATTTAATTATCTAAAATAAGCATAAGGAAGTCAGCTCAATTAGAGTACTTAGTTGAGAAATCACAACATTGTTTGATGGAAGATGGTGCAAGCTTGTCAGATCCTCACATTGAACACAGAGTTGCACATGTTAAATTTGAGTGAGCAAGGATAACACTAGATCTCATAAAGTTCAGAGTTGTACACGGGTATACTTAGTCCTGAATATCTTCATTTTTGTGTGTGTGTTTTACTTTACATTGGTGTATAACCAGTCAACAATGCTGAGACAGTTTCATGTGGGTAGCAAAGGGACTCAGCCATACACCTACATGTATCCATTCTCTCTCAAACTCCTCTCCCATCCAGACTGTCATATAACATTTAACAGAGTTCCCTGTGCTACACAGAAGGTCTTTGTTGGTTACCCATTTTAAATATAGTAGTGTATACAAAGCCCTGAATATCTCTCAGGGCTATGTAACATCCATCATTGCCAACCTCCTGAGCTGTCCAACTTGGGCCAAGCACATTCCTAAATTAATTTCTGTGGAACTGTAACAAAAGTCTATTATCCAGATGACTTTGGGAATCTGGAATTTGGCAAGACTTTAGAACTTCCACTGGATCCATTCTGTGTAAGATTTATAGTCTTGTAGCAATTTCTGTTCCTATCTTTTCCTTTGTCATCCAGGTTGTTGCCTAACAGTGTGATTAATATTTTAATAAGATTTATAAGACCAAATAAATAACATATCTTGTATCCATGATTCCTAACATACCATACTGCATTCAAAAATGTCATTTCATAAGTCAGGCAGAGAAAGACAAATATTGTATGACATCACTTATATGTGGAATCTGAAAAATAAAACTAATGGGTGAATATAATAAAACAGAAATAGACTCACAGGCGTAGACAAAAAACTGGTGGTTACTAAGAGGGAGAGGAAGTGGGGATGGGAAAGTATAGGAGGAGGGGTTACAAAGCTATTAGGTATAAAATAAGCTCCCAGAATATATTTTATAACATGGGAAATATTGCCAATATTTTATAATGACTATCAATGGAGTACAACCTTTGAAAACTGTGAATCATTCTCTTGTAGGTAGGCAACTTATACAATATTGTACAGTAGCTATGCTTGAGTGAAAAATAAGTTATGTTGACAAAATTTGAAAATATAAAAATGTTATTTTATTAAGCACTTGTGCACTTACTGAGTTTCAGACACTGTAACAAATGCGGGAAACAAGCAATGACTATGACTTGATGTGGAACTTGAAAGAGTTCAGCATTGGAGCAATCAGACAAAGAGCAGTCATGCAGGCACAATTCTCAGCTCTCCCTTCGAGAGAGAACTTGCCACTCCTTGCAGTTACTAGACCTGCCCTGTGCCCGTTGGATTCACAGCAATATTTGAGCTGAGGTGAAGCTCTCCCCAAGGATCTCCCAGTCCACGATTGAGATGGTGGAGGTATTGGGCCTGATCCCTTTTGTCTAAGGCAGGATTCCTCCACAGGTAATCTTTGGGCTGCATTTCCCCATTGGCCTGGCCAAGACTTTCTTTTTAAAATTAATTAATTAATTTTAATTGGAGGATAAGTACTTTCCAATATTGTGATGGTTTTTGTCATACATCAACATGAATCGGCCATAGGTATACATGTGTCTCTCCTACTGAACCCCTCTGCAACCGCCCTCTCCTCCCTATCCTTCTGCGTTGCCCCAGAGCCCTGGCTTTGAGTGCCCTGCTTCATGTATTGAACTTGCACTGGTCATCTATTTTACATATGGTAAAGTATATGTTTCAATGTTATTCTCTCAAATCATTCCACCTTCACCTTCTCCCACTGAGTTCAAAAGTTAGCTCTTTATGTTTCTTTCTCCTTTGCTGCCCTAAATGTAGGATCATGGGTACCATATTTCTAAATTTCATATATATGCATTAACATACAGGGTTCGTCTTTTTTTTTTCTGACTTACTCCACTCTGCATAATGGACTCCAGGTACATCCACCTCTTTAGAACTGACTCAAATATGTTCCTTTTTATGGCTAAGTAATATTCCATCATGTATATGTACCACAACTTTCTTATCCATTCCTCTGCTGATGGACATCTAGGTTGTTTCCACATCCTAGCTATTGTAAATAGTGCTGCAGTAAATGTTGGGGTACATGTGTCCCAAGACTTCCTAAACATTTCCCTGCATTCCAAAGCTCTCCCTACACAATCCTGTTCCCTTCTTCTTTTCCACTTGTGGGTCGTAGGTGTACCTCACATATAATAGCTGTCCCTGCCAACTCCTGCTCCTTGTCCTGTTTCTTGAACTTTACCTCCAATACCTGTCTTGTACTTTATCTTGGCATCTGCTTATCAGAGAACCTGAACTGATAACACACAGGTCAAAATAATTATAAAAAAATGTGATAACCTTTATCATTAGAATAATGTGCAGACTATAAGGGAATCTTTTCTTGCCTTTCACAAAAAGACTTAGATATTTTTTATTTATGTTTTCTAGTAATGCTCAAAATTCTCCAAGCCAGTCTTCAGCAATATGTGAACCGTGAACTTCCTGATGGTCAAGCTGGATTTAGAAAAGGCAGAGGAACCAGAGATCAAATTGCCAACATCCGCTGGATCATGGAAAAAGCAAGAGAGTTCCAGAAAAACATCTATTTCTGCTTTATTGACTATGCCAAAGCCTTTGACTGTGTAGATCACAATAAACTGTGGAAAATTCTGAGAGAGATGGGAGTACCAGACCACCTGATCTGCCTCTTGAGAAATCTGTATGCAGGTCAGGAAGCAACAGTTAGAACTGGTCATGGACCAACAGACTGGTTCCAAATAGGAAAAGGAGTACGTCAAGGCTGTATATTGTCACCATGTTTGTTTAACTTATATGCAGAGTACATCATGAGAAATGCTGGAGGAAACACAAGCTGGAATCAAGATTGCCGGGAGAAATATCAATAACCTCAGATATGCAGATGATACCACCCTTATGGCAGAAAGTGAAGAGGAAGTAAAAAGCCTCTTGATGAAAGTGAAAGTGGAGAGTGAAAAGGTTGGCTTAAAGCTCAACATTCAGAAAACGAAGATCATGGCATCTGGTCCCATCACTACATGGGAAATAGATGGAGAAACAGTGGAAACAGTGTCAGACTTTATTTTTCTGGACTCTAAAAATCACTGCAGATGGTGACTGCAGCCATGAAATTAAAAGACGCTTACTCCTTGGAAGGAAAGTTATGACCAACCTAGAGAGCATATTCAAAAGCAGAGACATCACTTTGCCAACAAAGGTTCGCCTAGTCAAGGCTATGGTCTTTCTTGTGGTCATGTATGGATGTGAGAGCTGGACTGTGAAGAAGTCTGAGCGCCGAAGAATTGATGCTTTTGAACTGTGGTGTTGGAGAAGACTCTTGAGAGTCCCTTGGACTGCAAGGAGATCCAACCAGTCCATTCTGAAGGAGATTAGCCCTGGGATTTCTTTGGAAGGAATGATGCTAAAGCTGAAACTCCAGTATTTTGGCCATCTCATGCGAAGAGTTGACTCATTGGAGAAGACTCTGATGCTGGGAGGGATTGGGGGCAGGAGGAGAAGGGGATGACAGAGGATGAGATGGCTGGATGGCATCACTGACTTGATGGATGTGAGTCTGAGTGACCTCCGAGAGCTGGTGATGGACAGGGAGGCCTGGCGTGCTACAGTTCATGGGGTCGCAAAGAGTAGGACACGACTGAGCAACTGATCTGATCTGATCTGACTGCTTTCCTGGTGGCTCAGATTGTAAAGAATCTGCCTGCAATGCACGAGATCCAGGCTCAATCCCTGGATCAGGAAGATTCACTGGAGGAGGGAATGGCTACCCACTCCAGTATTCTTGCCTGGAGAATTCTGTGGGCAGAGGAGCCTGGTGGGCTGCAGTCCATGGGGTTGCAAAGAGTTGGACAGGACTGAGAGACTAACACTTTCACTTTTTCGACTTGACTTTGTACAAACTCTGCCTTTATTATAGAACCTCTGTTATTATAACTGTTTCTGAGTATGTTTGTCAGTTCCTTAGATTGTGAGTTCCCTGAAAGACAATGACATTTTGTCTTTGTACCTGAAATGTCTTTTATTAAGCTCAACGGTACAAAAAACGCTTGCTGAGGAGAGGAGAGGACTTTGCGAAAAGAATCACAGGGGAAGAATAAAAAATGTGGGTTTTGAAGGATATATTGGTACTTTCCAGGTTAATA
This sequence comes from Tragelaphus eurycerus, assembly GCA_935064755.1. Classification (NCBI taxonomy): domain Eukaryota; kingdom Metazoa; phylum Chordata; class Mammalia; order Artiodactyla; family Bovidae; genus Tragelaphus; species Tragelaphus eurycerus. The sequence continues at coordinate 14,642,240 of CAKXYN010000041.1, forward strand.
AGAAGGATGAACATCTGATAGGACCATCTCCTAGAATCATGTGCATTCTAGAATCACAGAGGCATGACACTAGATCACAGAGGCATGACCAAGTATTCAGGAAGGTGAAGGTCATTTGGAAACACTAGAGTTTATTGTGGGACTTGCCTGGTGGCTCATAAGGTAAAGCATTTGTCTACAATGCAGGAGGCCCGGGTTCAATCCTTGGGTTGGGAAGATCCCCTGGAGAAGGAAATGGCAATCCACTCTAGTACTATTGCCTGGAAAATCCCATGGACAGAGGAGCCTGGTATTGTGCTTGGAGGTGTTGAGGAATAAGAAATGATGATATATAAATTCACCTTGCATATAGGTTGTACTGAATGTAAAAACTATATATGTCACTTCTCAAAATATGTTCTTCGAGGAAGTGTTTGTGTGTGTGTGTGTTGCATGTGTAAAAATAAAAAGATCTGTATATATTTCATTCTGCATGAAAAACAGAAGAAAATTATGATAAAAAGATCTGTGACCATGAATGTTTCAATTTTCTGTAAAGAGGTCAAGAAAAAAATCGATTTCTGTTTGCTAATAATTCTACAGCAATGGAAAACACTCTCCAGTCTCATAACTTCAGAGCTATTTCTGACTATTTCTTTTCCATTGACACACACCTCCTCTTATATGCCAAATCTTTCTAGATTTTCCTCTGGAATAACTCAGGAGTCATTCTTTTCTTTCTGTATTCACCTATCACTCTTCTGCAGTCACTACAAACTTCCTGTTAAATCTCTATACTGTATCCTAACATCTCTGATTTGGGCATTTCAGATCCTTATTTACAACTGGAGGAAAATATCCTACAAGAACTGTTTTTATTACAGTGCTTTCTTTGGTCAGGAACTTAATTGTAGTTTTCTGTCATCAGTTATCACGTATGTAAGGTTTTGAGTCTGATCTTCAAGATCCTCTAATTCCTACTTTCATCTAACCATTTTTAGCTTCATTTCTGGATACTTTGCAACATGGCCAAAGATATCCTTCAGTTATTTGCTATGCAATTTTTCCCTTTTAGTCTTTCTCAAACAGGGAAACCTGGTGTGCTGCAGTTCATGGGGTCACAAAGAATCAGACATGACTTAGCAACTGAACAACAACAGCATGCTATTTTTCCCCATTTGGAAAATTCTTTTATTTTAGCTAGAGTATTTTCTTATTAACCTGCCCACTTTTACTCTGAGTACGCTCAGGTGTGAATGTAATAATCTATATATATATAAGCACATACACACATAAAATATGATATATATATATATTTATCTAGCATACACTTCATAACTTATTCTCTCATTTCATTCAATATGTTTTATTTTCCTTTTTTCATATTGGGTAAAGACTGAGTCTTTTAGCATCTTGGGTATATCTGATAATATTGGTAGATGTTGTAAATTCCACAAACTCTTAAGGAATGAAGAAGTGATGAATAAGAGCTTATCTCTTTGGAGAAGGAAATGGCAACCCACTCCAGTGTTCTTGCCTGGAGAATCTCAGGGATGGGGGAGCCTGGTGGGCTGCCGTGTATGGGGTTGCATAGAGTTGGACATGACTGAAGCAACTTAGCAGCAGCAGCAGCTCTGATAATATATTTTTAGACCTTGATCACCTTTAATTCTCTCATTGTCAATCACCTCCTGCATAGAGATCAGCTTTTTTCTTCCCCGACAGATCTCAAAGGCTGAGTTGGAGGCTATGATGGTAAGGCTAGACAGAGTGGTCATGCCCAACACCCCCTAAGGGACTTTATTATTTCCAAGGGGAGCAGGAACACATTCTCAGTTTGAAGAGTTTGAAGACATCTTTTCAGAATTATGATTTGCTCCTCCCAGAGCATATCTCTCCCCACCACACTGCCAAGAATCCTTAATCATCAAATTATGTTACTCTTTCAACAACTCAGTAACTGGATTTATTTTGAGATCAATTTCATTATGATCAATCATATTTTCATACATAAAATTTTAGATTCAGTTGAGTTTTTTGAATATAACTAGTGAGTTAAATGGAGAAGGCAATGGCATCCCACTCCAGTACTCTTGCCTGGAAAATCCCACGGATGGAGGAGCCTGGTAGGCTGCAGTCCATGCGGTCGCTAAGAGTCGGACATGACTGAGTGACTTCACTTTCTCTTTTCACTTTCATGCATTGGAGAAGGAAATGGCAACCCACTCCAGTGTTCTTGCCTGGAGAATCCCAGGGACGGGGAAGCCTGGTGGGCTGCCGTCTATGGGGTCACACAGAGTCGGACATGACTGAAGTGACTTAACATAGCATAGCATAGTGAGTTAGAAATGGACTCTGTTAAGCAAACAGAGAAAAAAATTGTTCCTTCTTTTCTTTTAACCAGAAGTATGACAGCTGATACTAAGCAATTTGATTCATGAAGCAGCATACTTATTAATCAGCAAATATGATAAGAACACTGTATTAAGAGGCAAGACCATGCTTTCTCTTCTCAGTCTTGCTAATGTCTTTGTGGTTTGGGCTTCTAGGTCTTATCAATTCGTTTGTAATGTGTAGCTAATGTGCATTACCTACTTGTAATTCTAATAACCTCTTCAAATTCCTGCTGGACGCCAGACATGGTACAAGGTGAATAGTTAGTAAATAAGACTTGGTTTCCACTTTCAACATGGTGGAGAATCATAGAGAACCAATACTGTGGGTCTGAACATCTTCCTTGGAAGTTACTTCTTATAAAAAACTTTATAATTTACAAAGGATATGAATTCACTGCCAACAACTTTTCAGAAGAGAATTTCTCTCTAATAAGTAGAAATATCATCCCCTAGCCTTTAAAATTCACAAAGTTAGTTATATTGCAAAGCACACATTATAAGCTCATTAGTAATAGGGCATAAATTTAAAAAAAAATCATCAAGATAGGTAGGAAAAACCTGACACCATTATGTTCAAGCGATCTAAGCTTTCCCTCTCCTCTGTAAAAATCAAATGTATTAGCAATTCTGTTTCTTTGAGGAAGAGAGGCAGAGAGAAGGGTAGCAGGAGGAAGGCTGTTGTGTCTCTAGAGTGTTTTCTTCCATGTGATGCTGTCAAGTACCTCAAGATAGTATGTTTCCAAGAGCAGGACTTTGTCTTTTTCACCTGTGTTTCCCAGAGTTCCTGGAAAAGTTAGATAGTTAATAATTATTTGTTGTCAAAAAGTCTAGCTCAAATAGTTTGAGGATTTTATCTCATATTTATCAGATATCCATGAGAAAGAAATGGCAATCCACTCCAATACTGTTGCCTTGAGAATCCCAGGGACAGGAGCCTGGTGGCTGCTGTCCATGGGAGTTGCACAGAGTCGGCCACGACTGAAACAACTTAGCATGCATGCATGCATATCAGAGATTTTATGCCGAGATTTTAGGTGATCCTCTCTAATTCTTTCCTGTTGCTTTTCCCAGTATTTTCTCTTCTTTGTTCTGTGTTAAGTTAGGTTCACCTAAGCTGCTTGAACAAAGAAATTCCAAAATTCAGTGACTGAAAGACTACATTTTCTGCTTTCCCATTTTCTCTGGGGTAAGTGCTCCAGACTGGCAGCTGGCTCTTGCTCTGTGCAGGAATTTTGGGAGCCAGGTGAACAGTGGTGTTACAATGGCCAACAGGTGACATTCAGGATCTCCTAGCAAGAAAAAGGAGGAAGAGAAAAAGTCTAAGCCAGTGATATGGAATCAAACTATAACCTTTGTTCCAGTCTGCTGACAAACTCGTGGGTCTAATCACAGAACCACACAAAGGGAAAGGAGGCTGCCAGCAGCTCCCTCTCAGCTTGGGCAACCATTTCACAATGGCAAGTTTTAGAGAGAAGAAAGGAAGAACTCCATTCTCTTTCTCAGTGGGCAGCTAGTAGTCTCTGCAACATCTTTTTCTTCCAGTAATTTGCCATGTTTTTCTTACAGACTTAGTCTCTAGGAAACATTTCAAGGAAAACCTGTTTTTTTTTCTCTAGGCACTGATTTCTATCTTTACAGTTTTGGTGATACTACTTGGGTGAAAGGTATTATATCCTGTTTCAGTTACTCTGACATTTGGGGAATGTATAGCTTGTTTCTGAGTTCTTGACATTTATTAGTTTTACAGTAAAACAACCTTAGATATATGTTGCCAAATTTTAAGAAAACCCTAGCATCAGTGCTCTAAATCAAAGAATATGAATTGCTTAACATAATGGAAGATTGCCCTGAGATGCATTTGAAAGCTTAAATGGTTCTCTGGGTTCATCAGCATAACCAGTCTTTGGTTTGATATATTCCCTGTACAATTTGTTCTAATATAACTGAGGTACTATCTTATTGCCTTTTAGAAATTAGTAAGGAAGAGACTTTCCAGTTTGTAATTCTGAATTATAATCTATAAATGGATACTCTTTAATAAGTCTAATGGAAGCTAGAACCTATAACAAATCAACTCTGAGTGCTTGTACAGTTGTGCTCCAAGAAAACGCTGTATATAAGAGAGAGAGAGAGGTCCAACTATATTTAAAATGGATAACCAAGAAGGACATACTGGGAACTCTGCTCAGTGTTATGTAGCAGCCTGGACGGGAAAGGAGTTTGAGGGAGAATGGATACGTGTATATGTATGGCCAAACTCCTTTACTGTCCACATGAAATTGGACAGTAAAGTGTTGATTAACACTGTTAATCTGCAATGAATCACGAGTGATAGTCACTCAGTCATGTCTGCCAGGCTCCTCTGTCCATGGAATTCTCCAGGCAAAAATACTGGAGTAGGTTTTCTTTCCCTTCTCCAAAGGATTTTCCTGACCCAGAGATTGAAGCTGGGTCTCCTGCACTGCAGAAAAGTTCTTTATTGTCTGAGCCTGGAGGGAAGCCCATAATCTGCTATACTTCAATGTAAAATAAAAAGTTAAAAAAAAAAAAAAAAAAAAAAAGGTTTTCTGAATTTTAAAAAAATCAAAGGATTTTCTCTTCCTCTATATGTTTTCTCTTTTACATTCCTTCCTCTTAACTTTTGAGGATACTATAGTTCCATTTTTTTTGGCAAAGTAATTTCAAGGAGAGCTGGAATGAAAGTTCACTTATGTTTTAATGGCTCTGCCTGTCAACAACTGACTTTCTGTTAATAGGCAAGCATGCTGTCTTTTCATACACAGGGGAGTACAAAACACATTTCATGATTGGTATACCCTTGAGTCCATCCGATTTACTGATTGCCAAAGTTAGAGATGCTGACAAGTGTAGACAGAGGTGCCGACTTTTTTCATACACTTTTTCTTTGAACTATAAAGGAAAACTGTGATATCAGGGTACTAGAGCAAAAAGATCCTTACTTGCTTTTCTTTATAGCACATTTTTTGATACAGAACAATTATCTTTCACTACAGAATTATAGAAAAAGTTGCCATGGTAAATAAATCCTCTGTTAATTGCTTAAATATCATGACCTGAAAATCAATTAATTTTAGGCCAGTGCTAGTTTAATATGATTTGTATACTTGAGCCTAAGAAAGCCTTTACTGAAGCTTATGTGGGTAAGAAAAGCCCTGCAGGGAAATGATAATAGTAATATGTTGTGCTTAACACTGTATGTCCACTCTTGTTTATTCAAGGAAGATTATAATCCTTATTGACCATTTTCTTTAAGCAAAAGAGTGATGAGAATGACACTTTGGGGAAACTGTATAAAATTTCACCACATTTCCTTGTAATGGGGGAAGAAAAGTTTAACAGTTCAAATCTTTAGTCCTTAGGGTTTTCACTTTGAAATTTACTTTTCACTATTTTCATTCCATTAACCCTAGCTGAAATACTTTTCTTTTTTCTCTCCAAACTCTGTATTTAAGACTTTAAAAATATGAACAATGGTGGACTGACAGAGCAACTCTGCTCCCTACTACTTGTGTCTTTATACTAAATAAATGTGCAGTGGGATTGTGTGGACTTGATGAGAGAGAAAGGCCAACAGGCAGCTGAGCTATTCTCCCCTGTGGAGGTGCCCAGGAAGGAAAACAAAGGGAGAGCTCTTCACTCAGCCTTCAAGGAGAAGGCGCCCTCCTGCCCTTTTGCTATTTTGACTCTGTGTTTATTTAGTCTCTGGGGTCCCAGGGAAGGCGATTTGGTTTCAGCCTCACATGGGGAGCCACACAAGCTGCCAGCCCACTTGGGGGTTTTGCACAGTGTCATTGCATGTTGGATGCATGGATGGTGTCCAAAGGCAGAAATGAGCTAATACATTTTATTATAAGATGTTGCTTTTAAAAAGTGTTTATTCCTCATGGTTCTCTGTCGAGACAGTACAGTGTGTGAAAAAGCAGAAAGTTTCAGGGGAAGTGGAGAGGATCAACACCTGCCGAATCAGATACTAGGACTGCGTAATCCTGGGAACATTTTCCACGGGCTTTTTCACAGGGTGAGTTCGTGTTCTTGGAAGGGCTAATGGAGAGGGCTCTGTGGCTGTATATCCTTTATATTTTTATTTTTAGAATTCAAAATTTATTTTATGACTTAAAACTCATATGAATAAAATGCATTATTATGTCATCTTCCTAATCTGGAGAAGATTAAGATTAATCTCCAGATTAGGAAGATGACATAATGAGATTCCTTTTCAAAATATTTATTTATAAAGGGGGGAGTTGAGGTGTGGATGAGGTAACGTTTTTAGCTGTGATGGTTCAAATTGGTTGGTTCCAGCACCTTTCTTGATTGTTCAAAGAAAATGGAAATGGGCTGTGACTTCCTTTAAAAATAAGGTTTCTTTAGTTCTTCAAAAATGTGATGGGAAAAGGCCTGCATTTTGTTTCTGATTGGTGGTGTGACTACCGAGATTAAGGATTCTTTGGCGGGGGTGGGGGTGGGGCGGGGCAGGAAACAGCATTGTCACTGAGATAGATGAAAGGCAGAACTTGTGGGAGAGAAGGCTACCCCTGGGGATGTCACAAAGGGGACCACACTTGGGGAAGGTCCAAGCATGCTGGAGCTGTCAGGGAGCTTGGCTGGCAAGCTAGTGAGTTAGCGAGGTTTCCATGGTCCCTGCGGTTTCCAGCTGGCTTTGGGGCACAGGGACTGTCCCAAGTTGTCAGGTACCTGGCTGTGGGATGATGAGTGCTCGTATATAGTGGACCTGAGTGTGAGAGCCTAATGGAAGAGTGTGGGAATGTGGACTTAAGAGGAGATCAAACCAGTCCATCCTAAAAGAAATTAACCCTGAACATTCATTGGAAGGACTGATGCTGGAACTGAAGCTCCAATACTTTGGCCACCTGATGCGAAGAGCCAACTCATTGAAAAAGACCCTGTTCCTGGGAAAGATTGAGGGCAGGAGGAGAAGAGGGTGACCGAGGTTGAGATGTTTGGATGGCATCACCTACACGATGAGTTTCCGCAAACTCTGGGAGATAGTGAAGGACAGGGAAGCCTGGTATGCTACATCCATGGGGTCACAAAGATTCAGAGATGACTGAGCAACTGAAAACCAACAAGAAAAGGGAGCTTCCTGGCCAGGGGCTCAAATCTCAGTCAAGACAGAGTTAAAACCACGACAACAAAGCCCCCTAAAACCCCAATGCTGTAAGAGAAGACAGACTGCATGTAGTAAAATGGTTTAAATATTTGTGTTAATTAAAAAACAAATAGGTTACATCCAATGTCTAGGTTCTGCCTATGCATACACTGGACTCTTGCCAGCACCATAAAAATGACCAAGTAAAAATGCCTGGATATAGGTGGCAAGAGCAAAACAAAATACCCCACTTTCACATCTTTACTTCCTTCTGTCTTTGGATTTATTTTTATTTTAATTTTCCAGTTTGGAATGGAAGGGAAGGTGGAAGGCTGTGTTGTGGGGAGTGTGGTATGTGTGTGTGTGTGTGTGTGTGTGTGTGTGTGTATGTCAGGGTAGGTAACTTTGAAATCATGGTATTGCTGCTGAGTTAGAGAGAGAGAGACTCTGTTCTCCTCCAGAACATCCTTTCTCTGATGTGGCTGTGGGGCTGAATTAGCCCTCTAGTTTAGTATGAGGGAGAAATCCCTGAAAACCTAAGGAGTGACTTAAAAGCAAATAGGCTGCATATTTACGATCAGTTGAAAAAAAAAAAAAAAAAACAAATGGGTTTTTCTCCTCTGTTTCTGGGGTCCTGCTTGGGGCTTTAGTTGAGTCCGTTCTTGGACATGTGCACTGGCTCTGGGTGAGACTCAGAGGACAACTGTGTGGTCTGGGGGGTGACAGAAAGAAAGAAAGTGAAGTTGCCCAGTCCTGTCTGGCTCTTTGTGACCCCATGGTCTGTAGCCTACCAGGCTCCTTCATACATGTGATTTTCCAGGCAAGAGTACTGGAGTGGGTTGCTAATTTCCTTCTCCAGGGGATCTTCCCAACCCAGGTTTCTCAAGAGCCTTTTCCAGTACCACAGTTAAAAAGCATCAATTCTTCAACACTCAGCCTTCTTTATAGTCCAATTCTCACATCCATACATGACTACTGGAAAAACCATAGCTTTGATTAAACAGACCTTTGTTGCTTTTCTGGAAGGAAAGATACAAGAAACCTAAATAGCATATTAAAAAGCAGAGACATCACTTTGCCAACAAAGGTCCATATAGTCAAATCTATTTTTTTAATTTCAGTAGTCATGTATAGATAGGAGAGTTGGACTATAAAGAAGGCTGAGCACCAGAGAATTGATGCTTTTGGACTGTGGTGCTAGAGAAGACTCTTGTGAATCCCTCGGACAGGAAGGAGATCAAACCAGTCACCAGGGAAGCCTGAATTTCTCCAGAGAGATGAAGAAACTTTCTCAGAGAGAAATTTGCTTACCTTCTAGGGTTTTAAAGCTCTTTCTTTTCTTTGCTGAGAGGGGCAGCAACCAGATGTAAGGTATACGTCTCCTAATTTCAAGGATCCTCTCCTATGGTGAAAAGCCCACTGCTTGCACAGGTGAACGTCTGGGCCCCACCATGTTGCTCTGTGGGCAGCAGAAGCAAGATGCTGCTCTGGCTGCTCTTCTTGCTGCTAGCAATAAATGGTCTGTTCTCTGACCCAGAGATCTGACGTATCTGTCAGCGCACACACACACACACACACACACACACACACAGATAATTTTGGCAGGCTAACATGTAAGCCTGTAAGTAGGCTAAAATATCTGACCTTTTGCAGTTTTGGACTCAACATACCTCTCAATATGAAAGGTGAAATCTACTTTATATGAGGCCATAGGGGCACACATGTTGGCTGCCTGCCCGCCCAGCACCCATTCCTCCCCTTCACAACAGTATTTTATTTTGGAGAACTACCCACCCCTATTGCATGGCAGCTGCACAGTGTTTTTGGTGTGTGTGTTTGGGAATTGACTCCATATCAGGCTCCAGAGTGAATCCTCACAGACCTAAGCAAATCTGTCTCATATGATGCAGTTGCCATGATGATCAGCTCAGTAAGCAGTCCTTGACTTCAGTTCATGTTATTTACCTGAATACTGTTGTTGCTTAAGATTGATTGGGCCGAGCAGAGTGGAGTAAGTGAGATACAGGGCATCTATTCTAAGGTAGGATGAAGAGAAAATCTCTTTCTCCCAATGGTGTGGGATACAGAAGTGCAGCCTGGAGCTGCTGTAACCATTTGTAAACATGGAGAAGAATTAGGCTAAACTGTTAATAGAAGATTTTGAAAAAAGTAGAGAAAAATGGAGCCTGCACCCTGATTAAACCATGTCTGAATTCCCTTTCAGTTTTCAAGTTATGTAAATATTAATACATAAAATCTTGTATTGTTTATGTCAATAGGAACTGAATTTTCTTATATGTGTAATAAAATATACCTTACTGTTAAAGGGGGTAAGAGAGGAGAGGAGAGAGGAGGCCAATACTCACTCCATCTCTCAGTAGATGTATATTAATCTACCTGTCTAAAATTCCTATCCTCAGAGATATTCCTTTGTGTTAAACTATTGAACTAGTCTAGTATCATATAACCTCAGATATGCAGATGACACCAACCTTATGGCAGAAAGTGAAGAGGAACTAAAAGCCTTTTGATGAAAGTGAAAGAGAAGAGTGAAAAAGTTGGCTTAAAGCTCAACATTCAGAAAACGAAGATCATAGCATCTGGTCCCATCACTTCATGGAAAATAGATGGGGAAACGGTGGAAACAGTGGCAGACTTTACTTTTTTGGGCTCCAAAATCACTGCAGATGGTGATTGCAGCCATGAAATTAAAAGACACTTATTCCTTGGAAGGAAAGTTATGACCAACCTAGATAGCATATTCAAAAGCAGAGACATCACTTTGCCAACAAAGGTCCGTCTAGTCAAGGCTATGGTTTTTCCAGTAGTCATGTATGGATGTGAGAGTTGGGCTGTGAAGTAGGCTGAGCACCGAAGAATTGATGCTTTTGAAGTGTGGTGTTGGAGAAGACTCTTGAGAGTGCCTTGGACTGTAAGGAGATCCAACCAGTCCATTCTAAAGGAGATCAGCCCTGGGTGTTTTTTGGAAGCAATGACGCTAAAGCTGAAACTCTAGTACTTTGGCCACCTCATGTGAAGAGCTAACTCGTTGGAAAAGACTCTGATGCTGGGAGGGATTGTGGGCAGGAGGAGAAGGGGACGACAGAGGATGAGATGTCTGGATGGCATCACTGACTCAATGGACGTGAGTCTGAATGAACTCCGGGAGTTGGTGATGGACAAGGAGGCCTGTCGTGCTGCGATTCATGGGGTTGCAAAGAGTTGGACATGACTGAGCAACTGAACTGAACTGAACCGAGTATTATATTTCTGCTATGATAGAAATATTCTGTATTTGGGCTGCCCAATATGGTAGATGTTAGGGAAACATTGCTAGTGACATTGAGGAAGTGAATCTTAAATTTCACTTAATTTCAATTAATTCAAATTTAAATTTAAATAGCAGCATGCAGTTAGTAGCTATCATATTGATCAGGGAAAATATAGATTCCAATGTTGAAAGACAAAGTACCTAGAAAAAGAATAAGTTGGCCTCATCATTTAAAATAATTTATTAAATAACTTATTTAAAAATAACATATTAAATAACTTATTAAAAGCTTCTTCTTGGTTTGGTGTATTTGATAATTTGACTTGTATTTTTTTGGAATTGGGTCATATTGGAGAGGCCAAGAATAGGAAAACACTTTCACATTTCCTCCCAATCAGAAAACTCACCCTTCAAGGATCCACTATTCTGTGAAATTACTTAAAAAAAAAAAAAAAGAAATAGTTGCCAATTTTTCCTGATATGGGCAGTGTATTTTCTTAGAGTTTAGTTTCACACCAATGGGAATATAAACAAGAGTGGTATAAATAAATATACCAGGAATTCCTCACAAACGAGGTAAATGATGTGTTCCAGATGTGTGGATTTTGAAAACAGATTATATTACATCAATGAATCTAATCAAGAAATAAAAGGAGAGTCCTATCAATTTCTTTCCCTCTTTCTCACTTCCTTTCCTTTCTTGCCTTCTTTTCCTTCCCTATCTGTTTTAGTCTACTGGGGCTGCAATTAAAAATACCGCAGATGGGAGGTGGTATCCAAGATTCAAGTGTTCTCTGGCTTGGCTTTTCCTGAGGTGGCTCTCCTTGCCTTGCAGGGCACCACCATCTTGCTATGTCCTCACGTGGCCTTTTCTAACAATGGTGAGCACATCTCTGGTATCTCTTCCTCTTCCTATGAGGATACCATTTCCATTGGATTAGGGTCCCACCCTTTTAACAGTTGTAACTTTAATTTCCTCTGTAAAGGCTCAATCTCTAAATATTAGGGGTTAATGCTCCAGCATATGAATTTCTGTTAAACAAAATTCAGCCTATCTTCCTTTCTTCCATAGATGTTTGTTAAGGAGCTACATTGTGAAGGGCACTGAGGTCACACTAAGAACAAGGAAGCTATAGTCTTTGTCCTAACAAAACCCTAGTTTCTCTGTGGAAGAGAGATACAATCTAACAAGCAATCTAGCTAAAAATGTCCTATAAGTTCTTAGTTCATTTCAGTTGCTCAGTTGTGTCTGACTCTTTGTGACCCCATGAACCACAGCACACCAGGCCTCCCTGTCCATCACCAACTCTCAGAGTTTACTCAAACTCATGTCCATTGAATCGGTGATGCCATCCAGCCATCTCAGCCTCTGTTGTCCCCTTCTCCTTCTGCCCTCGATCTTTCCCAGCATCAGGGTCTTTTCCAATGAGTCAGTTCTTTGCATCAGCTGGCCAAAGTATTGGAGTTTCAGCTTTAGCATCAGTCCTTCCAACAAACACCCAGGACTGATCTCCTTTAGGATGGACTGGTTGGATCTCCTTGCAGTCCAAGGGACTTTCAAGAGTCTTCTCCAACACCACAGTTGAAAGCCTCAATTCTTTGGCAGTCAGCTTTCTTTATAGTACAACTCTCACATCCATACATGACCACTGGAAAAACCATAGCCTGGACTAGACGGACCTTTGTGGACAAAGTAATGTCTCTGCTTTTTAATATGCTGTCTAGGTTGGTTCTCAAGAGAGAAACATGATGAAAGCACATGAGAGGGGCATCTAAACCTGTCAGATGGACATGAGGGGAGGCTTTGGGGAGTAAGTGAACCTAGATGATATCTGAAGAAAGAGTAGGAATAAGCCCAAGAACATTGGATGAGGAAGCCAGAGGGAACACAAGGCTGAATAAATGGAGATGGGGTATAGCTCAGTGAGAACAGAGCTTGGTGACTAACAGAGGAGATGGAATGTGTAGAATTTATCGGTTGCTTAGATGGTTTAGGGAGGTACAAGGGGATGGGTGATAACCAGGCCAGCTTTTATCCCAGTTCCAGGGAAGGGATGGAGGAAGAGAGAGGCCATGGCAGTCACATCATGTCATTTGAAGGATTCTATGTTAGTAACTTGGTGCTGTTTCTCCTTCATGCCTCTCTTCTATATTCAGGGACTGGAATTTTGGAAACTACATTTTCCACATTTCCTGTCAGCAAGGTTCCTATTTAAACTGTGTTGATTAGAAGCATGTATATTAGACTTGGGAGTTAGGGAGAAGCCAACGCAGCATTTCAAGGTAAAGTTTTGTGTCCTGGGAGTGACCTGTTTCTTTGCTGTAGGCAGCTGAGATCATCAGTGCGGTCTCTCTACAACTCATACACTGCCTGTGATTCCCCACAGTTTTTGATGTCTCGAATTCCCCAAATTAAATCCCTTCCTGCTCAAAATACCTAAAATAATTCTTGTCTTTTTTTTTTTTTTTAATTCTTGTCTTCTTGATTATACTTTTGACTTATGATACCGCCATTGGGCTGAGTACAGCATATCAGATGCTAGAACTTAGTTCTAACAGTACTCTGAGACACATTCAGAACCAGCTCCATTATTCCTCATATCCAAATTTGGCTCAGTTAAACCCAAAGATTCAAACATCCTTGTCAAACATTATCACATACACTTTCCTTCCCACCTACATAGCCATCATCAAATTGAATCCAATTTCCTTTCTTTTTCTTTCTCTTAAACCTGTGCATGTATCTTCTGGAACACTCGATCTCTGTTTATCAGTCTCACTGCATCTTCAACATCTCCGAATGCTCTTTCTACCTCCTTACTAAATTGACTAACTATCTGGCTATCCTTGAGGACACTGATTTCCCTGGAGCAATGAATCTCAGGGCCAGGAAGTAGGGCAATGTTCTCCAATGACCCAAGGCTGTTTCCAGATAATTTCCCCTAGTTCATTTGGAGTAATTACAATTGTTGATACCAGGCCCCATCTTCTTACTGCAGGTCTACAATTATAGTCACTTGGCTGCATGAACCTTTCAACTCTCCTCTCTTTAATATTTTGCTTGTGATGTTTCTACCCAGGGTTGTTTGAAATTCATCACATATAAAACGTTTAGAAAAATGGCACAGAGTAAGTTCTTAATGAATATTATCGTCATCATCCTCTTGTTTCCCTGCTTGCACCAGAACAAGTAAATACTGCTGGAAAAAATCACACAGCTGGGTTTATTGGTTTCTCTTTGAATTCATGATTTCATCCCTGAAGTTGGTCCTCAACCCTGCCCAGTCATCAATATTGTTCTTTATTAAACTTACTTTCCCATTCAAGGAGATGACATTAACATTTTCTTCTTTTTTCCTATCCCACCCCACACCCCTTCACTCTATTTCTCAGTTAATGATCTCAGTTTACACTTAATTATAATACAAACCCTTTAAGATAATACAGATGAATTTGGAAACTTTCTCATCTTCCTTCCACCACATCATTTCTTTTTAATGCTTCTGACCCTCTCCCCTTTTTTCTCCCTATTTTCATTGGGGACATGGCCCTTCTTAAGTCATAGCCAGTCCTTCTACGTGTTCTTTGCATCCTTTCCCCACTCTCTTTTATCATCCTGTTTCTCCTGTTACCTGCTCTCCTATGGCCACCAACTTGAAAAAAAAAATTAATAACAGAAAACTCCTTACACATACCCTCTTTCTGTTCCTGTTTGTGGGAAGATTTCTAAAGTAGTGTTCTGCAGCCTCTGTCCCTACTTCCTGATCTCCCAATCATGCTTAGTCCTTTGCAGTCTGAACTTGATCCCAACCTCTGCAGAGACCTAGAGTGCTTCTGATGAGGTCAGTATCTCCATGCAGCCCTATTTATCAGCCTACAGCCCTGTTGAATTGTTCAAGTACTCCCCTTCTTGAAGAATTTCTCTATTTTGCCTTAAGTGACTCCATAGCTCCTTGGTTTCATTCAAAAAAAAAGGTCCTACTCTTTTCCTTCGGACCTGGGGCATATTTCTGAACTATTCTTTCAAGCCTTATTCTTACATTATCTCTTAAGTTTGTGAACACTAGTGTAAAGTGGAGAATGGGAGTGTGACTGAGGAGCCATATATCTGCATACACATCCTGGCTCTACAATTACCTAGTGTGTGACCTTGGGCAGATTAACTTTTCTATATCTCAGCTTCTTCATTCATATCCTTAAGATGAAAGTGTTTTAGTTATGTGATTATTGTAAGGGTTATATTAACAGTGTGAAACTTGTACTAAGTACTCAGTAAATGTTAGTTGTTGTTACTATATGCTGAAAACTCTTAGATTTGTATCTCTAATTGAGACCTTTCACCTCAAGCTTAGATTCATATTCAGTTGCCTATTTAAGAACTCCACATGGATGACTGTTAGGATCTCCAGATTAACATGTTGGAAAGAGAATTAAAGGCTAGTTGGATCCCCAAATTAACAATTAATTGCCCTGAACAGACTTCAGAATTCCTGATTAACCACCAAACCTGTTCCCCAGTGTTAACTCTCTCACTCAATGGCATTATATTTATTTATTCAGTAAAAATTATTTTTGAATGATTAATATCTGAAATTAGGAAATTGAGCTATAGGTAGAAAAAATTAAAACCATTGTAGTGTTTCTTGGTTTAGATAAAGATACCGTCAACTAAAAGCACCTTGTTGAACTTTCATGATACAAAAATCCACTCTATGTGTGTGTATGTGCATGTTGTCATTGTGTGTGTGTGTGTGTGTGTGTGTGTGTGTGTGGTGTGTTTGCTAGCTTAAAGTTAGGAGGAAAGCAACATGTATCCTAGAAATAGAAGATCTGTTCCCATGACTTATATTCTACAGGAATATTTTTATTTAATCTGGACAGTTAAAACACAGTACACACAGAATCACACATATCTTTTAAACATGTATGAAACAGCCATAAACTATCAAAGTAATCTATAAGTATCTGTCATATCATCATGATTACCTTTGACACTTGTTCCAGTTTCTAGTATTTTTTTCAGGAGTTTTATAACATTTTCTCTTAAGTGGTGATTGATTTTCTGCAAAATTCAGTTTTGCCGTTCATGCTTTTTTTTAAAATTATATGGACATTAAAAATTAATTTATTTATTTTAATTGAAGAACAATCACTTCCCAACTCTGTGGTGGCTCTTGCCACACATCAACATGAATTATCCACAAGCACATATGTGTCCCCCTCTATCCTGAATCCCCCTCCCACCTCCCCCCTCACCCCATCTCTCTAGGTTCTTCCAGAGCACCAGCTTTGAGTGTCCTGCTTCATGCATCAAACTTGCACTGGTCATCTATTTTACATATGGTAATATATAGGTTTCAATGCTATTCTCTCAAATCATCCCACCCTCACCTTCTCCCACATGGTCCAAAAGTCTATGTCTCTTTTGCTGCCTTGCATGTAGGGTCATCTTTACTATCTTTCTAAATTCCATATATATCTGTTAATATACAGTATTGGTGTTTCTCTTTCTGACTTACTTCACTCTTTATAATAGGCCCCAGTTTGGTCCACTTCATTAGAACTGACTCAAATGCATTCTTTTTTATAATTGAGTAATATTCCACTGTGTATAGATACCACAACTTCCTTATTCATCCATCTACCAAAGGACATTTAGGTTGCTTCCATGTTCTGGCTATTGTAAACAGTGCTGCAATGAACACTGGAGTACATGTGTCTCTTTCAATTCTGATTTTCTTGGTGTGTATACCTAGTAGTGGGATTTTACAGCTTTTCTTCACTTGCTTTTATATGGACTACAGATATAGATACAAAATTCTTTATGTATTTTGTATATTATCAAAGGAAAGAAGTTCTGGGTTCACACACAAAAAATAACTACCTTGGACTTTCATGGTCTCACAGAGTCTATGATCTTTCAGTGATCATTACAGACACCATGTAATATTATTTGTTAATAACATAGCAATCTGGAATAATCATATTCTAGATATTGAACTAAATGGTTTTTATGCATTTTGTCATTGAAGCATCAGAATAATTCTACCAATTAGAAGTATTATTAATTACAATGCCAAATGCAGAAAACCAAGCTAATTGATTTACTTTCATTAAGGTCATAAAGCTAGTAAAGTACACAGCCAGTCCAAGCCCATATCCTCCTATCTCCAAATCAGTCCTCTTTACCTTTAACTTAATTAAACCTTTACATAGTGATGAAAAAGAAATGATTTATTCAGTAGTGTGCCCTATTTATATATTGCCTTTCTTTCTATTTATATATTGCCTTTTTTTCCAACTGATGAGTTCTTAATTTTTTTGAGATTTTCACATGAGCAACTTTATTATTTTTTTTTTTTTTACACGTTGGGCAGAAAACTTCATTACCTCATTCTCCATTATTTACCCAACTGTAAGATTCAACTTCCAAGTTCCAGCTAAGGGTTTATAAATCAGTTTTTGTTGTATTCACCATCTCTCTTAGTACTATGGTTTCATTGTACGATGATCATTTTGAAGTCTGCATTTATTGCAAAGGTAAGACTTTCCACATATTAGTTCCTTTAAAAATTTAGCTCAATTCCCAGATCATGTCCTTGGGCTGCCAAAATGGCTCTGTGGCAACACTGAAAACTGATGATAAATAGGGAATGTTTAGATTGAGACTTGTGAAACTGGACTGAAGCACTTATCTTTAGATCCAATTTTTGGTGATGTATGTATTATGATTCCTGGCAAAGGGAAAAGCAGTTTCTAGTGGATGGAAACCTTTCTCTGAAGTAGACTCTCATAGAAACTCCCTAGGGAGCAATGAAAAGAAAACGTTGAATTCTCAGACTTTGTTATGAAGAATATAATAAGCAGTGTCTTCCATAGCAGCTTCACCAGTCATGCAGAAAATGTCTTCATAGGGCTGTTCCCTATTGATAGTTCCCTAACTATCAATGGATAGTTAGGGAATCATTTTTACATTGTAGTGTGGAGGATATTCCCATAGAGAGCTGACATGATGAAGGCCAGGAAAGTAACTTTCTTATGACTAGACTGAGTCAGAAATAAGACTGAGGTTATTGAGCCAGGGTGATTTGCTAGAATACTTAGATTTTTACCCCTGTCAGTCTTAATTAGCTAATCAACATCCCATATCATTCCATAGAAACTCTTAATCAAATTACCATATTCAGTTAAAAAATCAAACAATAGATGAAATTCAGGAAAGTAGAAAAGCTGGATAAGGAATTAATAAAGACAGCAGGAAAACTGATGTCCATAACACACCAGTCTGAAGAGTGGGTAGAGGATAACTAAGAATTTGGCTGTAAGTTTCCTAGAGAGCAAAGAAAAAGTGAAAGATAATTAGAAGTGTCAGTGTCCGTAATGAAGAAACCAACTTCTGGGTAACTTTGATATCTATGAGAAACACTGATACTTGTGAAACTGAGACGTGAGAGAGTTTTCTCCCAGAAGTATTCATAAACAGCCTAAAATTCCTAATGACATCATATTGAGACAATTACATGTTGTAGTGTTTGAATATATCCTTTGGAGTAAAGTGAATACATAATCCAGTCTCATCTTTCAGTGAAAGCATTTCTGTTGCCAGAGTTGGGAGTGGGCACAAATAATTTGGCTCAGATATTTAGCTCTGAGATAATATGGTGTGTTTCAAGGGAAAAGTTAGACCAACTAGTTACAACATATGTGAATGGACTGTATATTCTTAAGATCATAAGTATTCACTAATTAAAAATGATCTTTTGTTATTATAAAAGTAGTATATGGATATTGTAGAAATCAAATACAGATAAATAAGGGTAAGAAAAATAAGAAGCCTTTTTATCCCTCCCCAGAAAAGATGCTCAGTGTTTTGCAAGAAAATCATATTATGCATAATGTTTTGTAAATTGCCTTTTCCAGGTAAGTTTTTACTTAAAATATTTATTTTTTCAAGTCAAAAAGTTTTACATCTTTTAAAAACTAGTCCATATTTCATTCCCCAACCTCCCCGAAATATCCTTTATCTAACTGGTTTGTTGAAACAAGAATTCAGTTGAGATTCATACATCAACTCTTACTATGTTATTTAAAGTTTGTTAATCTAGAACAGTGCTTTTTATCATGACGCTGAATTGCTGAGGAGGCTGTGCTAGTTCTCCTACATAATATTTTATCTTTCAGATTTATCTGGCTGTTGTTGTCTTATAGAAAACTTTATATATTTCCTAATGAATTGAAATGAATTCCAGTTAAATAATTTTGGCTGGAATACACCATGAGCAGCATTACTTCTTGGGAGAAGGCAATGGCACCCCACTCCAGTACTCTTGCCTGGAAAATCCCATGGATGAAGGAGCCTGATAGGCTGCAGTCCATGGGGTCGCTAAGAGTCGGACACGACTGAGCAACTTCCTTTCACTTTCACGCATTGGAGAAGGAAATGGCAACCCACTCCAGTGTTCTTGCGTGGAGAATCCCAGGGACTGGGGAGTCTGGTGGGCTTCCGTCTATGGGGTTACGCAGAATTGGACACTACTGAAGCGACTTAGCAGCAGCAAGCAGCAGCATTACTTCTTAGTGTTGTTCTACCTGGATAAGACGTGTCCTTCTTGGTTTTGTTCTGCCCGGGTGGCTCAGTGGTAAAGAATCTGCCTGACAACACAGGAGATGTGGATTGGATCCCTGGGTAGGGAAGATTCCCCTGGAGAAGAAAATGGCAACCCATTCCAGTATTCTTGCTTGGGAAACCTCATGGACCGAGAGAGCCTGGAGGGCTACAGTTCATGGAGTTGCAGAGTTGGTCATGACTTAGAGACTAGAGCAACAACAGTATTGTGTCCTTCATGGTGCATCAAATTAGGAAACACGTTTTATATGGTTACCCTACTCTTAGCAGTGCTCAGATGACTTGTAGGTTAGGGTGATGAAAGCCTGATTTCTTCTTGGCACAGATGTGTTTTCTCATTCAATTGTGTAAATAATCAGTAGGGTGTTACTTTATCACTATATAAAATACAGTTCTCCATCAACCATTTCCCTAATGGTTTTAATGAAAATTGTAATTCTTGACTGAATTAGTATTTTTTCTATAATTCACTCCTTACTTACTGATATTCCTTCAGACCGTAGAAGAATGGGCCCAGTTGGTCTACTTAGGTGCCTCGAAGTACAGTTTCTATAGGAAAATTAGGATATCAACTTAACTCTTTTATTTTATTTTTTTTGAAAGGCAATTCTATTTGTTTCTTAAAAATGAAACAAAGATGGATATTTTTAATGATAAAAGGTACAAATCACAAAGAATATAGGCATCATAAACTATTAGACACCTAACAACAAAGGTACACAAAGCAAAAATCAGAAGAAATATAAGGGAAACAAAAACATATATAATCATAGTGAGACATATTAACATTTCTCTGAGAATATTTTATCAAGTGCAGAAAAAATGATAATAGGAGGATCTTGAATGGTGTCATTAATAATTTAAATATAATACATTCATATTTATATAAATTTATTTCACTTTTTTGCTTTCATGCATTGGAGAAGGAAATGGCAACCCACTCCAGTTTTCTTGCCTGGAGAATCCCAGGGGCAGGAGAGCCTGGTGGGCTGATGTCTATTGGGTCACGCGGAGTCAGACACGACTGAAGTGACTTAGCAGCAGCAGCATACTTATATCTTACACAGATATGTTAAAAATTTTGTATCTCATATGTTGTTATTAGATGGTGGAGTGTTCTGACAAGACATGGTCCATTGGAGAAGGGAATGGCAAAGCATTTCAGTATTCTTGCCTTGAAAACCCCATGAACAGTATGAAAAAGCAAAAAGGACACTGAAAGATGAACTCTCCAGGTCTGTAGGTGCCCAATATACTACTGGAGATCAGTGGAGAAATAACTCCAGAAAGAATAAAGAGATGGAACTGAAGGAAAAACAACACCCAGTTGGGATGTGATGGGTGATAGAAGTAAAGTCTGATGCTATAAAGAACAATACTGCATAGGAACCAGGAATATTAGTTCCATGAATCAAGGCAAATTAGAAGTGATCAAACAGGAGATGGCAAGAATGAACATCAACGTTTTAGAATCAGTGAACTAAAGTGGCCTGGAATTGATGAATTTAACTCAGATGACCATTATATCTACTACTATGGGCAGGAATCCCTTAGAAGAAATGGACTGGCTCTCAAAGTCAACAAAGAGTCTGAAATGCAGTACTTAGATGCAACCTAAAAAACGACGGAATGATCTCTGTTCATTTCTAAGGCAAACCATTCAAAATCACAGTGATCCAAGCCTATTCCCTAACCAGTAATGCTGAAGAAGCTTAAATTGAATGATTCTATGGAGACCTACAATATCTTCTACAACTAACACCCAAAAAAGATGTCCTCTTCATTATAGGGGACTGGAATGCAAAAGTAGGAAGTCAAGAGATACCTGGAATAACAGGCAAGCAAGAACACAAAATGAAGCAGGTCATGGGTTAACAGAGTTTTGCCAAGAGAACACATTGGTTATAGCAAACACCCTCTTCCAACAACACAGAAGAAGATTCTACACATGGACATCACCAGCTTTTCAATACAGAAATCAGATTGATTATATTCTTTGCTGCCAAAGATGGAGAAGCTCTATAGAGTCAGCAAATACAAGACTGGGAGCTGACTGTGGCTCAGATCATGAACTCCTTTTGCCAAATTCAGATTTAAATTGAAGAAAGTAGGAAAATCACTAGACCATTCAGGTATGAGTTAAATCAAATCCCTTATGATTATATAGTGGAAGTGAAAATAGATTCAAGGGATTAAATCTGATAGAATGCCTTAAGAACTATGGATGGAAGTTCGTGACATTGTACAGGAAGCAGTGATCACCACCATTCACAAGAAAAAGAAATGCAAAAACCAAAATGGTTGTCTGAGGAGGCCTTACAAATAACTGAGAAAAGAAGAGAAGCTAAAGGCAAAGGAGAAAAGGAAAGATATTACCCATCTGAAAGCAGAATTCCAAAGAATAGCAAGGAGAGATAAAATAGCCTTCCTCAGTGATCAATTCAAAGAAATAGAGGAAAACAATAGAATGGGAAAGACTAGAGATCTCTTCAAGAAAATTATAGATATCAAGGGAACATCTCATGCCAAGATGGGCACGATAAACAACAGAAATGGTATGGACCTAACAGAAGGAGAAGATATTAAGAAGAGGTGGCAAGAATACAGAGAAGAACTATACAAAAAAGATCTTCATGACCCAGATAACCATTGTGTGATCACTCACCTAGAGCCAGACATCCTGGTATACAAATCAAGTGGTACTTAGGAAGCATCACTATGAGCAAAGCTAGTGGAGGTGATGGAATTTCAATTGAGCTATTTCAAATCCTAAAAGATGATTCTGTGAAACTGTTGCACTCAATATATCAGCAAATTCGGAAAACTCAGCAGTGGCCACAGGACTGGAAAATGTCCGTTTTCATTCCAATGCCATAGAAGGGCAATGCCAAAGAATGTTCAAACTATTGCACAATTGTACTCATCTAACAACGCTAGCAAAGTAATGCTCAAAGTCCTCCAACCAGGCTTCAACAGTACGTGAACCATGTTCCAGATGTTCAAGCTGGATTTATAAAAGGCAGAGGAACCAGAGATCAATTTGCCAACATCCGCTGGATCATGGAAAAAGCAAGACAGTTCCAGAAAAACATCTACTTCTGCTTTATTGACTACGCCAAAGCCTTTGACTGTATAGATCACAACAAACTGTGGAAAATTCTGAAAGAGATGGGAATGCCAGACCACCTGACCTACCTCCTGAGAAATATGTACGCAGGTCAAGAAACAACAGTTAGAACTAGACATGGTACAACAGACTGATTCCAAATAGGAAAAGGAGTACATCAAGGCTGTATATAGTCTCCCTGCTTATTTAAATTATAAGGAGTATATCATGTGAAATGCCAGGCTGGATAAAGAACAAGCTGTAATCAAGATCGCTTCAGTCGTGTCCGACTCTTAGCGACCCCATGGACGAGCCTACCAGGCTCCTCCGTTCATGGGATTTTCCAGGCAAGAGTACTGGGGCGGGGTGCCATTGCCTTCCCCTAGATTGCCAGGAGAAATATCAATAACCTCAGATATGCAGATGACATCAACCTTATGGCAGAAAGTGAAGAGGAACTAAAAAGCCTCTTGATGAAAGTGAAAGGTTTGGTGTCAGTCACACCACAAAACCTCACGAGGATGAGGTCAGTTTGTTCTGAGTAGCACAGCGCTAGGAGAAACTTTTCATTATGTTCCCTACAGTTCTTTAAACAACTGAAACATGGTTCATCCATAATGATTTAAAATGCTGAGGGTTTAACAAAAAAATTTACTGAATAGTACTGTAAGTTTAGCAACCTCTTATGTCTACTTTTAGAATATTTACATTCCAGATGAGAAATTATATTAATAGAAAAGTTTTATTTTAAAAATATAAACTGCATGGAAACATATTAATGAAAATAAATAGATTTTTATCCATGAAGTTAATGCTTTCTAAAAGTTTAAGGATTTAGATTTCTCTATGCATTATAATATTTTTTAATTCAGGTTTTCATAGCTAATGAAAAATAGAATTCAAATCGCAGAATCTAAATTTCAGAGTATTAGATATTGCAATGTTTCGCTTTGGCAATTTTGCAATTATTACAATGTTATATAATAATAAAAGTCTTAGAAAATCTGGAAAATATGTATCTGCTGCTGCTAAGTCACTTCAGTCATGTCCGACTATGTAAGAACACATAGACGGCAGCCCACTAGGCTCCCCTGTCCCTGGGATTCTCCAGGCAAGAACACTGGAGTGGGTTGCCATTTCCTTCTCCAGTGCATGAAGGTGAAAAGTGAAAGTGAAGTCTCTGAGTCGTGTCTGACTCTTAGCGACACCATGGACTGCAGCCTAACAGGCTCCTCTGTCCATGGGATGTTCCAGGCAAGAGTTCTGGAGTGGGGTGCCATTGCCTTCTCTATAAAATGTATCTAAGGTGAGGTTAATAGAGATGAGCTGAATTTTCACAATGTGATAAAGAATTGATAGAAATGCAAGTAAGGACATTAAAATCATAAGAAAGATTCATACAGTAATGCCTGACCTTAAATCTAACATTTGCAGATGTGTTTTATGAATTTTGGAAGAATTTTTAAAGAATATTCCAAACCAACCCAAAAGTTAACACTTTGTAAAGGATGATACAGTAATGTAAACATGTGATGGTCATCAACAATGAGTTTCTTAGAAGGTATTTGAAAAAATGCAGATTTGCAAACAAAAAAAATTGACTTCCAAAATTATATCTTAAATTTAATTGGCTTTAAATATTAATATTACTATAAAGTATAGACATATATTAATTAATTTAATAAAGACTTAGTAAATTCTATGTCCCAGGTACTGTAACAGGCATTGGGAATATAAATTAGCATAATTGAGCTATATTGGAAATGGATTTGTACAGCAATTAAAAGTAATTTTGACTGTAGATAAGGAAAACCTGACTATTAGTACTTTAAATGAATAGTTTTCACTTCCTGAGGATTTTTGGAGTTAGGAGGCTGCTGACTTTGGGTCAATGGTACTGAATGATAGAACTGTTCTTATGGTCATTTTTCATGCATGTGAGTTTAAGGCATTGACATTGTGACTATTTTAAAAGGAGCTGTGCTAATGACATGTTTTCTTTCTATCAGGAAAACAAATGCTTTCTTAGATGTCACCTAGAAAAACCCCATTTATTTATAATTGATCAAAACGTGTCACATGCCCACTTTTAGCTTCAAAGGGAACTATAACTGAATATTTAGTTTTTTCAACTTCTGTGATGGAGATGGATGGAATATCAAATTGGGTTAATTTGTCAATAAGCTCTACTGTAAGCCCTTTCCCAGTTGAAAAGTAATGACATATATAATAAGGAACCCAACTATATTTTTCAGCACCTAACTATATTTTTCAGCACCTAGAGAGTGATATGACTGATAAACTTTCTATATTCTAGCAATTGTGGTATAGCAGGAAGAAGGGCTCTACTAGGAAGTTAAAATAAACTTGTGAAGATAAAGTAGAAGTTACTGCAGTAGAATTTCTGTGTATTTTTAAAGAGGGCAATTTTAACATGGAATAGAATAATAATAATTATTATTTTTTGTCTTTGACTTTGTGGGAGTTAAATACATATATTTTAAACATTTTTTTTTCACTTTTTCCAAAGTGTTTTCTATTCAAATAAACAGGAATTAAATATTTTGTGTGTTATTTGCTCAGTCGGGTTTAACTCTTTGCCACCCGGTGGACTGAAGCCCACCAAGCTCCTCTGTCCATGGAATTTCCAGGAAAGAATACTGGAGTGGGTAGCCATTCCCTTCCCCAAGGGATCTTCCTGACCCAGAGATTGAATCTGGGTCTTTTGCATTGCAGGCAGATTCTTTACTGTTTGAACCACCAGGAAAGCCTCCCCTCTGCCCCCGCCGCAATTTTCAGATACTATAAAAATTCAGTTGTTGTTGAGGAGGAAACTGAGGTACACTGACCTCCCACTCCAGGCCTCTATGACCGTCCGAGGTCTAGCCTAAATCCTCCTGCTCTTTGGCTCCAATGGAATGTGCTGCATGCAGGCAGCCTTCTGCTGGGGAGGGTCTCAGAAGCCCATCTGGGGGCCTGCATCAGGAGTTAGATATTGTTTTATCTTAACTATAAACATAAAGTTTTACAATGGCAGTTTGTATTAGACAAGCTATTATTTAGAGAAGAATAATAAATTCTTGGTGAAGAAATTCAACGTGTTGAAGGCACTGGAGAGCGATCCAAAGCAGGCAGAAACAGGAATATAGACACTTGAAAAAGGAAACTGCACTGGGTGAGTTTTACAGTTATGAATTTTCTGCCTGTGGGCATTCTCCTTAAGCGTGATATGGAATCGCTGGAATTCAAGCACAAAGTTGCAGTCTTATTGGCTCAAGGAGTCAAAGAATGGAGTTTGATGTTGTCAAGGTAGAAGATGAGTGAGGGGAAGCTTTCTGGAAAGGGAGATAATTGTGGTGGAGGCCCCCAAAGCTGCAGACAAACTCTATGATCAGCCCTTGAACTGCACATACATAAGGGGATGCACCAGACCTGTCAGAATGGAAAACAGTAGAGATTTCAGTTGCTTATCAAAGGAGCCAGAGTTTGAAATTCAAGTCCAAAAAAGTTAACTGACTACTAGAACAAAAATCAACACTAAGAAAAAAATTGACAGAATACAGGCTATCAAGATGCATAAATCATAATGATTAGCATGAATTTAAATGTAAAGAAACAGGAAAATATGACCCATAGACAAGATAGAAAACAGCAAAGAGAAACCAACCCCAAGATGACTCAGATGTTTGAATTAATGAAAAAATTTTTCTTTTTAAGCTATTGTAAATATTTTCATGGGTTGGAACAAAAATATGTCATAATAAATGAACAGATGGGGAATCTCAGCAGAAAAATGGAAACTATAAAAGAACACCAAATAAAAACTGTAAAACTGACAATGAAATATTTGAAATGAAAAATTTGAACTGGATGGGCTTAATACCAGATTGGAAATTAGAGAATGTGGAGAGAAAGCAATAGAACAGGGGGAAAACTAAGGGAAAAAATCCAACTCCCAAAATGTATTGCTTAAATCATAAAACTTGAGAGTTGACATTACTCTTTGATCCATGAATTGTAGAATAGATGGGTTAGCAGGCCTGAAAACATTAATCTCATTGTATATCTCTTGTATATCAGATCCCTTGGATGACCTGATAAATTGTCAATGAGCAATAATGTTTTGAAAGGACTCTTTCTCTGAGTATTAGTGCTTAATAATGAGCTTAAAGTATTTTTTTTTAGATATACTTTATTTTATTTTTTTAACTTTACAATATTGTATTGGTTTTGCCATATATCAACATGAATCTGCCACGGTATACACGTGTTGTTCAGCAAACCATGTTGTAAAAAGATGCGCTATCATCCAGGCTTTGTCGTTCCACTTATAGGGAAGAATTGTTAAGGACTTAGAATTTTCAGACTGTCAAATGAGCACTGGCTTCAACCTAAAGTCACCAACTGCATTAGCTTCTAACAAGAGAGTCAACCTGTTCTTTGAAACTTTGAAGCCAGTCATTGATTTCTGCTTCCTAGCAGTGAAAGTCCCAGATGGCACCTTCTTCCAATAGAAGGCCATTTTGTTTACATTGAAAATCTCTTGTCTAATAAAACCACCTCATGAATTATTTTAACTAGTTCTTCTAGACCGCATGCTGCAGCTTCCACATCAGCTTTTTCTCTGTGCACTTTTAGTTATAGAGATGGCTAGTTTCCTTAAACCCCTTGAACCAACCTCTGCTAGCTTTAAACTTTTCTTTTGCAGCTTCCTCACCTCTTTCAGCCTTTGTAGAATTGAAGCGAGTTAGGGCCTTGCTCCAGTACTCTTGCCTGGAAAATCCCATGGATGGAGGAGCCTGGTGGGCTGCAGTCCATGGGGTCGCTAAGAGTCGGACACGACTGAGCGACTTCACTTTCACTTTTTCTCTTTCATGCATTGGAGAAGGAAATGGCAACCCACTCCAGTTTTCTTGCCTGGAGAATCCCAGGGGCAGGAGAGCCTGGTGGGCTGACGTCTATGGGGTCACGCAGAGTCGGACACAACTGAAGTGACTTAGCAGCAGCAGCAAGGCCTTGCTCTGGATTCAACTTTGGCTTAAGGGAGTTACTGTGTCTGGTTTGATCTTCAATTCAGACCACTAAACCTTTCCTCATATTAGCTTTCAGCCTATCTTGGCCTTTCAATATGCCTTCCTCACTAAGCTTAATCATTTCTAGCTTTTGGTTTAAAGCAAGAGATGAATTCTTTCACTTAAACACTTAAAGGCCATTGTAGGGCTATTAATTGGCCTAATTTCAATATGGTGGTGTTTTGGGGAATGGGGAGGTTTAAGGAGAGGGAGAGAGATGGAGAAAAGGCCAGTCATTGGAGCAGTTAGAACACACATTTATCAGTTTAATTTGTCATTTTACATAGGTACCATTTGTGGTGTTCCAAAACAATCATAATGGTAACATCAAAGATCATTGATCATGGATTACCATAACATATATAATAATAATGACAAGGTTTGAAAAATTGTGAGAATTACCAAAAGGTAATGCAGAGACATCAAGTGAGCAAATGCTGTTAAAAGACGGTGCCAATACACTTGCTAGGTGCAGGGTTACCACAAAACTTCAATTTATAAAAAATGCAATATCTGTGAAGCACAGTAAACAAACCCAATAAGGAGTGCTTATAGTCTAAAATGCATGTATTTGTAGGACAAGAATGAAAAAAGAATAGTGAGGGAATGGGCCACAAAAAGTATGTGAAGACATCATGTCTAAAATTTTCCAAAACTGGTGACAAACATAAACTTAACATACAAGACTCTTAGCAAAATCCAAGAGGACAAATAAAAATAAAGCCACACTTAGGAACATTGTAGTCAAACTGCTGAGATCCAAATATACAGAAAATATCTTGAAAGCCACTTGAAAAATTGATATAACTATTGATGGTGGTAGGAGAAGGCGATGGCACCCCACTCCAGTCCTCTTGCCTGGAACATCCCATGGATGGAGGAGCCTGGTGGGCTGCAGTCCATGGGGTCGCTAGGAGTCGGACCTGACTGAGCGACTTCCCTTTCACTTTTCACTTTCATGCATTGGAGAAGGAAATGGCAACCCACCCCAGTGTTCTTGCCTGGAGAATCCCAGGGATGGGGGAGCCTGGTGGGCTGCCGTCTATGGGGCTGCACAGAGTTGGACACGACTGACGTGACTTAGCAGCAGCAGCATTGATGGTGGTATATACATAACTGTTCCTCATCAGAAACAATGGAGGCCCACAGATAATGAAGTAGAATATTTAAATGCTGAAAATAAGCAGAAAATGTTCTGCCAATTCAGTGACATAACCAGTGGGGGAAAATATATATATATATTTTAAGTGAAGGCAAATTAAGATATTTTCAGGCTTAGAATAAAATTGAATTAGTCACATCAGTCCTGTCTTACAGGAAATGTTAAAGCAAGTTCTTCAATCTGAAAAGAAATGACTAGAAACTTGAATCTACAGAAGGAAAGGAATGGCACAAGAAGGAGTAAACATGGAGCTAAACAACAACAAAAAATCTTTAATTTCTTTTCTATCAAGTATTTACATAGAAGTTACAGATCAGATCAGTTGCTCAGTCGTCTCTGACTCTTTGCGACCCTATGAATCGCAACATGCCAGGCCTCCCTGTCCATCACCAAATCTGGGAGTTCACCCAGACTCAGGTCTATCGAGTCAGTGATGCCATCCAGCCATCTCATCCTCTGTCATCCCCTTCTCCTCCTGCCCCCAATCCCTCCCAGCATCAGAGTCTTCTCCAGTGAGTTAACTCTTCGCATGAGGTGGTCAAAGTACTGGAGTTTCAGCTTTAGCATCATTCCTTCCAAAGAAATCCCAGGGCTGATCTACTTCAGAATGGACTGGTTGGACCTCTTTGCAGTCCAAGTGACTCTCAAGAGTCTTCTCCAACACCACAGTTCAAAAGCATCAATTCTTCGGTGCTCAGCCTTCTTCACAGTCCAACTCTCACACCCATACATGACCACAGGAAAGACCATAGCCTTGACTAGACAGACCTTTGTTGGCAAAGTAGTGTCTCTGCTTTTGAATATGCTGTCTAGGTTGGTCATAACTTTCCTTCCAAGGAGTAAGCGTCTTTTAATTTCATGGCTGCAGTCACCATCTGCAGTGATTTTGGAGCCCAGAAAAATAGTCTGACACTGTTTCCACAGTTTCCCCCATCTATTTGCCATGAAGTGATGGGACCGGATGCCATGATCTTCGTTTTCTGAATGTTGAGCTTTAAGCCAACTTTTTCACTCTCCACTTTCACTTTCATCAAGAGGCTTTTTGTAGATATTTCTCATTGTTTAAAGTTTTAAAAATTGAAGCTAATCAGGCTTTGATCTCAGCAGTATAAATTACAAAATCATGATAACACATTTACAGGAGACTTGGAAAATATAGAAGGAGGCTACATATGCTGCTACTGCTAAGTCGCTTCAGTCGTGTCCGACTCTGTGCAACCCCATAGACGGCAGCCCACCGGGCTCCCCTGTCCCTGGGATTCTCCAGGCAAGAACACTGGAGTGGGTTGCCATTTCCTTCTCCAATGCATGAAAGTGAAAGGTGAAAGTGAAGTCGCTCAGTTGTGTCTGACTCTTAGCGACCCCATGGACTGCAGCCTACCAGGCTCCTCTGTCCATGGGATTTTCCAAGCAAGAGTACTGGAGTGGGGTGCCATTGCCTTCTCTTCTACATATAGCTCTTCTACATATAGCTCCACTATATATTACAATTGTTGTTTAAATAGATTAATTAATATTTTTAGCTGTAGTTTTAAAAACTCTCAAAAATTAATAGGATGAATATAAAGAGAAGTGGAAGTATATAGTAGACTTGAAATAGCACTATGAACCAATTCAACATAATTAAGATTTATATAATTCTCACACAGCAATAAGATACAAATTCTATTCAAGTTTCCATAGACTAGGAGACACTGGAACCTCTCCAGGGACATAAAACACGCAACTTATTTTCTTCAAATTTATTTAAAAGACATATAATTATTTAAGGGAAAAATTATAGCAGAGAATGATGAAGTTTAAAATGATTGCACATGTAACATAAATGAAAACAATAACACAAAGTTTGAGTGTGGGAAGGTAAATGGAAGTATGTTATTTTTACATTTGATGTGAAATAGTATGACTTTAACCCTCTGTAGATTATGACAATTTAAGGATGAATATTTTAATTCTTACAGATTCACAGAAAATAATGCAGAGATATAGTGTCTTAGCCAATTAAAAATTTAAAATGGAATACTAAAAATAGTCTAATCATTTAATGAAGGCAGAAAAATAAGAGCAATGAATAAAAAACAAACAGTACAAATAAAACTCATAGTAGTAGATCTAAATGCAACTGTATCAATAACTACATTCAGTTCAGTTCAGTTCAGTTCAGTCGCTCAGTCATGTCCGACTGTTTGCAACCCCATGAATCGCAGCACACCAGGCCTCACTGTCCATCACCAACTCCCAGAGTTCACTCAAACCCATGTCCATCGAGTCAGTGATGCCATCCAGCCATCTCATCCTATGTTGTCCCCTTCTCCTCCTGCCTTCAATCTTTCCCAGCATCAGGGTCTTTAATGAGTCAGTTCCTCGCATCAAGTGACCAAAGTATTGGACCTTCAGCTTCAGCATCAGTCCTTCCAATGAATATTGAGGACTGCTTTCCTTTAGAATGGACTGGTTGGCTCTCCTTGCAGTCCAAGGGACTCTCAAGAGTCTTCTCCAACACAAAAGCATCAATTCTTTATGCTTTCAACTTTCTTTTCTCTACTTTCTTTATAGTCCAACTCTCACATCCATACATGACACCTGGAAAAACCATAGCTTTGACTAGATGGACCTTTCTTAGCAAAGTAATGTCTCTGCCTTTTACTATGCTCTCTAGATTGACCATAGCTTTTCTTCCAAGGAGCAAGTGTGTCTTAATTTCATGGCTGTAGTCACCCTCTGCAGTGATATTGGAGAACAAGAAAATAAAGTCTGTCACTGTTTCCATTGTTTCTCCATCTATTTGCCATGAAGTGATGGCACTGGATGCTATGATCTTAGTTTTTTGAATGTTGAGTTTTAAGCTAGCTGTTTTGCTCTTCTCTTTCATCAAGAAGCTCTTTAGTTCCTCTTCAGTTTCTGCCACAAGGATGGTGTCATCTGCGAATCTGAGGTTATTGATAGAAGAATGCTGCTGCTAAGTCACTTCAGTCGTGTCAGACTCTGTGCGACCCCATAGACGGCAGCCCACCAGGCTAAGAATACTATTAGACTAAAGGGATTTCAAGTCAAGGAGCATCAAAGATAGAGAGGAACAAGTCATAATGATAAGAAAGTGAAAAGTGAAAGTGAAGTCACTCAGTTGTGTCTGACTCTTTGTGACCCCATGGACTGTACCCCACCAGGCTCCTCTGTGCATGGGATTCTCCAGGCAAGAGTACTGGAGTGGGTTGCCATTTCCTTCTCCAGGGGATCTTCCAGACCCAGGGATTGAACCCAGGTCTCCCACATTTCAGGCAGATGCGTTACCATCTGAGCCACCAGGGAAGCCTAGTAATGATAAGGAAAGCACAATGATAGGAGGAAAGCATAATGATACCACAGAAACATAATGATAAGAGGGTCCCTTCAACAGAACACAGAAAATAATGATAAGAGGGTCCCTCAACAGGGACTTAATATTTGTAACTGTGTGTGTGCCTAAGAGCTTCAGAAAATGTAAATCAAAAGCTGAGAGAAAAAAAAAAGAGCTTAGTAGGAAAATTTACAATCACGTATGGAGACTTTTTTAAAAAATCAATCTTTCAGTGATATATAGAACAAATAGGCAAAAAGTCAGTCAGAATATAGAAGTCTTGAGCAACATTTTCAATCATTTGAGTCTATTATTATTTTTAGAACATTAACTCCAAAATATGAAGAATATATCTTTTTTCAAGTGCATATATATATGATCAAAAGTGATCATCAGAACAAATTATGCCTAACTATAAACAAGTTTCAGTTAGTATATTTTAGAATATTAAAATCTTACAGAGTATGTCCTTGATGACCATGGCATTACATTAGAAATCAATAACAATGAGAAGTTTAGAAAATTGCAAAACATTTTAAAATGAAACAATATACTTCTAATAACCCATGGGCCAATGAAGAAATAACAGGGGATTTTGGGACAATTTTTAAACTAAATGCAAAGGAAAAGATAATACATAAAAACTTGTTGGAGTGCATCAAAACCTGTGTTTTGAAAAAAATTTATGACTTTGGATACTTATATCAAAAAATAAAAAAGTTTACAATGAAAGATTAAAAAAGATGATGCAATAGAAAACAGATAAAAATAAAGAAATCAATAAATAAAAATGTTGATTCTCTGAAAAGATTAGCAAAACTTGATCAACTCCTAGCAAGACTGAGCAAAATAAATAAGTAAAGAAATATATAAAAAAGAAAGGAAAAGAGAGAGAAAATTTCTAAGGTATTAATACCAGGAATTAAAGAAAGGATATCCCTACAGACTCTGTAGGCTTTAAACAAATAAAAAGAAGACACTACAAATAATGTTATACCAGGAAATTTAACAGCATAGATAAAATTGACAAATTCCTTGAAAAAATGTAAAATATCAAAATTGACACAATGAATTATAAGAAAGTGATTACAAGTGAGTGAGTACAAGAAGAAAGGCTCTGTATATACTAAAGAAATCGAATTTGCTATTACACATCTTCCTGTTAAGAAAACTTCAAACCTAGATGGATTCATTGGTGAATTCTCTCAACTGCAAAATAAATAAATAATCCCAATCCCAATCTCTTTTAGAAAATAGGGGAGGAGGAATCACTTCCCTACTGCTTTTATGTGGTCAGAACAAACTTGACACCAAAATATGGAAAACAAAAACAAAAAAACAGAAAAGAGAATTGCTATCCAACGTTCTTCAAAGAACATAGTTATAAAATCATTTACATACTATTAGCAAACCAAATTCAATAACATATAAAAAGAATAATACATCATGACAAATGAGGTTTATATATGTTAGATTTAACATTTGAAAACCAATCTAATTAATCACACTAACAGAATGAAGGAGAAGCACCATATAATTATCTCACCAAAAAAACTTCCAAAATTCAGCACCCATTCATTATAAAGAAGTTGAGCAATTACAAGAAGATAACTTCCTCAGTCCAAGGAAGAAGATCTATAAATCAGAAACTGCAGCTAGTTATATTAGATAGTGCACAATTTTGTAATTTTCCCCTAGGATGAGTAACAAAGCAAGAATGCTTTACTTACCATTTCGACAATGTTCATCATTTTAGTTCAAGAGTGTACACCACTTCAACAATGTCCTAGAGGTTCCAGTGAGTACAAGAAGGCAAAAGAAACAAAAAGCATAAAGATCATAATGGAAGGTGTAAAATAATTTTTATTCACAGAAGACATCATTATCTATATAGCTGTTCCTAAGAAATCTATAAGAAATATTTGAATTCTTATATATTCCAAAAGAAATAATTAATGAATTTAGAGATTTCATAGGCATGAGATTAATTTGCAAAAATCAAAGGTATATTTATACAACACATAAATAGGAAACAAGTTAAAACAACATTACATTTAAATTATGAAAACAAAATATTCTAGAATAAATTTAATAAAAGATATGAATGTCTTCTGTACTGAAATCCACAAAATAATGCTGAAAGAAATGGAGAAGCAGAATATACTATATTCATTAATTAGAAGGCTGAATATTATTAATTTGTCAATTTTTGCCAATTTATTTGTCAATTCAGTGAAATCCCAATCATAATATCAACAAAAAATTTTGTATATATTATTCAGTTCATTATAAAATTTATATGAATATATGAAGTCTTGGAATATTCAAAATAATTTTTTAAAAGAATGAAGTTGGATGATTTAAACTTCCTCATTTCAAGGGTTACAATAAAGAACTGCTATTCAAGAGAGTGTGATATTGGCATAATAACAGACAAAGAGATCAATAAAACCAAATAGAAAGTCTGAAAATAGACACATATATATAGTCAACTGATGTTTGGTGAAACTACTAAAGCAATTCTGGGAAGGAATGGATGATATACTTAAATGTGAAAGCTAAATCCCTGACATTTTTAGAGAA
Source organism: Tragelaphus eurycerus (assembly GCA_935064755.1). Taxonomy (NCBI): domain Eukaryota; kingdom Metazoa; phylum Chordata; class Mammalia; order Artiodactyla; family Bovidae; genus Tragelaphus; species Tragelaphus eurycerus. Next base: position 14,676,903 of record CAKXYN010000041.1, read on the forward strand.
AATATAACCTGTGGTTGGCAAATATTTCTTAGAAAGCAATACAGAATAATAAAGTAATTTTTTCTTCAAAATTAAAAGCATTTTTCCCATCAAAATACACAAAGTAAATTAAAAAGTAAGATAGACTAGGAGAAAGTATGTACAAACCATCTATCTGACAAATAACTTATTCAGAATATATTCAGAATATTCAGAATATATAAAAATAATATAATACATATAATAAAATAATAAATACAATCAATCTAGTAGAAATAGCAAAATTTTGAACACAGAATTCATCAAAGATTTCTCAAATAGCCAATAAGCACATTTTATAATGTGTTTAATACCCATAGTCATCATGGAAATGCAAACTAAAACCACATTAACAGTACTACACAATGATGAAACTGACCCATTTCAACCAGATGAAGTCATGTGACAAATTCTGGCCAATGAGTTGGGAGCTAAAGTGACCTGTGTTACTTCTGGTCTGGCCCATTTAATTATCAATGTAAAGCTCATAGGTCTCTCTTTGATAATTTGCAACACTTGAGATGGTTACATGCATGATGGTTAGGTTTATGTATCACTTTGGCCCATGGAGTATCCAGCTTTTTGATTAAACATTATTTTTAGGTGTGTCTGTGAAGGTGTATTTGGATGAGATGAACTTCTCTAGAAACAAAGATTGCCCTCCCTGTTATGGATGAACTCATTCAATCTCCTGAAGGCCAGTATGTAATACAGGTCTGAGTAAGAAGGAAGACTCCCTCCCTGTCTGAAGACAGTCAGGACATTACTTTTTGCCTCCTTTCAGACTTGTATCAGAATTTACATATTAGTCCTCCTGGGTCTCCAGCTTGCCAACCACAACTCTGGACCTCTCAGATCAGATCAGTCACTCAGTCGTGTCCGACTCTTTGCGACCCCATGAATCGCAGCACACCAGGCCTCCCTGTCCATCACCAACTCCGGAGGTCACTCAGACTCACATCCATCGAGTCAGTGATGCCATCCAGCCATCTCATCCTCTGTCGTCCTCTTCTCCTCCTGCCCCCAATCCCTCCCAGCATCAGAGTCTTCTCCAATGAGTTAACTCTTCGCATGAGGTGGCCAAAGTACTGGAGTTTCAGCTTTAGCATCATTCCTTCCAAAGAAATCCCAGGGCTGATCTCCTTCAGAATGGACTGGTTGGACCTCCTTGCAGTCCAAGTGACTCTCAAGAGTCTTCTCCAACACCACAGTTCAAAAGCATCAATTCTTCGGTGCTCAGCCTTCTTCACAGTCCAGCTCTCACATCCATACATGACCACTGGAAAAACCATAGCCTTGACTAGATAGACCTTTGTTGGCAAAGTAATGTCTCTGCTTTTGAATATGCTATCTAGGTTGGTCATAACTTTCCTTCCAAGGGGTAAGCGTCTTTTAATTTCATGGCTGCAGTCACCATCTGCAGTGATTTTGGAGCCCAGAAAATAAAGTCTGACACTGTTTCCACTGTTTCCCCATCTATTTCCCATGTAGTGATGGGTCCAGATGCCATGATCTTCGTTTTCTGAATGTTGAGCTTTAAGCCAACCTTTTCACTCTCCACTTTCACTTTCATCAAGAGGCTTTTTAGTTCCTCTTCACTTTCTGCCATAAGGGTGGTGTCATCTGCATATCTGAGGTTATTGATATTTCTCCCAGCAATCTTGATTCCAACTTGGACCTCTAAGTCTCCACCATTATTTGAACCAATTTCTTACACACACACACACACACACACACAGACATATATATATATGATGTGGGCTCAGTTGCTCAATTATTCAGTTGTGTCTGACTCTTTGTAATCCTATGGAATGTAGCCCACTAAGCTCCTCTATCCATGGGATTTCCCAGGCAAGAATACAGGAATGGGTTGCCATTTCCTCCTCCAGGGGATCTTCCCAACACAGGGATCAAACCTGTGTCTCCGGCAGATTCTTTAACCACTGAGTTACCTGGGAAGCACTTTCTTCCTATGGAGAATTTGGACTAATACAGATTTTTGAACTAGGAAGTGGGGCTTGGCCTAACAAATATCAAAAATATGGAAGCAGCTTTGGAACTGAGTATGGTAGCAGGAGATCTGAGGTGCATGCTAGGAATAGGGACATTAAGGGTGATTGTGGTGAGAGCTCAGAAAGAAAAGAGAACTGTAGACAGTGCTTCCATCTTAGAGAATATATGAATAATCATGAATAGAATGTTGGTAGAAATATGGACATAAAAGGCTGTACTGATAAGGTCTCAGACAGAAATAAGGATCATGCTATTGAAACCTGAAGGAAAGATGATACTTGTTATAGAGTGGCAAAGAATTTAGCTGGATTGTGTTCATGTTCTAGTGTTTTGTGGAAGGCAGAACTTGCAAGTGATGAAATAGCTCAGGCTATTTCTAAGCAAAATGTGCTTGGTTGCTCTTTACTGCTTATAGTAAAATGTGAGAAGAAAGATGAATTGAAGAAGGAATTGTTAAGCAAAAATGAAATATTTTGAAGATTCCCAGGCTGTCCATGTTGCAAAAAATGAAGAAATATGCTTAGTAGAGAATGTTAAAGGTTTGACTGGAGCATAAAAATTGTCATTTTTTAAATGGGGCACAAGGTGCAGAATATCATAGATTAAATATTTATATACCTTCACAATTAGTCCCCCCAAATTACCAGTTTTAACGGTTACACTCCATTTATAGTTACAAAACATTTGATATATTCCCTGTGTTGTATTAATACAATATAACCATGTAGCTTATTTTCTATTAAACCTAAAAGTTTATAGCTCTTAATCCCCTACCCCTATATCACCGCTTCCAGTTTTTATTGAAGGAGACAGAAATGGAACGAAAGGAAGGAAGTTTATTGGAATTTATAGATCTTACAGAACAAGACCATAGAGCTATCTGGCTGTGAATACATGCTGTCCTTCAAAACCGGGGAAGATTGGAGCCTTAGGGGTGTGACCCCTGCAAAAAGGAGAGCATAAAACCAAAGAGGATCCTTTTTAGGCCTTAGAATCTTATGGGATTTGCCTTGTTAGGTTTTCAACTTTCTTGGAACTTGCCACCTCATTCTTCTGATTCTCCCTTTTGGAATGGGAATGTCTGTCCTCTCTGTCCCACCACCGTATTTTGGAAACATAATTTACCTGGTTCTTCACTTTCACAGCTGGAGAGAAATTTTGCCTCAGGTTAAATTGTGCCTCAAGTCTCACGCATATCTGATTTAGATGGTATCTAGATGAAATTTTGGACTTCAGAGTTGATGCTGGAATGAGTTAAGACCTGGGGGCTTGTATATGGAATGAATGCATTTTGCATGTAAAAAGATTTGAATTTTGGGGGCCCAAGGGGTAGAATATCATAGATTAAGCTTGTCCCCTGTGCAATTCATACATTGAAATCATAATCCCCACTATGATGATATTTGGAGGTGGAGCCTTTGGAATATGAGTAGGGATCTTCTGTGAAGGGGTTAGGAAGAAGACAGACCAGTGCTTTCTCTCTTTGTCTGCCCTGTGAGGACACAGCGAGAACGTGGCCACCTGCACAACTTTTCCCTGCACTATTAGTGTTATCCTGATACACTGTTAACAGGTTGTATAAGGATGCCTATTGTCAGTTGGTGTATGGCACTTTTGAAATGTTGACTGGTGTGTTCTCATGCCCATCAGTCGTATCCTATGATGAAAGGCCTGGGAGATATCAAATATTGATTTCAGCCCTGGCCAGCGACGACTCCAGAGAACAATTTTGTCACTTTTTATTGTGAAAATAGGTCATCATACCTGTTATAGTTTCTGATAAAATTATTTTAGTAACACAGTGCTGTGCTTAGTTGCTCAGTCATGTCCACTCTTTGTGACGCCATGGGCTGTACATCCTGTCAGGCTCCTCTGTCCTTGGGATTCTCCAGACAAGAATACTGAAGTGGGTTACCATGCCTCCCTCCAGGGGATCTTCCCAACCCAGGGATCAAACCCAGGTCTCCCACGTTGCAGCTGGATTCTTTACCAGCTTCTTTATTTTTTTTTATTTTTTCATTTTTTTCAAAATCGATTTTATTGCAGCCAAAACAGTGGAATTAACTGTACATAAAAGACACTTACTCCTTGGAAGGAAAGTTATGACCAACCTAGATAGCATATTCAAAAGCAGAGACATCACTTTGCCAACAAAGGTTCGCCTAGTCAAGGCTATGGTCTTTCCTGTGGTCATGTATGGATGTGAGAGCTGGACTGTGAAGAAGGCTGAGCGCCAAAGAATTGATGCTTTTGAACTGTGGTGTTGGAGAAGACTCTTGAGAGTCACTTGGACTTCAAGGAGATCCAACCAGTCCATTCTGAAGGAGATCAGCCCTGGGATTTCTTTGGAAGGAATGATGCTAAAGCTGAAACTCCAGTATTTTGGCCACCTCATGCGAAGAGTTGACTCATTGGAGAAGACTCTGATGCTGGGAGGGATTGGGGTCAGGAGGAGAAGAGGACGACAGAGGATGAGATGGCTGGATGGCATCGCTGACTCGATGGATGTGAGTCTGAGTGACCTCCGAGAGCTGGTGATGGATAGGGAGGCCTGGCGTGCTGCGGTTCATGGGGTCGCGAAGAGTTGGACACGACTGAGCAACTGATCTGATCTGATCTGAATAAACTATTTATATATATATACACACATTTTAAGTTATAGGAAATAAAGTTTATTTTGGCCGAGAGTGTTAAACAAAATTAAAGTTGCATACATTAGTAACATAACTCAACATCCTTAATTTGGTATAAGTGTGACACATTTTCTTGCTTTCCTGTGTTCTGCTTAATCACCATAACCTGAACTGCTTTATAAAATGGATACACTGAAATTTAACTTTACTGTTTTCGCTTACGCTCTGATTCCAAACAAAACTTTTCATAAGCTTCTTCTATCTCTGGGTCCATCTCATCATCATTTCAGTAACACTGGTACTTCTCAAATAAATCATAAAATCCAAGGATGTCAACATTTTAGATCAAGCTGATTCTTACACAGTCAGCCCTTAACATCCCCGTGGGAGATCCATGAATAGGGTTTGCTGACTGGAAACCCTAGTTTCCAGCAAACCCTGACTGGCAACCCTGCTGCTGCTGCTACGTCGCTTCAGTCATGTCCGACTCTGTGCGACCCTATAGACGGTAGCCCACCAGACTCCCCATCCCTGGGATTCTCCAGGCAAGAACACTGGAGTGGGTTACCATTTCCTTCTCCAATGCATGAAAGTGAGAAGTGAAAGTGAAGTTGCTCAGTCATGTCCGACTCTTAGCGACCCCATGGACTGCAGCCTACCAGGCTCCTCCATCCATGGGATTTTCCAGTCAAGAGTACTGGAAACCCTAGTTTCCAGCAAACCCTAAGAAACTGGAGCATGGGCAGATTTTGGTTCCCACAGGGTTCCAGATGCCCTCTGGACACTGAGGGATGACTGCATTTTTTTAAACTAAACTCTTTATTTTGTTTTGGAGTATAGCCGATTAACATTGTTGTGATAGTTTCAGGTGGACAGAAAAAGGACTCAATTGTACATGTATATGTATGTATTCTCCCTCAAACTCCCTTCCCATCCAGGCAGACACAAAACATTGAGCAGAGTTCCCTGTGCTGTACAGTAGGTCCTTGCTGGTTATCCATTTTACATATAGCAGTGTGTACATGTCCATCCCAGACTCCCTGACTATCCCTCCCTCCCATCCTCTCCCTCACTCAGCAATCATCAATTTGTTTTCTAAGTCTGGGAGTCCGTTTCTGTTTTGTAAATAAGTTCATTTGCATCATGTCTTTTTTGTATTTTCTAGTATTACTATTTTTTTCTGAATTGTGTAGATCTACCATACATACTTTCATTTTTTATTCTTTTTTTTTTTTTGCTCTACATAATATAATAAATTGGGAAATGAGTACAGCAAAGCTGTATATTGTCACCTTGCTTATATGCAGAGTACATCATGTGAAATGCCAGGCTGGATGAAGCACAAGCTAGAATCAAGATTGCCGCGACAACTTCAATAACCTCAGGTATGCAGATGACACCACCGTTATGGCAGAAAGGAAAGAGGAACTAAAGAGCCTTTGATGAAAGTAAAAGAGGAGAGAGAGAAAGCTGACTTAAAACTCAACATTCAAAAAACTATGATCATGGCATCCAGTCCCATCACTTCATGGCAAGTAGATGGGGAAACAATGGAAACAGTGACAGACTTTATTTTTGTGGGCTCCAAAATCACTGCAGATGTGACTGCAGCCATGAAATTAAAAGACATTTGCCTCTTGGAAGAAAAGCTATGACCAACCTAGATAGCATACTAAAAAGCAGAGACATTACTTTGTCGACAAAGGTCCATCTAGTCAAAGCTATGGTTTTACCAGGTGTTGTATATGGATGTGAGAGTTGTGCAATAAAGAAAGTTGAGCACTAAACTGATCCTTTGAACTGTGATGCTGGAGAAGACTCTTGAGAGTCCCCTGGACTTCAAGGATATCCAACCAGTCAATCCTAAAGGAAATCAGTCCTGAATATTCATTGAAAGGACTGATGCTGAAACTCCAATACTTTGGCCACTTGATGTGAAAAACTGACTCGCTGGAAAAGACCCTGATGCTGGGAAAGATTGAAGGTGGGAGGAGAAGGGGATGACAGAGGATGAGATGGTTGGATGACATCACCAACTTGATGAACATGAGTCTGAGCAAGCTTCAGGAATTGGTGATGGACAGGGAAACCTGGCGTGCTGCAGTCCATGGGGTCGCAAAGAGTTGGACATGACAGAGCGACTTAACTGAACTGAATATAATAAATGATATCCTAAAAAAAGTGGCCATATCTAAGTCTTTATTTTATCCACCAAAGTTAAAGTAAATAAGTCTTTTGACAATTTGTTAGTCTGCCTATTTAGTTTGAAAATTAGAACTGATTGTTTTTTGAATTTTATGCTTCAGATATTATTTTTTTGTCTGAAATATTGTTCAAAGTAGTTTAATTATTTGTAGCAGCTGAGATTTCCACTTTGATTTGCCAGAAATTTGGAAAAATGTTTTCCAAACATTTTTGGAGTGAATCCAAAGCTCCTATCATTAAAAAATCTTCCCAAGGAAAAACCCTTTTCAAATTTATCATATGACTTACTGTGATACAACATAATTAAACACAATTCCATTTTCTCTTATTTATTCTACCATGTCATAATATGTCACATTAAACTGATTTCTCTTGGAAGAAAATCCAACTTTGGAAATTTTTTTGGTATGAACCAGTAATTATTTTGCAGCAGCACAAGGCTACTTCTGTCCTAAGACTTCTGAATTTTGAAATGCCATCTTTTGAATTTCTAAGCATGGTAGACAGAATTCTGTCATAAGGAAGCTGGGATTAGCCCCACAGGAGTTTGTGATGTACTGTGTGATATCTGGAATGGAAGAGAGACAGTGCAGGTCGCTTGAGAGGCAAAACATTACTCATAATATTCAGTTCAAAATAGCTGACGTTTCAAGCTGTATAGTATAGATATGCGAAGCTTAATTTCAAGCAGATTAAACAAACATTGAAGTGCAAATAAAAGAGCTCCCCTTTTAAATTATTTCAAACCCTATTTCTCAAGCTTGATAATCGTTACATTTCTTGCTATGTTTTATGGGAACTGATTCATATTTTTAAAAAGGTTGAGAGCCAGAAAATGACTTTTCAAATGCAAAATATTAAGTCACATTTTTGCTAAAGGAAGCCCTGTGTAAGCACAAGCTGCTTTATTTTATTAGTCTTCCTACCAGTGTTATTGGTGAAGATGTCTACGAGACACCCCTAATTGTAACATGAATGCTTGCGGCCCGGGTGGGGTGCATTGCTAGCATGCTTCTGGATGGAAAAGGGAAACTGAACCCATGAGAACTTGTCCAAACTTCCCATTTCTTGAGCAAGGCCTGTTATTTCTAAATAACTGGTTCCTACTTAAATCTAGCATTCCACTCAGAGCACATCATGACATCTCTGATTTATTGATCCATTTATTTTTGAGTTTATATATGGTGACTTTTGTCCAAGTCTCTAGACACTGAATAAACTTCAGAAAGAGATGATTCTTAAAAACCACTCTTTGAACAACAGACATAATATAAAATGATCTAAAAAGAACTTCATGTCATTAGTTCACCACAGTCCTCTAAAGATCAATTATGTGGTTTCATTTTTGTGGAATTACTTATGAGTATAAATGCATCCATTTTAATCTATATCTGTATGTGATGAAAAATTACTAGTCTATTGCTGTGGACATGAGCTGGGGAATTAATCTTCTTCCTACCACAAGCTGAGTGTGTGCCTTGGACAAGTTAATGAATGTCTCTGAGCTTAGGTTCCCATTCTGAGTTGTTGAAAGTATATGGGGCTGGACCAACATCAATTTCTTGTTTTCCTCTCTCCCTTACCCTTGTCAAATGCTATGTACTTCTCCATTTCTCTGTTTTGGATATCACTGATTCCTCCCTCTGAAATGCCTTCTCCTCTCGCCAGAAATTCATGATTTCTTTTAGAGCATCAATAAGAAATGAAATACTCCAATGATAAAGTACAAATTATACACGGACCATTGGAAGACAAGAGTAAGTTAACTAGACATTTAGGCCCTGAACTGGTGTCACTTAAATATCAAATGCTTACTGAGTAATTGCCATGTGCCATGCCTTGAGCTGAAGATGCAACTGGAAAACCATACACCAATCCTCATGCTTTCCAGGAAGTGTGGACAACAGGGAGTGAGTCAATAGAAGTGTATACAGTTCCTCTGTAGCATCTTAAAGGATGATATAGACAATATTTTCTGAAGTGATGAAAGAGGAAGAACCTTCTGATAGTCAAAGACAAAATATTCAGTGAAGTCCACTTTGCCATTACAGAGATTAAGTGATGAGTTATTATTTGTATCTCTATCTTCACCAGGCCGAATGACATTTTACTCTGAATTAAAGTGCTTCTTACTGCATCTAAGCTGGGTAGGCCATTTAATCCAATATAGCAACTGAAAATTGCTTACATTTTTATGAAAGAGATAAATGTGCAGAGTTTTAAAAACAAATTATGTTTTGAAGTTTACAAGAAAACACAGCAGACTCCTACCAGACCCTATTTATCATCTCATTTCTCTCTTAGAGAACACTTTCATCTCTTAAAGCAGCTTATTCTAGTATTTTTCTACATATTGAAAAATAACAACTCATACTGGTATTTATTCATTTATCATTTTAAGTATTATATTGATGAATTAAAGAAATGTTTTTTTCTAGTAACACCACATTGTTTCACCTTCCAAATAATTATACCCAAATTATTGATTAAGTCAATATCCAGTGTTTACAGTCTTATGACATTATAACAACATATTACTGCTAAGTAAAGTGATGGTTCTAAAGACATTTTCTTTCTTTAAATAAATTTTTTTTTTTTTTTTTTTTACTGAAGGATAATTGCTTTACAGAATTTTGTTGTGGACATTTGCTTTTTTATATAAAATTTTGTTTTCCCTGGAGTTAATTTTGCTTAGTTTTATAGTTCATATTTATTTTGCTTAGATTTCTATGTATCTATTTCTTCCTATATATTTAGGAACGTTTCAGCTAGAGTGACAGAAAAAAAAAATAGCAGTGGCCTGAATAAGTTGAAGTTTATTTATCCTTGGAAAACAGAGTCTGTAGGTGAGCAGCTGAGAGCTGTCATGGCAGCACTGTGGTCATCAGTGGTTAAGTCTTCTCCTTTTATATTATTACTCTTCCATCTTCAATACAGGGCTTGTACCTTATGATTCGAGACAGCTCAAGTTCTATCTAGTTGCCCACCTTATATTCAGAAGTGGAGAGAAAGAAAGAAAAAGCATCCATCTTTTCTCCTTTCTTCTTTTCTTTTGTGATTTTATGATTATCTTTAGTGTTGGATTCAGATTCTTTTTTCCTTTTTGTGTGCATATCTATGATAGATTCTTTGGTTTGTGGTTACCATGAGGCTTTTGTGTAGCAGTCTATATATATGTGCTGAAGTTGCTGATCTCCTCATTTCAAATGCATTTTCGATACCCTCTACTATCCTCCCTTCATGATTAATGTTTTTGATATTACATTTTGCACCTAATTGTTTTGTGTATCCCTTAACTGCTTATTGTGGGTATGAATAAGTTGGCTACTTTTGCTTTTTAATATCTCTACCAGCTTTGTGTATGAAAGATGTCTTACCTTTATTGTATGTTTGCCTTGACGAGTGAACTTCTTCATTTGTAATTTTCTTTGTTCTAGTTGTGGCCTTTTCTTTTTCTCCTACAGAAATTCCTTTAGCATTCGTTGTAAAGCTGGTCTGGTGGTGCTGAATTCTTTTGACTTTATCTTTTGTCTGTAAAACTTTTGATTTATCTTTCAAATCTGAATGAGAGCCTCACTGAGTAGAGTATTCTTTGTTGTAAGTTCTTCTTTTTTGTCACTGTTGTGCCACTTCCTTCTGGTCTGCAGAATTTCTGCTGAAAAGTCAGCTGACAGTCTTAGGGGAGTTCCTTTATATGTTATTTGTTGCTTTTCCCTGTTGCTTTTAATATTCTCTCTCAGTCTTTAATTTTTGTCATTTTGATTACAATGTGCTATGGTGTATTCCTCTGTGGGTTAATTCTGTGTGGTACTCTGTGCTTTCTGGACTTGGGTGACTATTTCCTTTGCCAGGTTAGGGAAGTTGTCTGCAGTTATCTCTTCAAATATTTTCGCAGGCCCTTTCTCTCTCCCTCTTCAGGGAGCCTAAATGAGAATGTTAGCCCATCTGATGTTGTCCCAGAGGTCTCTTAAACTATCCTCATTTATTTTCGTTCTTTTTTCTTTTTTTTTCCTGCTCTGCAGTGATGATTTCACCTACTCTATCTTTCAGTTCACTGATCCATTCTTCTGCCTCATTTAGTCTATTGATTTCATATAGTGTATTTTTCATTTAAGTTATTGTATTCTCAACTCTGGTCATTCTTTATGTTTTCTAGCTTTTTGTTAACAGCTTCTAATTTCTTGCTCTGTGCATCTATTCTTCTCCCAAGTTTCTTGACCATCTTTATGATCATTACTCTGAACTCTTTCTTAGGTAGATTGCCTATCTCTATATCACTCAGTTCTTCTGGGGTTCTGTCTCGTTGCTTCATCTGAAACATACTTCTCTGTCACCTCATTTTGTCTAAATTGCTATTCGTATTTTTAGGTATGCAGTAAATTAGTTATGTTTCTTGACCTTGGAGAAGTGTCCCTCTGTAAGAGACATCATATGCATCCCAGCAGGGCACCTCTCTCTTGTCGCCCAAGAGTCAAGGGTCAGTTGGTCCCAGAGTAGTGTCTGACCTGCACTGGCAGACTCACCCTGCAGTCTTCACCCTTCAATTATAATCTTCTTGCTTCTGGTATTTGCCCCCTGGTGGGTGAGGCTAGTCTAGAGATTTATTCCTGGTGGGCAGGGCCAGTGCCTGCCCATTGGAGGGTGGAGCTGTCCCGGGCACTGTGATGGGCAGGGTCATGTTAGGGGCATGCAGGCTCAGGAAGCCTTTAGGTAGCCTGTCCAGTAATGAGTGAGGATGAGTCCCCACCCAGTTATTTGCATGGCCTGAGGTGTGCCAGTGCTAATTCCTATAGGCTGTTGGGTGGGATCAGGTCTTGGTGATAATGACCCAAGCAAGGTGCCAGCCTCCAGGAGAGTTCATGCAGATCAATACTCCTGATATATTCACCACCAGTCTCTCTGTCCCCAGGGTGAGCCACCACTGCTCCCCCTTCCCCTGTAAGACTAGCAGGTAAGTCTGGCCCAGGCTCCTATCAAATAACTGCTTTTGCCTTTGGTCTGGTGCATGTGAGGTTTTCTGTACACCTTTCCAGAGTGAAGTCTCTATTTCCCTCAGACCCTTGGAGTTCCTGTAATTGAGCCGGGCTGGCCTTCAAAGCCAAATATTCTGGGGGCTCACAATTTCCAGTGCTCGATGGCTAGGATAAAGGTGCTGGCATTGAGTTCAGAACTCTTATTCCTGTGGGAGAGACTCTGTAATGTAATTATTCTTGAGTTTATGGGTTGCCCATTGAGGGGGATATGAGATTTGATTATATTGCAGATACACTCCTCCCAGCATCTTGTTGTATTTCCTTCTTCATGTTGTTAGCTGCAGATATTTCATGGTGGATTTTAGACTTTTTCAACAACTGTTGTTTTGCAGATTGCTATGTTTTTGATGTGTTCATGAGAGGAGATGAGCTGGGGTCCTTTTACTCTGCCATCTTGGCTGCTCTCTCCGAGCATATCTCCTTTTTTTTTTTGAGGATAATTTCCAGGAATTTCAGCATCACTTCCACTTACATTCTGTTGGCCAGAGCTTTGTTTTCTAATTTCCCCTAGATGCAAAGAAAGCTAGGAAACATCCTTCTTATTCCAAGAGGATATGTGAGTAAGGATAGGAGAAAGGAAATTGTAGGACACTTAGAAGTCTCTGCCACATGTCCCAAGCAGGCCAATAAAACTGTAGAACCTTCCAACATTATATTTCAGGCTTGAACACATTAGATAACTTGTCAGTGTTAACCTCTAAAGAATTTCCTCTGCTCCTGCTAAGTTGCTTCAGTTGTGTCCGACTATGTGACCCCATAGACGGCAGCCCACCAGGCTCCCCCATCCCTGGGATTCTCCAGGCAAGAACACTGGAGTGGGTTGCCGTTTCCTTCTCTAATGCATGAAGGTGAAAAGTAAAAGTGAAGTTGATTAGTCGTGTCTGACTCCTAGCAACCCCATGGACTGAAGCCTACTAGTCTCCTCCATCCATGGGATTTTCCAGGCAAGAGTACTGGAGTGGGGTGCCATCGCCTTTTCCAAAAGAATTGCCTCTGGGAGATTTCAATTTCTTCATTCCACATTGGCCTGATTACTCTCCAGGTCTGGTAGCAGCCTGAAACTTTACCCTAGAATTTTCTCTGCTAACATCCCATCTGAGAGCTCCTGCTTCCTAGAATATATTCTTCCTTCTGTTTTCTTGTTTATTTTGGCAAATTGCTTTTCTGGGAATGTGTATATAAACGGTACTTTTTTTGAGATTTGGCACATAGGGCCATGTCATTATTCTAACTCCAAATTTGATTAAGAGTTCACTCTATACAATATTCTAAGTTGAAAAATATTGTTAGTCAAAGTTTTGAAGAGAGAGAGGAAGAAATAAAATTAAGCTCATGAATTTTTGGAAGTTGGAGGAAACTGCATAGTTTTAAAAGGCCACTGAATTTTCCCAATGAAGCAAACAGAAAATCTATAATGGGAAAACTAAAATGCAGTGAACATCATCTATAAAAAACTAGGCAGCAAAGTATTCCAGAAAATAACAAAATATAAACCAGGAAGGGGAAGGAAGACAGTAAGAGTCTGATGATGCAGAGACCTGCAGAACACCACTTCCACAGTCAGAGACTCATTTTCTTAAGCTGAGTATGAGAGGGCTATGGGAAATCTTGTTGCTGCTGGAGCAGTTTGGTGGCACAACCTCAGAGCGAGTTTTTACCAGTGACTTTGCAACACGATGATTTGGCTATACATTCCTAGTTCTTTAAGACAAAAGAACTGCAAAAGCATCTTAAACTATTACACTTCTCATAAAGTATTTATGTCATGTCCTTTAGAATATTTTTTTTTTTTTGTTACTATTATTATGGAAGAGAAGGACATCTGCAAGCGTTGACAGGAATAAGTGAGAGTGAAAGTATTCGTCACTCAGTCATGTCCAACTCTCTGCAACCCCATGAACTGTGGTCCACCAGGCTCCTCTATCTGTGGAATTCACAAGAGTAAGTGAAACAACCTGTATGTTGAATTTTAATTGAAAGTACTAATGATATATTATTGATATAGTATATATATCATGATGTATTTTGTCTGAAAAAATTACTTACTACATATTTTCCAACCTGTCAACTGAAAAAGTCTAAACACAATGAGCAACCCAGTGTCTCTGTATCTGCCTAAGACCCAAATTATGTTCTTTAAATATCATTTCTTCTGAAAGCAACCAGGAACCTTGGAGAAATGGCTTATTCCAAGTTTAGATCAGGAAATTTAAAAGAAGGGCCTGGAATTTTTTGTTATACTAGGAGGCAAGGAAGTTTGAAAAATCAAGGACTTGGGCCAATTTAAAAATGCTTACATGGCCAAAGATGTGATGATTTGAGCATCAATAAGACTGATAATCTTAATGGATTGAAACACATGAACACATCAAATATATTTAAGTTCATAAGTTCAAATGAGCCTACCCGGTTCATTGGTTATTATTGGAAGATACCAGAAAAGTGAAAACTGGTAAAAAGAGAACAATCAAGAATTTATTTTGCCTTTCTGATAGGAACTATGTCAGATAACTTAATAGTTATAGAGGACTTTTTAATGTAACTATGCAGAGTACTCATGAGAAATGCTGGGCTGGAAGAAACACAAGCTGGGAACAACATAGTGAGGAGAAATATCAATAATCTCAGATATGCAGATGATACCACCCTTATGGCAGAAAGTGAAGAGGAACTAAAAAGCCTCTTGATGAAAGTGAGAGAGGAGAGTGAAAAAGTTGGCTTAAAGCTCAACATTCAGAAAATGAAGATCATGGCATCTGGTCCCATCATTTCATGGGAAATAGGTGTGGAACAGTGTCAGACTTTATTTTTCTGGGCTCCAAAATCACTGCAGATGGTGACTGCAGCCATAAAATTAAAAGACACTTACCCCTTGGAAGGAAAGTTATGACCAACCTAGATAGCGTATTCAAAAGCAGAGATACTACCTTGACAACAAAGTTCCATCTAGTCAAGGCTATGGTTTTTCCAATAGTCATGTATGGATGTGAGAGTTGGACTGTGAAGAAAGCTGTGCACCGAAGAATTGATGTTTCTGAACTGTGGTGTTGGAGAAGACTCTTGAGAGTCCCTTGGACTGCAAGGAGATCCAACCAGTCCATTCTGAAGGAGATCAGCCCTGGGATTTCTTTGGAGGGAATGATGCTGAAGCTGAAACTCCAGTACTTTGGCCACTTCATGTGAAGTTGACTCATTGGAGAAGACTCTGATGCTGGGAGGGATTGAGGGCAGGAGGAGAAGTGGACAACAGAGGATGAGATGGCTGGATGGCATCACTGACTCGATGGACATGAGTCTGAGTGAACTCTGGGAGTTGGTGATGGACAGGGAGGCCTGGTGTGCTGCAATTCATGGGGTCACAAAGAGTCGGACACGACTGAGTGACTGAACTGAACTGAACTGAATGTATTCACAAATGATGTGCTGCCTAGATTTTGTTCAATATATTTAGAGAGAAGGGAGAGCTAAATGGGTAAAAAGAAACAATATTTGCAATGAATAAATAATTGTTGAATGGGTGATAAGCTCATTGAGATGCCTTATATTATAGTCTCTACATTATATATACTTGAAATTTTCACAGTCAGATTTTAAAGCAAAATTTGTGACTATTTTCTATTGTTTTCCAATTTCCAACAATGCCTTGATGAAGTTTCACCCAACTGTTGCCATCCCTACTTTGTATATGACCTTTTAAGTTTATCTCTAGAAGCTTACCTGTGGTATCTTAAAAAAAGACTGTAATGTTCTTTGGTCTGGGTCTTTGTTCATCTGTTGTTCTGAACATTTATTGAAACTTCAATCTAAAAACTCATTTTTCAGTTCTGGGAAATTTTTTTTATTATTTTTTGATAATTTAGTTTTACTTGTTATCTATTTTTATGGACTGGAAGAAACACAAGTTGGAATCAAGATTGCTGGGAGAAATATCAATAACCTCAGATATGCAGATGACACCACCCTTATGGCAGAAAGTGAAGAGGGACTAAAAAGCCTCTTGATGAAAGTGAAAGTGGAGAGTGAAAAGGTTGGCTTAAAGCTCAACATTCAGAAAACGAAGATCATGGCATCTGGTCCCATCACTACATGGGAAATAGATGGAGAAACAGTGGAAACAGTGTCAGACTTTATTTTTCTGGGCTCCAAAATCACTGCAGATGGTGACTGCAGCCATGAAATTAAAAGACGCTTACTCCTTGGAAGGAAGGTTATGACCAACCTAGACAGCATATTCAAAAGCAGAGACATCACTTTGCCAACAAAAGTTCGCCTAGTCAAGGCTATGGTCTTTCTTGTGGTCATGTATGGGTGTGAGAGCTGGACTGTGAAGAAGGCTGAGTGCCGAAGAATTGATGCTTTTGAACTGTGGTGTTGGAGAAGACTCTTGAGAGTCCCTTGGACTGCAAGGAGATCCAACCGGTCCATTCTGAAGGAGATCAGCCCTGGGATTTCTTTGGAAGGAATGATGCTAAAGCTGAAACTCCAATATTTTGGCCACCTCATGCCAAGAGTTGACTCATTGGAGAAGACTCTGATGCTGGGAGGGATTGGGGGCAGGGGGAGAAGGGGACGACAGAGGATGAGATGGCTGGATGGCATCACTGACTCGATGGATGTGAGTTTGAGTGACCTCCGGGAGTTGGTGATGGACAGGGAGGCCTGGCGTGCTGCAGTTCATGGGGTTGCAAAGAGTCGGACACGACTGAGCGACTGATCTGATCTGATTTTTATGTCACTTATTAATCATGACAGATTCCTATCCTGACCTGCTTATATTTTTAGTTTACCTGCTATTAATCTCTTGTTCTTTAACTTTTTAGAAAAATTTTAATTTTGTTTTTCAATCCTAGTATTGGATATTTTTCTTTGCCTATCATAATTGTAATTTTAAAGGGTTTTTGTTTTTATTTGGTACATTTATTGTCTTCTTTTCCTCTACAAATGCAATAATTAATTCTATATTTTAGAGGTTGTTTTAGAAATTTTCTTCTGC
This sequence comes from Tragelaphus eurycerus, assembly GCA_935064755.1. Lineage (NCBI taxonomy): Eukaryota > Metazoa > Chordata > Mammalia > Artiodactyla > Bovidae > Tragelaphus > Tragelaphus eurycerus. Next base: position 14,693,798 of record CAKXYN010000041.1, read on the forward strand.
TTTGCATAGTGTCCATTTTATCTGAGTATTTTCTTTTGGGGTAAGGGGTAGGCTTTTCTCAAATACTGTATCTGGCAATCTCTGCCTTTCACACCTGGGAATGAGAAACTAAAATTCATGGGATTCTGAAGACTAAGAATGTTGCTATTTCATTGTGGGGGTCATTGGATGTCAATCTTAGTAGCATTTTCTTTTGAATCCCCCAGTTTCTTCCTGGGATGTATTAGCTTAGCTCATGTATTACAGAAGTCAAAGGATTGTTGGTGAGGGAGGAAGCTAGGCATCTCCCTGTCCTGAATGTTGACTTTCATTAAATCCCCCTGAGTGTAGCAGATGTGTTTCCTTCAGTTCTTGATATTTTCAAATACATAGTCCCTATTTTGCATACTCTCCAGAGAATGATCATCCTGTCTCCTGAGATAGGGGTGATGGTCTAGATCTTTGAGTGCATATCTGAAACTTTCAGCTAAGCCCACCTTACCTGACTTGAGATATAACCGAATCTTCCAATTCCTCAGACTTTTGGCTCCACCTTCTTTTCCAGATGTACTAGAATCCTCGAATTCCTGAGCCTTCTAAATCAGGAATAGTAAATAATTTTCAAAATGTCCATGCAATGTTCAACTGATCTCTCCAAAACTGTGTTGATATAGATTATGTTTGGGTAAGGTTCATGGTATAATGGTTTAGGACCTTCACTTGTCAAGTAAAAGTTTTGAGGCAAAGTTTTCAAAGAAAGTCTTGGGGAGTGAACACTGATTTCATGGTATCAATTGGAAAGTAGAGTAGTTTGATGTTCATCTCTTGTCAATTCCTTTTTACCCTCTGGGCAAAAGTTTCTTGAAGTAGTAAAGTGACGTTGAAGAATATAGCCCAAGAAGAGTGCCATATGATTAAAGACAGTACACTGCAAGGGTGTGGATGTTTTCATTTCTCACTAATAATAGTAAGATGAAAACTATTGAAAATAGTCATTCTAGAAATCTGGAAGAGAAAATACTGATCAACACTTTTATTATGGACTTCCCTTGTTGTTCAGCTGGTAAAAAAAAAAATCCACCTGCAATTCAGGAGACCCTGGTTTAATTCCTGGCTCAGGAAGATCCGTAGGAGAAGGGATAGGCTACCAACTCCAGTATTCTTGGGCTTCCCTGGTGGCTCAGCTGGTAAAGAATTTGCCTGCAATGTGGGACACCTGGGTTCAATCCCTGGGTTGGGAAGGTCCCCTAGAGTAAGGGAATGGCTTCTCCAGTAATCTATCCCGGAGAATTCTATGGACTGTAGAGTCCATGGGGTCACAAAGAGTCAGATACGACTGAGTGGCTTTCACATTCAACAGCCATTTTCAATGCTTTTATTAGGCAATATTATTTTGGTTATAGTGCAGTTCAGTTTAGTTCAGTGGCTCAGTCATGTCCGACTCTTTGGGACCCAATGAACTGCAGTAAGACAGGCTTCCATGTGCATCACAAAGTCCCAGAGCTTGCTCAAACTCATGTCCATGGAATCGATGATGCCATCCAACCAGCTCATCCTCTGATGTCCCCTTTTCCTGCCTTCAATCTCTCCCAGCATCAGGGTCTTTTCCAATGAGTCAGTTCTTGACAACAGGTGGCCAAAGTATTGGAGCTTCAACTTCAGTATCAATCCTTCCAGTGAATATTCAGGACTGATTTTCTTTATGATGGACTGATTTGATCTCCTTGCAGTCCAAGGGACTCTCAGAAGTCTTCTCCAACACCACAGTTCAAAAGCATCAATTGTTCACTGCTTAGCTTTCTTTATAGTCCAACTCTCAAATCCATTCATGACTACTGGAAAAACCATAGATTTGACTAGATCAACCTTTGTAGACAAAGTAATATCTCTGCTTTGTAATATGCTGTCTATGTTGGCCATAGCTTTTCTTCCAAGGAGCAGCATCTTTTAATTTTATGGCTACAATCACCATCTGCAGTGATTTTGGAGCCCAAGAAAATAAAGTCTGTCACTGTTTCCATTGTTTCCCCATCTATTTGCCATGGAGTGATAGGACTGGATGCCATGATCTTAGTTTTTTGAATGTTGAGTTTTAAGCCAACTTTTTCACTCTCCTCTTTCACTTTTGTCAGGAGGCTCTTCATTTCCTCTTTGCGTTCTCCCATATGGGTGGTCACCTGCATATTTGAGATTACTGATATTTCTCCTGGCAATCTTGAGTCCAGCTTGTGCTTCATCCAGCCTGGCATTTTGCATGATGTACTCTATATATAAGTTAAAAAAAAAAAAGGGTGATACAACCTTGACATACTCCTTTCTCAATTGGAAACCAGTCCATTGTTCCATGTCCATTTCCAACTGTAGCTTGTTGACCTGCATGCAGATTTCTCAGGAGGCAGGTCAGGTGGTCTGGTATACCCATCTCTTTCAGAGTTTTCTGCAGTTTGTTATAGTGAAGAAGAACTAAAGAGCCTCTTGATGAAAGTGAAAGAGGAGAGTGGAAAAGTTGGCTTAAAGCTCAACATTCAGAAAACTAAGATCAAGCATCTGGTCCCCTCATTTCATGGGAAATAGATGGGGAAACTGGAAACAGTGGCTGACTTTATTTTTGGAGGCTCCAAAATCACTGAAGATATTGATTGCAGCCGTGAAATTAAAAGACGCTTACTACTTGGAAGGAAAGTTATGACCAACCTAGACAGCATGTTAAAAAGCAGAGATATTACTTTGTCAACAAAGGTCCATCGATGGCTGGATGGCATCACCAACTCGATGGATGTGAGTTTGAATGAACTCTGGGAGTTGGTGATGGACAGGGAGGCCTGGCGTGCTGTGATTCATGGGGTCACAAAGAGTCGGACATGACTGAGCGACTGAACTGAACTGAACTGAACTGATGGTTTTTCCAGTAGTCAAGTATGGATGTCAGAGTTGGACTATAAAGAAAGCTGAGCACCGAAGAATTGATGCTTTTTGAACTGTGGTGTTGGAGAAGACTCTTGAGAGTCCCTTGGACTTCAAAGAGATCCAACCAGTCCATCCTAAAGAAGAACAGTCCCGAGTATTCATTGGAAGGACTGATGTTGAAGCTGAAGCTCCATTACTTGGCCACCTGATGCGAAGAGCTGACTCACCTGAAAAGACCCTGATTCTGGGAAAGATTGAAGGTGGGAGTAGAAGGGGTTGACAGAGAATGATATGTCTGGATGGCATCACCGACTCAACAGACATGAGTTTGAGTAAACTCTGGGAGTTGGTGATGGACAGTGAGGCCTGGTGTGGTGCAGTCCATGGGGTCTCAAAAATTTGGACACTACTGAGGGACTGAACTGAAATGAACTGAACTGAACAGAGTCAAAGGCTTTTGCTCAGTCAATAAAACAGAAGTAGATGTCTTTCTGGAACTCTGTTGCTTTTTCTATAATCCAATGGATGTTAGCTATTTTAACTCTGGTTTCTCTGCCTTTTCTAAATCCAACTTGAACACCTGGAAGTTATTGGTTCATGTATTATTGAAGCCTGGATTGGATAATTTTGAGCATTACTTTGATAGTCTGTGAGATGAGTGCAACTGTGCAGTAGTTTGAACATTCTTTGGCATTGCCTTTCTTTGGGATTGTAATGAACACTGACCTTTTCCAGTCCTGTGGCCATTGCCGAGCTTTCTGAATTTGTTGGCATATTGAATGCAGCACTTTAACAGCATCATCTTTTAGGATTTGAAATAACTCACCTGGAATTCCATCACCACAAGATTCTCAAATCTCAGTGGCTTAATGTAAGTTAGTGATGCTGCATTCCTATATAGGTTGGTGGGAGGCTCTGCTTTCAGTAGACCTTGGCTGATAGAGGCTACACCATCTTTCAGTTTTTGCTCTTAAACTCAAGGAGAAGGTTAGGAGAGGAAGAGAGCTTTGCATCTTCAGTTAGGTCATTTGTTAGGTCAGAGATGGAAGCATAACACTTTAGTCCAAAGCCTACCAGCTGGAACTAGTTACATAGCTCTGCCTAATTACCAAGGGATTGAGAAATGTATTGGTTCATGTACTCAAAAAGTATAGTGGTCAGTTTATCACATTGCTTAAGAAATGGTTAAAGAGTAACCATACTGATAGAACAGCACTTTAAATATTTTTACATTTTTTTTAAGTACTGGCTTGTGTTTTTTATTGATGTCCAACTTTCATGGATTGCTGTTCATATTAAAACCCCAGTCTCTGCTTTTACAGGCAACATTCTAAGAAGTCTTTATTTTCCTGTCCCATCGATGAAGACATAAGGGTAATAAACCAAAGTTATTTATGCATATTTAATAATACTGTCCTTCCTAGGCTTGGGAATTAGATATTTTGCAATAACTGGAAAGGTAGGACATGGAAAGAATGTTGAAATTTATACTGCAAAGTATCTAAAGTTGATTTGGTCTCAAAGGAACCTCCTATCTCCAACTCTCACACTAAATATTCATCTCTTATGGCATTTCCTCCATTAGACCAGTAAATGTTTTTGCTTCCATCTGGACTCAATTCTGAGCTATGTCACTGATGACACTGTCCAGACTATAATGCAGATGGGATTAGAAAAAAAGGCATGTCTATAATCACACACACAGGCACTCTTACACAACAGAAAACCTATAATCCAAGTAGTCTTATGTAATATGTTCCATGTGTTTGAGGACAGTGTGATATGGGTATTATCGAAGATTTACCTACTTGTTTTTGAGACAGTATGAACTTTGCATGCTGTCTGTTAACAGTGTATATTTTTGAAATTACATGGTATTAGATTTTAGTCTGTTCTTCCAGACAAAAATTAAAACATTTCCCCTTTAGAGCAGAACTAACAGCTAAAACTTTTGAGTACTTACTATATGCCAGAGACAATAATTACTTTATAATTCACTAAATTCTTAACACAGTCTGTGATATTGGTGATATTATTATATACTCATCTGGAGGTGGGAAAATAGATTCAGGAAGGCTGAGTCACCTGCCCTGGCCACGTAGTTGAAGTAGAGTTCTGGCTTAGGCATCTGACTCCAGAACTGGGACTTTTAGCAATGGTCAAGGCTACTCCAGAGTCAAAACTTCCTCATGCACTTCTTTGCATCTGGGTGTTCCACTGAGGTTTTATGAAAAGTGGGATTAGTATAGAGCATGGCATTTGATTGTACAGAACCCTGGATGTTTAACAATATTTTCTAAAGCTCTGTAATTGCAAGATCCAATAAGAAGCCTAAAATGGATTTTCTTTTTATCCCTGACCCTAATTCAAGGTCAGTCAGTTCAGTCAGTTCAGTCACTCAGTCGTGTCTGACTCTTTGCGACCCCATGAACTGCAGCATGCCAGGCCTCCCTGTCCATCACCAACTCCCAGAGTTAAGTCAAATTCAGGTCCATTGGGTTGGTGATGCCATCCAACCATTTCATTCTCTGTTGTCCCCTTCTCCTCCTGCTCTCAATCTTTCCCAGCATCAGAGTCTTTTCCAATGAGTCGGCTTTTCACATCAGGTGGCCAAAGTATTGGAGTTTCAGCTTCAACATCAGTCCTTCCAAAGAATACCTAGGACTGATCTCCTTTAGGATGGACTGTTTGGATCTCCTTGCAGTCTGAGGGACTCTCAAGAGTCTTTTCCAACACCATAGTTCAAAAGCATCAATTATTTATTCTCAGCTTTCTTTATAGTCCAACTCTCACATCGATACATGACTACTGGAAAAACCATAGCCTTGACTAGATGGACCTTTTTTGACCAAGTAATATCTCTGTATTTTAATATGCTGTCTGGGTTGGTCATAACTTTCCTTCCAAGGAGTAAGCGTCTTTTAATTTCATGGCTGCAATCACCATCTCAAGTTATTTTGGAGTCCCCCAAAATAAAATCAGCCACTGTTTCCACTGTTTCCCCATCTATTTGCCATGAAGTGATATGCAGAATATATCATGAGAAATGCTGGATTGGAGGAAGCACACGCTGGAATCAAGATTGCTGGGAGAAATATCAATAACCTCAGATGTGCAGATGAAACCACCCTTATGGCAGCGAGTGAAAAGGAACTAAAAAGCCTCTTGATGAAAGTGAAAAGAGGAGAGTGAAAAAGTTGGCTTAAAGCTCAACTTTCAGAAAACGAAGATCGTGGCATCTGGTCCCATCACTTCATGGGAAATAGATGGGGAAACAGTGGAAACAGTGTCAGGCTCTATTATTTTGGGCTCCAAAATCACTGCAGATGGTGACTGCAGCCATGAAATTAAAAGATGCTTACTCCTTGGAAGGAAAGTTATGATCAACCTAGATAGCATATTAAAAAGCAGAGACCTTCCTTTGCCAAAAAAAGATCCATCTAGTCAAGGCTATGGTTTTTCCAGTGGTCATGTATGGATGTGAGAGTTTGACTCTTAAGAAAGCTTGGCACCAAAGAATTGATGCTTTTGAACTGTGGTGTTGGAGAAGACTCTTGAGAGTCCCTTGGACTACATGGAGATCCAAACAGTCTATCCTAAAGGAGATCAGTCCTTGGTGTTCATGAAAAGGACTGATACTAAAGCTGAAACTCCAATACTTTGGCCACCTCATGGGGAGAGTTGACTCATTGGAAAAACCCTGATGCTGGGTGGGATTGTGGGCAGGACGAAAAGAGGATGACAGAGGATGAAATGGCTGGATGGTATCACCTACTCAATGGACATGAGTTTGAGTAAACTCCAGGAGTGGTGATGGAAAGGGAGGTCTGGCATGCTGCGATTCATGGGGTTGCAAAGAGTCAGATACAACTGAGCTGAACTGAACTGAACTGATGGGACTGAATGCCATAATCTTAGTTTTCTGAGTGTTGAGATTTAAACTAACTTTTCCACTTTCCTCTTTCACTTTCATCAAGAGGCTTTTTAGTTCCTCTTCACTTACTGCCATAAGCCTGGTGTCATCTGCATATCTGAGGTTATTGATATTTCTCCCAGCAATCTTGATTCCAGCTTGTGCTTCTTCCAGCTCAGCATTTCTCATGATGTACTCTGAATATAAGTTAAATAAGCAGGGTGACAATATACAGCCTTGACGTACTCCTTTTCCTGTTTGGAACCAGCCTGTTGTTCCATGTCCAGTTCTAACTGTTGCTTTCTGATCTGCATACAGGTTTCTCAAGAAGTAGGTCAGGTGGTCTGGTATTCTCATCTCTTGAAGAATTTTCCGCAGTTTATTGTGATCCACACAGTCAAAGACTTTGGCATAGTCAATAAAGCAGAAATAGATGTTTTTCTGGAACTCTATTGCTTTTTTGATGATCCAGTGGATGTTGGCAATTTGATCTCTGGTTCCTCTGCCTTTTCTAAAACCATCTTAAACATCTGGAAGTTCACAGTTCACATACTGCTGAAGCCTGGCTTGGAGAGTTTTGAGCATTACTTTACTAGCCTGTGAGATGAGTGCAATTGTGTGGTAGCTTGAACATTCATTGGCATTGCCTTTCTTTGGGATTGGAATGAAAACGAACCTTTTCCAGTCCTGTGGCAACTGCTGAGTTTTCCAAATTTGCTGACATATTGAGTGCAGCATGTTCACGGCATCTTTTATGATTTGAAATAGCTCAAGTGGAATTCCATCACCCCCACTAACTGTTCGTAGTGATGCTTTCTAAGGCCCACTTGACTTCACATTCCAGGATGTCTTGCTCTACGTAAGTGATCACACCATTGTGATTATCTGAGTCATGAACATCTTTTTTTGTACAGTTTTTCTGTGTATTCTTGCCATCTCTTCTTAATATCTTCTGCTTCTGTTAGGTCCATACCATTTCTGTCCTTTATTGAGCCCATCTTTGCATGAAATGTTTCCTTGTTGTCTCTAGTTTTATTGAAGAGATCTCTAGTCTTTTCTGTTCTGTTGTTTTCCTCTATTTCTTTGCATTGATCACTGAGGAAGGCTTTCTTACCACTCCTTGTTATTCTTTGGATATATCTTCAAATGGATATATCTTTCATTTTCTCCTTTGCCTTTAGCTTCTCTTTTTTTCACAGCTATTTGTAAGGCCTCCTCAGACAACCATTTTGCTTTTTTGTATTTCTTTTCTTGGTGATGGTTTTGCTCCCTGTCTCCTGTACAATGTCATGAACCTCCATCCATAGTTCATCAGGCATTCTGTCTATCAGATCTAGTCCCTTGAATCTATTTCTCACTTTCACTGTATAATCATAAGGGATTTGATTTAGGTCATTCTGGAATGGCCTAGTGGTTTTCCCTACTTTCTTCAATTTCAGTCTGAATTTGGCAATAAGGAGTTCACGATCTGAGCCACAGTCAGCTCTCAGTCTTGTTTTTTTGCTGACTATATAGTACTTCTCCATCTTTGGCTGCAAAGAATATAATCAATCTGATTTCGGTGTTGACCATCTGGTGATATCCATATGTAGAGTCTTCTCTTGTGTTGTTGGAAGAGGGTGTTTTCTATGACTAGTGCGTTCTCTTTGTAAAACCCTATTAGCCTTTGCCCTCCTTTTTTCTGTTCTCCAAAGCCAAGTTTGCCTGTTACTCCAGGTGTTTCTTGACTTCCTACTTTTGCATTCCAGTCCCCTATAATGAAAAGGACATCTTTTTTGGGTGTTAGTTCTAAAAGGTCTTGTAGGTCTTCATAGAACCGTTCAACTTCAGTTTCTTTAGCATTACTGCTCAGGGCATACAGTTGGATTCAGTTCAGCTCAGTTCAGTCACTCAGTCATGTCTGACTCTTTGCGACCCCATGAATCAAAGCATTCCAGGCCTCCCTGTCCATCACCAACTCACGGAGTTCACTCAGACTCACATCCATCGGGTCAGTGATGCCATCCAGCCATCTCATCTTCTGCCGTCCCCTTCTCCTCCTGCCCCCAATCCCTCCCAGCATCAGAGTCTTTTCCAATGAGTCAGCTCTTCGCATGAGGTGGCCATAGTATTGGAGTTTCAGCTTTAGCATCATTCCTGCAACAGAAATCCCAGGGCTGATCTCCTTTAGGATGGACTGGTTGAATCTCCTTGCAGTCCAAGGGACTCTCAAGAGTCTTCTCCAACACCAGAATTCAAAAGCATCAATTCTTCAGTGCTCAGCCTTCTTCACAGTCCAACTCTCACATCCATACATGACCTCTGGAAAAACCATAGCCTTGACTAGACAGGCCTTTATGATATTGAATGGTTTGCCTTGGAAACGAACAGAGATCATTCTGCCATTTTTGAAATTGCATCCAAGTACTGCATTTCAGACTCTTTTGTTGACTATGGTGGCTACTCCATTTCTTCTAAGGGATTCGTGTGCACAGTAGTAGACATAATGGTTATCTGAGTTAAATTAAGGTAAGAAGTTTAAGAAAAAAACAGAAACAAAAACACATGTTTGGTTAGTAAAGTTAGAAGCTGTACACAAAGATTCAGGTTTAAGGTCCAAATGCTACTTAAGCAAGAAACCAAGCAAGAAACTCTTCTGACTCGGCCTGATTTTTAATTCTGACTCTGTTATTCTCTTTCTATGTAGTCTTTGGTAAGTTAAATTCATTCAGCTTTTGTTTCCCTGTCTGAAAACTAGTTATAACTGCCTTAAACATCTCACTGAATTGCTGTTGTTGTTCAGTGACTCAGTTGTGTCTGAGTCTTTGTGATCCCATGGACTGCAAAATGTCAGGCTTCCCTGTCCTGCACCATCTCCCAGAGTTTGCTCATACTCATGTCCATTGAGTCGGTGATGCCATCCGACCACCTCATCCTCCATTGTACCCTTCTCATCCTGCTTTCAATCTTTCCCAACATCAAGGTCTTTTCTAATGAGTCAGCTCTTCCATCAGGTGACCAAAGTATTGGAGCTTCAGCTTCAGCATCAATTCTTCCAGTGTATATTCAGGGTTGATTTCCTTCAGGATGGACTAGTTTGATTTCTTTGCTGTCCAAGGGAATCTTAAGAGTCTTGTCTAGCATCACAACTCAAAAGCATCAATTTTTACATGCTCAGCCTTCTTTATGGCCCAACTCTCACATCCATACACGACTGCTGGAAAATCCATAACTTTGACTATATGGACCTTTGTCAGAAAAGTGATGTCTCTGCTTTTTAATATGCTGTCTAGGTTAGTCATAACTTTTCTTCCAAGGAGCAAGCGTCTTTTAATTTCATAGCTGCAGTCACCATCTGCAGTGATTTTAGAGCCCAAGAAAATAAAGTATGTCACTGTTTCCATTGTTTCCCTGTCTATTTGCCACAAAGTGATGGGACCGGATGCCATGATCTTAGTTTTTTGAATGTTGAATTTTAGTCAGCTTTTTCTCTCTAATCCTTTACCTTCATCAAGAGGCTCTTTAATTCCTCTTCTTTTTCTTTCATTAAGGTGTTGTTATCTGCATATTTGTGATTATTGATTGTTTCCCTGGCAAACTTGGTTCCAACGTGAGCTTCATCCAGCCTGGCATTTAACATGATGCACTCTGTATATAATTTAAATAAGCAGGGTGACAGTTTACAGCCTTGACATACTCCTTTCCCAATTTTGAACCAGTCTGTTGTTCCATATCCAGTTCTAAATGTTGCTTCTTCACCTGGATACAGGTTTCTCAGGAGGCAGGTAATATGGTCAGGTATTCCCATATGTCTAAGAATTTCCCACAGTTTCTTGTGATCCACACAAAGGCTTTAGTATCATCAATGAAGCAGAAGTAGATGTTTTTCTGGAATTCCGTTGGTTTTCTATGATCCAGCAGATGTTAGCAATTTGATCTCTCATTCCTCTGTCTTTTCTAAATTCAACTTGTACAACTGGAAGTTCTTTGTTCACACATTGTTGAAGCCTAGCTTGAAGATTTTGAGCATTACCTTGCTAACTTGTTAAATGAGTGAAATTGTGAGGTAGTTTGAACATTCTTTGGCATTGCCCTTCTTTGGGATTGGAGTGAAAGCTGACCTTTTCCAGTCCTGTGTCCGCTGTTGAGTTTTCCAAATTTACTGGTATATTGAGTGCAGCACTTTCACAGCATTATCTTTTAGAATTTTAAATAGCTCTGCTGAATCCATTACTTCCACCAGCTTTTTTCATACCAGTGCTTCCTAAGGCCTTTTTGACTTTACATTTCAGAATGTCTGGCTCTAGGTGAGTGATAACATCACCACAGAATTGTTGATATCACCAAATGCAGTGGCAGTGGTCCTTCCAAGCCCACATGAAATCACTCTCCTTGGTCTCCTCATCTCTTTCTTCCTCAGATCTTTCTCATTCCCTCTCTTCTCCTCTTCCTTTTGTTCTTCATCATGTGGACATTTTTTCTTCTAGCAGTTGTTACCACTAGAACTTAATAAATACACTTGACTGAATTTATGCATATTAAAGTGAAATTTGGATGAAACCTATGGAATTCCTACATTTTATTAAAATGTTAGCAGTAAATTATTTTGGCATGTTCTTCAGAATTAACTGTTGTTTTACTGACACCTCTAGATGTTTAGATTTTGTGTAAACATAGTCCAAAGCAGCACAGAACTGAGGCAAAATTGACGGTTTTGGGGGGATCATAAAATCTTTATTACACTCATATCATCAAGTGCTAAGATGAAAATCAGTTAGCTTAAAATGAGTTTGAAAAACTCAATTATAAAATTTACTAAATTGATTCAATTTATTAAACACTTGTTTATTTTAAACTATTTTAAAAGTTTTTGTAAATTATGATGTGACATTAACATGTTATAATGATTCCTGTAAAAAATTTTAATCAACTGTTTCATAATAGCAAGACAAAACACTCAACTTATCAAAATCAAAGATCACAGTGTTATATTAGTTACTGTGAATGTGCTTAACATTCAGAAAAGTATGGTTTTTCTTTTACACTTTTTCCTTTGTATTGTGGTATAACCAATTAGCAAACAATGTTGTGACAGTTTCAGGTGAACAGACAAGGGACTCAGCCAATAAATATATGTGTATCTGTTCTCCTCCAAATTCCTCTCCCATCCAGGTTGCTACAAAATATTGAGCAGAGTTCCATATACTATACAATAGATCCTTGTTGGTTATCCATTTCAAATACAGCACTGTGTACATGTCCATCCCAAACTCTTTGACTATCCCTTCCCCTCAACCTTACCCTTGGAACCATAAGTTGATTCCCCAAGTCTGTGAGACAAAAAAGTATGTTTTAAAGTCAGTAAAGACTCCAAAGAAGACATACAGATGGCTAACAAACACATGAAAAGATGCGCAACATCACTCATTATCAGAGAAATGCAAATCAAAATCACTATGAGGTACCATTTCACGCCAGTCAGAATGGCTGCAATCCAAAAGTCTACAAGCAATAAATGCTGGAGAGAGTGTGGAGAAAAGGGAACCCTCTTACACTGTTGGTGGGAATGCAAACTAGTACAACCACTATAGAGAACAGTGTGGAGATTCTTCAAAAAACTGGAAACAGAGCTGCCTTATGATCCAGCAATCCCACTGCTGGGCATACACACCAAGGAAACCAGAAATGAAAGAGACACGTGTACCCCAATGTTCATCGCAGCACTGATTATAATAGACAGGGCATGGAAGCAACCTAGATGTCCATCAGCAGATGAATGGATAAGAGAGCTGTGGTACATATACATAATCTAGTATTATTCAGCCATTAAAAATAATACATTTGAATCAGTTCTAATGAGGTGGATGAAACTGGAGCCTATTATACAGAGTGAAGTAAGCCAGAAAGAAAAACACCAATACAGTATACTAATGCATATATATGGAATTTAGAAAGATGGTAACAATAACCCTGTTTACGAGACAGCAAAAGAGACACAGATGTATAGAACAGTCTTTTGGACTCTGTGGGAGAGGGAGAGGGTGGGATGATTTGGGAGAATGGCATTGAAACATGTATAATATCATACATGAAACGAGTCGCCAGTCCAGGTTCGATGCATGATACTGGCTGCTTGGGGCTGGTGCACTGGGATGACCCAGAGGGATGGTACGGAGAGGGAGGAGGAAGGAGGATTCAGGATGGGGAACACATGTATACCTGTGGCGGATTCATTTTGATATATGGCAAAACCAATATAATATTGTAAAGTTAAAAAATAAAATAAAAAAAATAATATCATAAAAAAATGAAGTCAGTAAAGGAAAAAAAAGTCAGTAAAAAGTTTTTTATAAGCTTAATATGGATTTCTTCAGTTTATGCTGATGTTTTCTATTTTATATTTTCAATAATTTTTCATTTTGTCAAAATTTTAGCATTTTTATGTCTTTATCTTCAATTAATTAATTAGAATATTAATCTTGATTTATGATTTATAGAAATTTATAGCTAAGATTTTGTTATTAGTTCCTGGTACATTTAAAATTTTATCCTTTTGTATTTGGAGATTTTCAAATAATTTATTTTTTGAAAATTCTTTTATCTTTTTTTTGGTTTTTGTTTTCTTTTTATTTTATTTTTTAACTCTACAATATTGTATTGGTTTTGCCATATGTCAACACGAATCCACCACAGGTATACACGTGTTCCCCATCCTGAAACCTGCTCCCTCCTTCCTCCCCATACCATCCCTCTGGGTCGTATATAAAATTTTACATGCCATAAAGCAATTATTTCATTCTGCTTCTTTTCTTTTGTGTTAAATATCTCATGCTTTCATTTACATTTTCTTGTCTCTTCTTTCTACTTTGTATTGACCTGTGACTGTATCTGCTGGGATACATAAACTGTTTTAAAACTGCTATGGAAGCTTCCTAAGTTTAGACATTTCTGTAGCTTTCAATTTGTCTTTTTCCCTGTGATGTTCTCCAAGATTACCAGAAGAAGCTATCACATGATATAATTTTTATAATGGTCATTATCATCACAGCAACTAAACACTGCAGGCACTTGTCAATGACCGGGTCTCCACCTACACTATCTTCCATAACACTGCTGATAATCTGAGTGATCATAAGGTTACTCCATGCCAGAGATTACTAATGTCCACCATCCACTAAGGGGCTTCCCAGGTGGCAATAGTGGTAAATAACTTGTCTGCCAATGCAGGAGAGGCGGGTTTGATCCCTAGGTGGAGAAGATCCCCTGGAAGAGGGTATGGCAATCCACTCCAGTCTTCTTGCCTGGAGAATCCCACAGATAGAGGAGCCTAGCAGTCTACCATCCATATGGTCTCAAAGACTCAGACACAACTGAAGCAACTTAGCACTCACCAACCAAGAAATAAGATTATCTATATGCCTACTAAACGTGTAAGCAAACCTACTCTAAAACTCAATTTTGAGGTTTCATTTCTTTGAGCCTGTCCTGGTAACAATTACTATAAATTTTAGAATTCTAAAAGAGAATAGATGCTGCATGCAAAAAGAGTGATATTTGCAATGTATTATTCTGGATTTAAATTTAGTCCACAATGTTTTTCTTCTTTTTTTGTCTATAGGGTCAGTTGGAAAAAATTTGATTAAGATCTATCAGGTCAGATCAGATCAGTTGCTCAGTCGTGTCCGACTCTTCGCGACCCCATGAACTGTAGCACGCCAGTCCTCCCTATCCATCACCAGCTCCCGGAGGTCACTCAGACTCACATCCATCGAGTCAGTGATGCCATCCAGCCATCTCATCGTCTGTCATCCCCTTCTCCTCCTGCCCCCAATCCCTCCCAGCATCAGAGTCTTCTCCAATGAGTCAACTCTTCGCATGAGGTGGCCAAAATACTGGAGTTTCAGCTTTAGCATCATTCCTTCCAAAGAAATCCCAGGGCTGATCTCCTTCAGAATGGACTGGTTGGATCTCCTTGCAGTCCAAGGGACTCTCAAGAGTCTTCTCCAACACCACAGTTCAAAAGCATCAATTCTTCGGCACTCACCCTTCTTCACAGTCCAGCTCTCACTTCCATACATGACCACAGGAAAGACCACAGCCTTGACTAGGCGAACCTTTGTTGGCAAAGTGATGTCTCTGCTTTTGAATATGCTATCTAGGTTGGTCATAACTTTCCTTCCAAGGAGTAAGCATCTTTTAATTTCATGGCTGCAGTCACCATCTACAGTGATTTTGGAGCCCAGAAAAATAAAGTCTGACACTGTTTCCACTGTTTCTCCATCTATTTCCCATGTAGAAATGGGACCAGATGCCATGATCTTCGTTTTCTGAATGTTGAGCTTTAAGCCAACCTTTTCACTCTCCACTTTCACTTTCATCAAGAGGCTTTTGAGTTCCTCTTCACTTTGTGCCATAAGGGTGGTGTCATCTGCATATCTGAGGTTATTGATATTTCTCCCAGCAATCTTAATTCCAGCTTGT
Organism: Tragelaphus eurycerus; assembly: GCA_935064755.1. Taxonomy (NCBI): domain Eukaryota; kingdom Metazoa; phylum Chordata; class Mammalia; order Artiodactyla; family Bovidae; genus Tragelaphus; species Tragelaphus eurycerus. Next base: position 14,709,057 of record CAKXYN010000041.1, read on the forward strand.
GTTTCTTCCAGTCCAGCATTTCTCATGATGTACTCTGCATATAAGTTAAATAAACATGGTGACAGCCAGACGTATGCAGCCTTGACGTACTCCTTTTCCTATTTGGAACCAGTCTGTTGTTCCATGACCAGTTCTAACTGTTGCTTTCTGACCTGCATACAGATTTCTCAAGAGGCAGATCAGGTGGTCTGGTATTCCCATCTCTTTCAGAATTTTCCACAGTTTATTGTGATCCACACAGTCAAAGGCTTTGGCAAAGTCAATAAAGCAGAAATAGATGTTTTCTATTCTATAAGATCTATAGTTTAGAAAATAATATTGCATTAATGCTCATTTTTTATTGTTTTCATAATCATTCTATGGATATGTAGGAGAATGTCCTTGGTCTTTACTTTTGGGAAATGTACACTGGATTTTTAGGGTAAAAAGGTCATCAAGCATTAACTTATGCTTTTTAGATACTGAGAAAAGCAATAAAAGTTTTATGCAGAGAGAAAGAGAACCAATATATATGATGCTGAACATGAGAAATCTGGGTGAAGTTATAAGGGAAATCTTTATATTATTTTTGATATTTAAAGATATTTAAACATATCTTTATATAAAGTAAGATTAAAAAATTAGAAAAGGAGAGGTTGATTGAAGAGAGTTTAATAAAGGGACAAAGACAGGACAAAATAGGGATGGTAAAGCATCCAGGGTTGGCAACAGGATGAAACTGTTACCTTGAAAGAACAAGTTGACTGAGCAGTTACCAGAACCCAGAATACCTGCAGTTGTTAGAGCAACCTAACAGGAGCTTCCAGCCTGTGACCCAGTAGGGAAGAGCTCAGGGAAGTGAGTACCCTTGTCTTCTTCTCTTCTTATCCTCTATATTGGTTCAGAACCATCAAGAAGCAGACATCAAAATGGAATTAGTCATGCAGTAGATTTATCAGGGAAATGCCTGTGAGAGAAATAGAGAGGGAGCTGGAGGAGGCTGTGAGTCATTAGACCACCATCTAATACCTGTAGAGAGAGGGAAAGAAGGAAGATTTTGAAGGAAAAGTCAGTCAGACTGGGATGCAGTTTTAATAAAGCCTTGAAAATGCCACTGGGAAGTCCTCAAGTCAAACCATCTATCAGAGGAATTCTAGGTCTTTTAGGCAGGCACCTCCTTTAGGCTCTCTGTTATAGCCAATGACTGCCCTAGTAGCACATGGGAAGTGGGGTGATGGATTTTAGAACGCATCAGTTGGCCCTTCAGTTTAAGATCTGAGAGGCGCATTTTTTTTTTTGGCTATTATACTCTCCATCACCCAAGCAATTGACAGTTAGAGGGCCAAGGAGTCAGGTTATTATGGTTTATAAAAGTCAAATTTTCTAAAGAAGATTGGGAAAAGTTGGAATAGGATGGAGCTGAGTGGATCTTCAGGGGTCCAGCAGAATCCACTGAGGCAAAGAAGAGAGATTTTCAGAGAGGTTTAGGCCTGGAAGACAACCTGAATAGATGTTTTTTAGAGTTTGGGTGTAATGAAGAGGTCAGATAAGGTGCAACCAACCCTTTGCAATTGAGGTTTGCAAAGGACAGAAGGAAAATTGCCTAATCCTGGCAGTGATGAAGTCTAGGGGGAAGGAAAGGGGACAGATATTTCAAGTGTGGTATGGCTGGCACCCAGGGCATTGGCTACATATGAAAAATTTTAAAATAACACAAGAGCTAAGATTTGTGACACTGAGAACCCAAGTAAGGTCAGCTTCCTTGAGTGAGCCAGACAGCAAAGAAATGGAGTGTCCTCCCTGAGACAACCATGGAAAACCTGTGACAGAGGGTGGGCCAGGGAGCCATCAGACTTGAGCATATTCTAAATCTATTAGCATCTATTTTGCTAAGGGGATGAGCTTAGAATATGACATCCTTGGGACGCATGAAGAAAGAGTAGTGGTGAATTGATTAGAATCCAAGCTCTTCTTGTCTGTGTGGAATGCTGGGTTACTTCATTAGCACTAGTCAGCTTGTCTGCGGTTGATCTCAGAGCAATGCTGAGCCTTTATTGCTCTAAAAAACTCTGAAAGTAATTGAAAAATTTGTCTGCAAAATTATTTATATCTTATGCTTTACCTAAATATAATGGTCTCACTTCCAGATGTAGACTGGAAGAAACTTTTCAGGACTTTCCCCTGCTTTTCTTACAAGAAGTCTGAAGAAGAAGAAAAATAAATAGGTAACAAAGTAAGTGGCAAAGTCAGTTGATAAACTAAATTTCACAAGGGAGATAGGATATGACTGTTAGAGGGGGGACAACACATAGTTATTGCAAATGAAGACTCAAAGAGAGAAAGAGGAATAATTTATTTGTCCAAGATATAATTAAATAGCAAGAGACACAAGTTGAAAAGAGAGAGACCAACAACAATAAACTCCAAAAACCACATCAGATGCTAGAAGATATTTTCTTCCATGAAAAGAGCCGTGATACAGTGTTTTCAAAACTCAGTCCTTTCCTATGAGAGAAAGAAAGATAAATGTAAATCCTCTTGTCTTAGCACCACTATGGTGATGCATTAACTAATTTCTAAGGTTTTCTACTGAATGGGGGAGAAATGTAGAGAAATAAAGCATTTTTTATAACAAATTTTATGATATTTCAATAGTATCATTTTGAGAATTAGTGCTATTTTGGCAGCTCTTTCATTAATAAAAAAAGGATTATCCATGAATATTTTCTAAGATTTATAACAGATGGGAGTTGCAAAATATTAAAATAATTTAGTGTCCTAACAAAAATACCTATGAAAATTTACAGCTTTGATGTTCTGACACTTGTTTCTTGGAGGAAAGGGTGTAATATAACACACATGCTTCTTTTGTTTAGCAAAATTCCTAACCATAATTTTTCCTAGCTGAGGACTTGACTTAACTCAATTATATATACAGATGGCTTTTCTAATAGGTTGCCTTTTTATTCGAAATATTACGCTTTTTTGGTAGTTATTTTCTGGGTTTCCAGTCAGTCCAGGTTTCCTAATGGTGGTATGTGCCCCTTCATTTCACTTAGCCCAGATCATAGTGGCAGGAAAATAATGGTTCTGTTAAATGAATGATAGTGTGAATTATTTTGTTATAGTTGTTGTTTAGTCGCTAAGTTGTGTCTGACTCTTTTGTGACCCCACGGATAGTAGGAGCCCTCCAGGCTCCTCTGTCCAGGGGAAAACAAATTCCCAAACAAGAATACCAGACTGGTTGCCATTCCGTCCTTCAGGGGATCTTCCTGGCCCAGGAATTGAACCTGCCTCTCTTGCATTGGCAGGTGGATTCTTTACAACTGAGCCACAAGGGAAGCCCATGGGTGAATGATTACAGAGAAAAAATAATATGCTGAAATCTATTGCATTAGTAGAAATGAGAGTTTTAAAATATTCTGTACATCAGGATTATAATCTCTTTAAGGCATTCAGTCTGTAAAATGTTTCACTGATGTTATAATTCTATCTTTATTTGTAGACTCAGAGTTCCAATCTTTTACTATCTAGACAGTTGCAAAGTTAACTTGAACACTTCAAACCATTAAAAGTAAGACTGAAATGTGCACATCCAAGAGTTTCTCTGATACAATATTTTAATTACAAATAATGATGTTTTAGTTTAGATAGTATCACTGATTCAATGAACATGAATTTGAGCAAACTCCAGGCAACAGTGAAAGACAGGGAAGGTGGTGTCCTGCAGTCCATGGAGTCATAAAGAGTCAGAGGTGTTGAGGGACTGAACTATAATTATGGCTTTATATTTTTGTGTACACTACATTAAATTAAACAAGTGAAGTTTTAAAGGAACCATGTCATGGTAGTTATCATTTAAATGATAAATTGTTATGTATTTCCCTTTAGGATATCAGTCAGTCAGTCAGTCAGTTCAGTCACTCAGTCCTGTCCAACTCTGCAACCTCATGAATTACAACACGCCAGGCCTCCTTGTCCATCACCAACTACCGGAGTTCACTCAGACTCACGCCCATTGAGTCATTGATGCCATCCAGCCATCTCATCCTCTGTTGTCCCCTTCTCCTCCTGCCACCCAATCCCTCCCAGCATCAGAGTCTTCTCCAATGAGTCAACTCTTTGCATGAGGTGGCCCAAGTACTGGAGTTTCAGCCTTAGCATCATTCTTTCCAAAGAAATCCCAGGGCTGATCTCCTTCAGAATGGACTGGTTGAATCTCCTTGCAGTCCAAGGGACTCTCAAGAAGCTTCTCCAACACCACAGTTCAAAAGGATCAATTCTTCGGTGCTCAGCTTTTTTCACAGTCCAACTCTCACATCCATACATGACCACTGGAAAAACCATAGCCTTGACTAAATGGACCTTTGTTGGCAAAGTAATGTCTCTGCTTTTGAATATGCTATCTAGGTTGGTCATAACTTTCCTTCCAAGGAGTAAGCGTCTTTTAATTTCATGGCTGCAGTCACCATCTGTAGTGATTTTAGAGCCCCAAAATATAAAGTCTGACACTATTTCTACTGTTTCCCCTTCTATTTCCCATGAAGTGATGGGACTGGATGCCATGATCTTCGTTTTCTGAATGTTGAGCTTTAAGCCAACCTTTTCACTCTCCACTTTCACTTTCATCAAGACGCTTTTGAGTTCCTCTTCATTTTCTGCCATAAAGGTGGTGTCATCTGCATATCTGAGGTTATTGATATTTTTCCCGGCAATCTTGATTCCAGCTTGTGTTTCTACCAGCCCAGCGTTTCTCATGATGTACTCTGCATAGAAGTTAAATAAGCAGGGTGACAATATACAGCCTTGACGTATTCCATTTTCTATTTGGAACCAGTCTATTGTTCCATATCCAGTCCTAACTGTTGCTTCCTGACCTGCATATAGGTTTCTCAAGAGGCAGGTCAGGTGGTCTGGTATTCCCATCTCTTTCAGAATTTTCCACAGTTTATTGTGATCCACACAGTCAAAGGCTTTGTCATAGTCAATAAAGCATAAAGAGATGATTTTCTGGAACTCTCTTGCTTTTTCGATGATCCAGCGGATGTTGGCAATTTGTTCTCTGGTTCCTCTGCCTTTTCTAAAACCAGCTTGAACATCTGAAAGTTCACATTCATGTATTGCTGAAGCCTGGCTTGGAGAATTTTGAGGATTACTTTACTAGCATGTGAGATGAGTGCAATTGTGCGGTAGTTTGAACATTCTTTGGCATGGCCTTTCTTTGGGATGGGAATAAAAACTGACCTTTTCAAGTCGTGTGGCTACTGCTGAGTTTTCCCAATTTGCTGGTATATTGAGTGCAGCATTTTCACAGCATCATCTTTCAGGATTTGAAATAGCGCAACTGGAATTCCATCACCTCCACTAGCTTTGTTCATAATGATGCTTTCTAAGGCCCACTTGACTTCACATTCCAGGATGTCTGGCTCTAGGTCAGTGATCACACCATCGTGATTATCTTGGTCGTGAAGATCTTTTTTGTACAGTTCTTCTGTGTATTCTTGCCACCTCTTCTTAATATCTTCTGCCTCTGTTAGGTCCATACCATTTCTGTCCTTTATCGAGCCCATCTTTGCATGAAATGTTCCCTTGGTATCTCTGATTTTCTTGAAGAGATCTCTAGTCTTTTCCATTCTGTTGTTTTCTTCTATTTCTTTGCATTGATCGCTGAGGAAGGCTTGCTTATCTCTCCTTGCAATTCTTTGGAACATTGCCTTCAGATGTTTATATCTGTCCTTTTCTCCTTTGCTTTTCGCTTCTCTTCTTTTCACAGCTATTTGTAAGGCCTCCCCAGACAGCCATTTTGCTTTTTTGCATTTCTTTTCCATGGGGATGGTCTTGATCCCTGTCTCCTGTACAATGTCATGAACCTCCGTCCATAGTTCATCAGGCACTCCATCTATCAAATCTAGTCCCTTAAATCTGTTCTCACTTCCACTGTATAATCATAAGGGATTTGATTTAGGTCATACCTGAATGGCCTAGTGGTTTTCCCTACTTTCTTCAATTTAAGTCTGAAATTGCCAATAAGAAGTTTATGATGTGAGCCACAGTCAGCTCCTAGTCTTGTTTTTGTTGACTGTATAGAGCTTCTCCACCTTTGACTGCAAAGAATATAATCAATCTGATTTCGGTGTTGACCATCTGGTGATGTCCATGTGTAGAGTCTTCTCTTGTGTTGTTGGAAGAGAGTGTTTGCTATGACCCATGAATTTAATTGGCAAAACTCTATTAGTCTTTGCCCTCCTTCATGCCCTTCATTCATTTACCTGTTACTCTAGGTGTTTCTTGACTTCTGACTTTTGCATTCCAGTCCCCTATAATGAAAAGGATATCTTTTTTGGGTGTTAGTTCTAAAAGGTCTTATAGGTCTTCATAGAACCATTCAACTTCAGCTTCTTCAGCATTACTGGTTGGGGCATAGACTTGGATTACTCTGATATTGAATGGTTTGCCTTGGAAATGAACAGAGACCATTCTGTCGTTTTTGAGATTGCATCCAAGTACTGCATTTCAGACTCTTTTGTTGACCATGATGGCCACTCCATTTCTTCTGAGGGATTCCTGCCCACAGTAGTAAATATAATGGTCCTCTGAGTTAAATTCACCCATTCCAGTCCATTTTAGTTCACTGATTCCTAGAATGTCAACGTTCACTCTTGCCATCTCCTGTTTGACCACTTCCAATTTGCCTTGATTCATGGACCTGACATTCCAGGTTCCTATGCAACATTGCTCTTTACAGCATTGGACTTTGCTTCTATCACAATCACATCCACAGCTGGGTATTGTTTTTGCTTTGGCTCCATCCCTTCATTCTTTCTGGAGTTATTTCTCCACTGATCTCCAGTAGCATACTGGGCACCTGCTGACCTAGGGAGTTCCTCTTTCAGTATCCTATCAAATTAGTTTTATTAGTGAAAAAGCTAGCCTCTTGTGTAAAAATGACATTCAAACTTGTCCTTTGACTTTACTTATGAATTAATCACTAGTTGATTCTTTGAACTTTGCAGTTGAACTTTGTAGTTCTGTGTGGTCTTAAATCTCCCATTTTTGGCACAATTCAGTGGAGAAAATATTGTGGAATTTTTAGTTCCAGACTTTTAGCTCTTTTGAAACATTATACTAAGAATAAAATGTGAATAACATAAGACATATTAATTTAGCAGTATGATTATTATAGCTTGGAGTGCTACTTAATGTGGACATTACTACCACTGCTTCTACTACTACCTTAGGCTTCCCTGGTGGCTCAGACAGTAAAGCCTCTGCCTGCAATGCAGGAGACCAGGGTTTGATTCCTGGTTCGGGAAGATCCCCTGGAGAAAGAAATGGCAATCTACTCCAGCACTCTTGCCTGGAAAATCCCATGGATGGAGGAGCCTGATAGTCTACAGTCCATGGGATCGCAAAGAGTCAGACACGACTGAGAGACTTCACTTTCTTTACCACTGCTATTATAACAGTACTATGTGTTAACTATTCCCAAGCCCTATAACTGTGGTTTTGTTTTTCAGTTCAGTTCCTCAGCCGTGTTGGGCTCTTTGCAGCCCCATGGACTGCAACATGCCAGGCTTCCCTTTCTTCACTATCTCCCTGAGTTTGCCAAAATTCATATCCACTGAGTTGATGATGCCATCCAACATCTTGTCTTCTGTCATCCCCTTCTCCTGCCCTCAATCTTTTCCAACATTAGGGTTTTTCCTAATGAGTCAGTTCTTCGCATTAGGTGTCCAAAGTAGTAGAGCTTCAGCTTCAGCATCAGTCCTTCCAATGAATATTCAGGGTTGACTTCCTATAGGATTGATTGGTTTGATCTTCTTGCTGTCCAAAGGACTCTCAGAACTCTTCTCCAACACCACAGAAGGAAAGCATTAGTTCTTCAGTGCTCAGGCTTCTTTACGGTCCAACGTTCACATCCATATATGAATACTGGAAAAACCGTAGCTTTGACTATGCTAACCATGCTACCAATAACCCAAACCATTTCAACAAATATTATATTTATTTTCTATGATTTTTATGACCTTTGGTCCAAAACTTATAGTAATGATCAATAGGACAACCTAAAATATTTTAAACTGTTGATTTGGCAGAATGAGATATGTTGGTGTATAAATATAAACAGGAAAAAAATCTCTCCAGAAAAAAAATGATATGGACTTTTTTCTACAAAGTTATTTAACTTTTTGATGAATTTGGGAGCAAATACTAAAATAAATTATTGATTCTGTGTAAAAAGTGCTTTATAAATGAGTTTGTACATCTCTCTCTAAGCTGAGTAGAATTGGCCTTTGTTTAACCCCTGTTCTGTGCCAAAAATTGCACTGAATTGTGTATTTTATGGATTTTTTCTATTTGAGTTCTTTTTGGTGAACTTTTGTAGATAATTTCTAGTTCTGATACTATCCTAAGGATATGACCATAGTTTTTCACAGATAAAATTATTTCATTTTTAATGTAGTTATAAAGCATAAATTGAACTTAAGTGGCAAAGGCTTTAATACTTGAACAAATAATTTTAGGTAAGGATAAAGGTATTTGAAAAATATAAAGTGGCTGCCTGCCACCCCTTCCCCTGGAGTGGGTGGAACTAGAAGGCCAAAGAAAAAAAATTTTGAGGTCACTCACTCTTCCTGATTCTGTTTAGCTTTAAGCTGAAATGGATTAAAAATAATGTGACACTGACATTTACAGTTAGGATTAGACCTTGACTGGTGAATAGAAGGGGAAATTGCAATTTTGCTAAGAACTTAACGTATGATTATTTATATAAATAAGGCAAGAATCAGAAAGAATTTTGTTAATTTATGTGAAGAAAACCAGTTGAAATGTGAAAATATTTCTAGTACAGTAAATTTCTTTGGTTTATTTATTTATTTGAGTTCCCAAGAAAACATATATTTACTTGTAGATTGTGCCACCAATCACCAACAAAATTCTTTTTAGAGTAAGTGGCTGACTCCTTTCACAAGGGTTTAATGTGACAGAATAAGTAAATATACAATGAGCTCTGATTCAACCTACTGCAGACCATGTAGTACTATAGAAGTTACTATTGAAAAAAATCTGCATATAAGTGGACCTACGTATGCAGTTCAAACCCTCGTTGTTCAAGGGTCAACTGTACTAGTCACAGAGCCCAGCCACAATGGACATATTGTATCTTGTTTCAAAGGATATGTGGTTGCTTATGTTTATCTCTCATGGTGTGTCATCCTAGCCATGAATCATCATCTCCAGCATCATGAACTAGTCTCTTTGTTTTAATTAATTAATTTATTTTAATTGGAGGATAACTACTTTACAATATTGTGATGGTTTTTGCCATACATCAACATGAATCAGCCACCAGGATACACGTGTTCTCCTTGCCATCCTGAACCCCCTCCCACATCCCTCCCCTTCCTATCCCTCTGGATTGTCCCAGAACACTGGCTTTGGATGCCCTACTTCATGCATCTAATTTGCACTGGTCATCTATTTTACATATGGTAATGTGCATGTTTCAATGCTATTCTCTCAAATCATCCTACCCTTGCCTTCTCCCAATGAGTCCAACCGGCCCCCCCCCAAGTCTGTTCTTTTTTTATTTTTAATATAAATTTATTTATTTTAATTGGAGGCTAATTACTTTACAATATTGAATTGGTTTTGCCATACATTGACATGAATCCACCACAGATGTGCATGTGTTCCCATCCTGAACCCCCTTCACACCTCCCTCCGCATACCATTCCTCTGGTTCATCCCAGTGCACCAGCTCCGAGCATCCTGTATCATGCATCAAACCTGGACTGGTGATTCATTTCACATATGATAATATACATGTTTCAATGCCATTCTCCCAAATCATCCCACCCTTGCCCTCTCCCACAGAGTCCAAAAGACTGTTTTATACATCTGTGTCTCTTTTGCTGTCTCGCATACAGGGTTGTTGTTATCATATTTCTAAATTCCATATATATGCGTTAGTATACTGTATTTGTGTTTTTCTTTCTGACTTACTTCACTCTGTATAATAGGCTCCAGTTTCATCCACCACATTAGAACTGATTCAAATGTATTCTTTTTAATGGCTGAGTAATACTCCATTGTGTATATGTACCACAGCTTTCTTATCCATTCATCTGCTGATGGACATCTAGGTTGCTTCCAAGTCCTGCCTATTATAAACAGTGCTATTATAAACATTATAAACCCTATTATAAACATTGGGGTACACATGTCTCTTTCAATTCTGGTTTCCTCAGTATGTATGCCCAGCAGTGGGATTGCTGGATCATAAGACAGTTCTATTTCCAGTTTTTTAAGGAATCTCCACACTGTTCTCCATAGTGGCTGTACTAGTTTGCATTCCACCAACAGTGTAAGGGGTTTCCCTTTTCTCCACATCCTCTCCAGCATTTATTGCTCGTAGATTTTTGGATAGCATCCATTCTGACTGGCATGAAATGGTACCTCATTGTGGTTTTGATTTGCATTTCTCTGATAATGAGTGATGTTGAGCCTCTTTTCATGTGTTTGTTAGCCATCTGTATGTCCTCTTTGTAGAAATGTCTGTTTAGTTCCTTGGCCCATTTTTTGATTGGATCATTTATTTTTCTGGAATTAAGCTGTAGGAGTTGCTTGTATATTTTTGAGATTAGTTGTTTGTCAGTTGCCTCATTTGCTATTATTTTCTCCAATTCTGAAGGCTGTCTTTTCACCTTGCTTATAGTTTCCTTTGTTGTGCAGAAGCTTTTTAATTTTAATTATGTCCCATGTGTTTGTTTTTGCTTTTATTTCCAATATTCTGGGAGGTGGGTCATAGAGGATCCTGCTGTGATTATGTCAGAGAGTGTTTTGCCTATGTTCTCCTCTAGGAGTTTTATAGTTTCTGGTCTTACATTTAGATCTTTAATCCATTTTGAGTTTATTTTTGTGTATGGTGTTAGAAAGTGTTCTAGTTTCATTCTTTTACAAGTGGTTGACCAGTTTTCCCAGCACCACTTGTTAAAGAGATTGTCTTTTTTCCATTGTATATTCTTGCCTCCTTTGTCAAAGATAAGGTCCATAGGTGCGTGGATTTATCTCTGGGCTTTCTATTTTGTTCCATCGATCTATATTTCTGTCTTTGTGCCAGTACCATACTGTCTTGATAACTGTGGCTTTGTAGTAGAGCCTGAGGAGAAGGCAATGGCGACCCACTCCAGTGCTCTTGCCTGGAGGATCCCATGGACAGAGGAGCCTGATAGGTTGCAGTCCATGGGGTCACTGAGTCAGACACGACTGAGCGACTTCACTCAATTTTCACTTTCCACTTTGATGCATTGGAGAAGGAAACGGCAACCCACTCCAGTGTTCTTGCCTGGAGAATCCCAGGGGCGGGGGAGCCTGATGGGCTGCCATCTATGGGGTCACGCAGAGTTGGACATGACTGAAGAGACTCAGCAGCAGCAGTAGAGCCTGAAGTCAGGCAGGTTGATTCCTCCAGTTCCATTCTTCTTTCTCAAGATTGCTTTGGCTATTCGAGGTTTTTTGTATTTCCATACAAATTGTGAAATTATTTGTTCTAACTCTGTCAAAAATACCATTGGTAGCTTGATAGGGATTGTATTGAATCATGTTCATGGATTGGAAGAATCAATATAGTGAAAAGGAGTATACTTCCCAAAAGTCTGTTCTTAACATCTGTGTTTCCTTTGCTGCCCTGCATATAGGATCATTGACTGATGATCCTACATGAACTAATATCTTTACTTTCTTTCCGTGTAATTTAAAAATGTGTTTATATCTCTCCGATCCTTGACACACAGACTGAAATCTTCCTCTAATATCCCTCGTTTGAATTTATATTTGTTTCTTTCCTGTAATTTTCAACTTTTTAGCACTCTTTGTCATCAGTCATTTCTTTTCAAACGTACAAATTGGCTTTGGACAACACCATCTGTTTGAAATGGCCTCTGAAGGCTGGCAGTGCCTCCCTAGTATTTTCCATCTTCTTTGAAGCCTGTGAGACTCGTGAGAGTTTACTTCTTCTGGATGTTCTACATTGCCTCACTCAGTCTTGGTGACAGCATGCTACATGTTTTGGTTTTCCAATTGCTCCTTTCCATTATTTTTTGCTGTCTCTTATTTTGCCACTTGTAGGGTAACCCATCATCCTATTTTGCCAGGAACTATTCCACATCTGGTCCCATCACTACATGGGAAATAGATGGAGAAAAAGTGGAAACAGTGTCAGAATTTCTTTTTCTGGGCTTCAAAATCACTGCAGATGGTGACTGCAGCCATGAAATTAAAAGACACTTACTCCTTGGAAGGAAAGTTATGACCAACCTAGATAGCATATTCAAAAGCAGAGACATTACTTTGCCAACAAAGGTTCGCCTAGTCAAGGCTATGGTCTTTCCTGTGGTCATGTATGGATGTGAGAGCTGGACTGTGAAGAAGGCTGAGCATGGAAGAATTGATGCTTTTGAACTGTGGTGTTGGAGAAGACTCTTGAGAGTCCCTTGGACTGCAAGGAGATCCAACCAGTCCATTCTGAAGGAGATCAACCCTGGATTTCTTTGGAAGGAATGATGCTAAAGCTGAAACTCCACTATTTTGGCCACCTCATGCGAGGAGTTGACTCATTGGAGAAGACTCTGATGCTGGGAGGGATTGGGGGCAGGAGGAGAAGGGGACGACAGAGGATGAGATGGCTGGATGGCATCACTGACTCAATGGATGTGAGTCTGAGTGACCTCCGGGAGCTGGTGATGGACAGGGAGGCCTGGCGTGCTGCAGTTCATGGGGTCGCAAAGAGTCGGACACGACTGAGCGACTGATCTGATCTGATCTGATTCCACATTTTATATCCAAAGCCCCCTTTTCTAGGAAACCCCAAACCAAGAAATCTTGTCACCCACAACTTGTCCGGTAAGTGTTGTTATTCCCCAGGCTTCTATTCTTAGTTCTCATCTCTTTCTCTACTTTCTTCCACTACTTATTGGTCAGTGGTGACTAATTCTATGTCTCTAGCCATTAGTGCTTTACTGAGCCCAAACACTGTTTCTGAAAAAGGGATATCGGCTGTAGACTGGGTTCCCAAAATCCAAAGCATATTAGCTACCACATGTGAATCTTGTTTAATTTACTTAACTTCTCACATCATAGTTTACTAACTTGTGAATGGGGATAATGCTTAATTTGTTGTAAGAATTAAAACTAAAAAATTTTAAAGATTTCAGTGCAATTCTGATTTTAGTACAAAACAGGTATCAAATAATTTGCAGGTATTTTAATTTATTATTAGTGGTGATAGAAGATGAGATGAGTGGATGGCATCACCGACTCGATGGACGTGAGTTTGATTGAACTCCAGGAGTTGGTGATGGACAAGGAGGCCTGGTGTGCTGCAATTCATGGGGTCGCAAAGAGTCAGACACGACTGAGTGACTGAACTGAAATGAACTGATATTTTTAAATCTAATGTCTTTCAGCATTTTCCCCCTCCTGGATTCAACTGAAGGACATAAAAATACTCCAGTCAGTACAATGGCTCACTATGGCAAAAAATTTTCAATGGGTAAGAGAGAAAGAGACATGTCTGTTTTAGAAAAAGGACTACAAGTGGGTGATCCTGGTATTCAAGCTCTAGAGAGGTCAGTGTCTCTCCAATTTCCCTCTCCCCATGCCTTTGTTCCTGCAAGTTCAAAATACATTATTCATTTCATTCGCTCAGTCATGTTCGACTCTTTGTGACCCCATGAGTCGCAGCACACCAGGCATCCCTGTCCATCACCAACTCCCGGAGTTCACTCAAACTCATGTGCATGGAGTTGCTGATGCCATCCAGCCATCTCATCCTTTGTTGTCCCCTTCTCCTCCTGCTCCCAATCCCTCCCAACATCAGAGTCTTTTCCAATGAGTCAACTGTTCACATGAGGTGGCCAAAGTATTGGAGTTTCAGCTTTAGCATCAGTCCTTCCAATGAACACCCAGGACTGATCTCCTTTAGGATGGACTGGTTGGACCTCCTTGCAGTCCAAGGGAATATCAGAGTCTTCTCCAAAACCACAGTTCCGAAGCATCAATTCTTTGGTACTTAGCTTTCTTCACAGTCCAACTCTCACATCCATACATGTCCACTGGAAAAACCATAGCCTTGACTAGATGGACCTTTGTTGGCAAAGTAATATCTCTGCTTTTTAATATGCTATCTAGGTTGTTCATAATTTTCCTTATGGATATACATTTAAGTAACATAATTCAAAATAATATTTTATTGTATCCTTCTTACATTCCTGAATATTTCTTTATCTCATTAAGACACCTAACATCCATTAATTAAATCCATTTTGTTTTCACTACAGTAGTAGTCTTAGTATTAGACAGTAGAACTTAAAACTTAGTTGTAGTCCTTATATTCACTGTGCCTCAGAATCACCTTCAAGTTGTATCAACACAGAGTCTCCCATCGAGGGTTTCTGGGGTGGAACTTGAGGATGTACATTTCTATTAGGTATCTAGGTGTTGCTGGTCTGGCAAATACATACTTTTAAAACTATTATTCTAGGGTATTCAAATAGCATAGTGGTTTAACATAATTTTAGCCTTAAATAAACATTTTCTTTTCCCTCCTATCCTTCCCCTCCTTCCCCTCTATATTTTGATTTTTCTTACCTGGAGATCTGATTTTTCTCCCCCACCCTTTGACATTTTAAATTGGTATCAGGATTTGACTAATTTTCATTTGTTAACTATAATCTTTATTTGCAAATGCAATTTATTAACAGGAATCTAGTAGAGAATATTGGGGAAGGCAATGGCACCCCACCCCAGTACTTTTGCCTGGAAAATCCCATGGACGGAGGAGCCTGGTAGGCTCCAGTCCATGGGGTCGCTAAGAGTCGGACACGACTGAGTGACTTCACTTTCACTTTTCGCTTTCATGCATTGGAGAAGGAAATGGCAACCCACTCCAGTGTTCTTGCCTGGAGAATCCCAGGGACAGGGGAGCCTGGTGAGCTTCCGTCTATGGGGTCGCACAGAGTTGGACACGACTGAAGCGACTTAGCAGCAACAGCAGCAGTAGAGAATATGAATTCCATGTCATCTCTAGGTCTTAACCATATTTAGAAACATGAAACCTGACAGTCAAGAGCTTCAGTGAAAGTGAAGATTAGTTATGTTTCAATAGCTTGAATTTCATTCAGCTTTTGTTCTACTTTTTGTTGTACTTTTCTTGATTTTTTAATAAAGTGTTTCTTTGGGTAAAAATGGTCACTGCTTTATTTTGTAGACTTGAGTTCAAAGATTTTAAACGACACTATCGAAGTCACATAGGTAGATAATGGAAGCTCAAGGGAAAACATTTTGGATTTCTTAGTTTAGTACATTTCCCACTTGATCACATTGTATCTTCATGTAACAGTTCAGGTTATGGATGGTGTGATGGTTAGGTCACTGTTAGAGATATCTTTGGGTTTCTATAGACTCAGAATTATTGGCTATTCCTAGTTTTTTAAGAAACCTCTATACTGCTCTCCATAGTGTCTATCAATCTACATTCCCACCAACAGTGCAAGAGGGTTCCCTTTTCTTCACATCCTCTCCAGTATTTATCATTTGTAGATTTTTTTTTTTTTTTTTGGATGATAGCCAGTCAAAGTTAAATTTGAATTCTGACCAGTGTGAGGTGATATATGGAATCTAGAAAAATGGCACTGATAAACGTCGTTGCAGAAAAGGCATAGAGACACAAATGTGGAGAACTGACTTGCGGACACAGCATGGGGGAGGAGAAGGTGGGACAAATTGACAGTAGCCTTGGGCCATGTACATTACCATATGTGAAAGAGATCGATAGTGGAAAGTTGCTATATAACACAGGGACCTCAGCCTGGTGCTCTGTGATGACCCAGAGGAGTGAGATGAGGGTGAGGTGGAAGTGAGGTTCAAGAGGGAGCGGATGGCTGATTCATGTTGTCGTATGGCAGAAAACAACACAACATGGTAAAGCAATTACCCATCAATTAAAAAAAAAAGTAAGAATTAAAAAAGAATTATTGATTTTGCTTTCCTTGCATAGAGACCTCCAGGTAGGTGAAATAAAATGAACCATTACAATTTTCCCTGTGATCAAAATGGTGGATATTTGAATGTTAGTGTTACTAATGGGAATTTTTGCTTTTCTTCTTTCTTTCTGCCTTTGAACATAACCAGTTTTTTTTTTTTTTTTTTTTTTAACACTACAGAGCAGAGCAGTGTGTGGAATGTTTGTGATCGTCAAATGGGGAACATAGAACATTTTAACCCAATGAGAGTGTTCACTTCCCAGGGTGACCTGTTTGTACTCTGGGCCAAAAGACCTCTAAGAGGCTTACAGCTGCTTCCATTTTGTCATTTCAGATGTGAAGTGCAGCCCCCTGCAGCAGCTGCAGAGGCCTCTACCACCTGCTCTACACACACTCAGAAAAGGGGCTCTTTAATCTCTGGGCTTGGGAAAAACATTTATTAAGGAATGAAACAGGGCCACAGAATTCCTGGGGTGAGCCTCAGGAATACAGCAGGTGGTAGCCAAGAAGCCATGGCAAAACTAAGGAAAAAGATTTAGATTCTTTTCAAGGCTATGCGTGATTAGCAAAGTACATGTGGGTTACAGCTGTCCCTTAGAGAAGACCATACTTTTCATCTCCAAGAATGATGATTTTCCATCTAATGAACTTGGAAGACTCTCTTGGCAGGTTGTTTGTTTATAAGCTAGATATCTCCAGTTATACTTTGTTTTTATTGTTTTCTGAAACCAACTCCATCCATAGCAGCGAGTCTGAAAGTTCTTCTAAAGTTTACAATAGGAAATGAGATTTCTTTTCTTTCTTACTCCCCTTTCATTTCTTTTTTCTTTATTAAATGTGTTCTGTATTAACTCCTGGACAAAGCTGCTCTCTTTGTTTCACTGTTCTCAAGAAGATCCACTGGTGATGGCTGTCTGTCCTTCTGCTTCCAAGGTAAACTCACTGGTATTGATTGACACAGAGACAGAATAGTTTAGTTTAGTCGCTCAATCATGCCTGACTCTTTACAACCCCATGGACTGCAGTATGCCAGGCTTCCCTGTCCATCACCAACTCCCAGAGCCTACTCAAACTCATGTCCATCACATCAGTGATGCCATCCAACCATCTCATCCTTTGTCATCCCCTACTCCTCCTACCTTCAATCTTTTCCAGCATCAGGGTCTTTTCCAATGAGCTGATTCTTCGCATTAGGTGGCTGAAGTATTGAAGTTTCAGATTCAGCATCAGTCCTGATGCTGAAATTAGGACTGATTTCCTTTAGGATTGACAGATTGGATATCCTTGCAGTCCAATGGACTCTCAAGAGTCTTCTCCAACACCACAGTTCAAAAACATCAATTCTTTGGCACTCAGCTTTCTTTATAGTCCAACTCTCACATCCATACACTACTACTGGAAAAACCATAGCTTTGACTAGACGGATCTTTGTTAGCAAAGTATATGTCTCTGTTTTTAATATACTGTCTAGGTTGGTCACAGCTTTTCTTCCGAAGAGCAAGTGTCTTTTAATTTCATGGCTGCAGTCACCATCTGCAGTGATTTTGGAACTCCATAAAATAAAGTCTGTCACTGTTTCCATTGTTTCCCCATCTATTTGCCATTCACTGATGGGATCAGATACCATGATCTTAGTTTTCTGAATGTTGAGTTTTAAACCAATTTTTTTGCCCCTCTCTTTCACTTTCATCAAGAAGCTCTTTAGTTCTTCTTCACTTTCTGCCGTAAGAGTGGTGTCATCTGTATATGTGAGGTTATTGTTATTTCTCCTAGCAATCTTGATTCCAGCTTGTGCTTCATCCAGCTTGGCATTTCTCATGATGTACTCTACATATAAGTTAAATAAGCAGGGTGATAATATGCAGCCTTGAAGTACTCTTTCCCAATTTGGAACCAGTCTGTTGTTCCATGCCCAGTTCTAACTGTTGCTTCTTGACCTGCAGAACAGACAGCACAAAGGCTGATGTCAAAGAAAAATGGCAACAGCACTAGCAGGTTTTAAAAAATATCAACAACACTGGGGATTTTTAGGGACAATTGACTAGAGAAAAGTCAACCAACATTATGACTATGCTAGAACCATGGCATTATCAACAATGTGCATGATCCCCAATCTGTCATATATAATGAGAGATTAGAGGAGCTTGATCTTATTCTTCTAAGTCCCCATCACTTGTTGCTCTTTCTTATGGATATTTCATGTATTTGCATCCTGTGTATGTTATCTCCTGGAGCATCAAGTAATTAAAGTAGAATAAACATAGTGATTTCTCTGATGGAAAATGTTATTGCATTTATTATTCACTGCACAAGTTGTCCATATATTCTTAATATTGATTTGTTTGCATCCACATATCTGCCAATGGAAATAATTTGGTAACAAATAAAATTATTTATTTTATGTTTTTTTTTTTTTAGTTTAATTTTATTTTTTTAATTTACAATATTGTATCGGTTTTGCCATATATCAACATGAATCTGCCACAGGTATACACGTGTTCCCCATACTGAACCCTCCTCTCTCCTCCCTCCCCTTCCATTCCTCTGGGTCATCTCAGTGCACCAGCTCCAAGCATCCAGTATCATGTATTGAACCTGGACTGGCGACTCATTTCATATATGATATTATACTTATTTCAATGCCATTCTCCCAAATCATCACACCCTCTCCCTCTCCCACAGAGTCCAAAAGACTGTTCACTGTTTATAATAGCCAGGATATGTAAGCAACCTAGATGTCTATCAGCAGATGAATCGATAAGAAAGCTGTGGTACATATGCACAATGGAGTATTACTCAGCCATTAAAAAGAATATTTTATTTCTTTTAGCAAATGAAGGTATGCATCAGAATAATTTGATCTGATATGCTATACAAAATTAAAGGAAAAAAAAAACAAGAAAGGGAAAATAAAAAGAAAACTAAACAAAAAGTACACTGGCTTTTGTACAGAACCTTTACATTTCTTGTTGCATTTTTGCCCTGACAGGAGAGTGTGTGGGAGTTACATGTACTTTATGCTTCTGAACATTTGGTCAGATACTGGACCCTCCTTTTCTCAAGGTGACCTATTCATAGTTAGTGCCAAAAGCTACTTGCATTTTGCCATTTCAGACATAAACTACAGATGTTGCTGTAGGTATGGATTCCTCAATTCTACTCTGGAAGCTGCCTTTTCTTCCCATTCAAGGTCTGCCTCTATACCCCAGGCTCATGGCCTTCAGAATGACTGACTGTTCCCCAAACCTACTGCGTTGCCTAGCTGACTGGAACCTTGGCCTCAAATGCCCTTCCCCTCTTTCTTCAGTTGACTAACTCCTACTCATCCTTCAAAACATAGCTTTGATATCACCTGCTCCCGGAAACCTTCCTTGATCTGTCACCACTTAACCCCCAATCTTGTATGGGTCCTCTTTGTGCTTATACAGCATACAAGATGGTGAGTGAGTGAGTGTGATGTAGTTCAGTTGTGGCTGACTCTTTGCGACCCCATGGACTGTAGCCCACCAGGCTTCTCTGTACCTGGAATTTTCCAGGCAAGAGTACTGGAGTGGGTTGCCATTTCCTTCTCCAGGGGATCTTCCTGTATCCCCCAGCTATTGGCATTTGCTTATTTCCTTTTCCAATCAGTTTCAGAAGTTATTGTGACAAAAATATATATATATAGTTTAATAATTCCCCTATCCTTTGTAACTATTGTGATGAGGAGCTGAAAAACAGTGCTGTTGAATGAAAAGTAATTGATTGACTCCTGGCAGATATTCAAGTTGTATTTAAAGAGTGGTACTTTGTGCTAATAATAGGTGCCCTTTCAAATATACTCAAAATGTGTGTGGCTCAAACACAATAGAAGTCTATTTTTTGCTCACACAGTAGTTTGAGGTGACACTTCTGGTCAGAGAGACCAGAAATCCTCTATGGGGTGAATCGATAACCCAAACTGACAGAGGCTCAACCATCTTCCATGCACGGCTTCCAACTGTGGTGGTGGTCTCAGCCCCAGGCGGCCAAGAGCAGGAACGAGCTCTGTGAAGTGCTCCAAAAAGCAGAATTCATGCATGTAAGAGGCTCTTCTGGGCCAGGCCAGGAGGGGCACAGGCCTTCCACTGCCTGGAGCTCAGTCACTTGGGAGCACAGAACTCTTACTCGGCTAACACACTAGTACACACATTTAGTAAAACAGCGTGACTCCTTTTCATACTTTGCCAATCATTAATTACACTTTTATAAAACCATGAAATTGCTGGTTTCTGAATGTTTTACGTCTTCAAAAAGAAAGTTGCTTTGGTCTATTATGAAACACTTTCCAAACACTAAGATCATAACAAAAGATAACTCATTTTATTTCATTTGTCTAAGCTTTCACCACATGTTTCCCTGTTCTATTCTGGATTCGATTGTCAAATGTAGGTTCGAGAGAGAAAGAAAACAAGTATGTCATTGTCCCAGCTACTTATTCCTATTAGGTACCAGGTATCATGTCCATTGCTAAGAAACAAATATGAGTGAGACAGTATCTGCTTTCAAGGTTCTAGTGGAATTAATATAATCAGAAAATTAGCAGTGTGCCATGCAAACTTCTCTCTCCTCATTATTCATTTTCGATCTATATTTTTTGACTAATTTTCTCCTATCCATTGTTCCCAAAATTGAACTTCAAGCTTCCAATCTTGTTCATCTATATCTTTATAAATTCTGTTTATATCCTATTCCCAAAGATTCATCATTTTATATAGTCTCTTCAAACACTAGTGATTTATGAAGCCTGCTTCAGGGCTTCTTGACTCCATTTTAAATGAGGTTTACTTTATTAACTTTTTCATTTTCCCCTTTTGATCAAGATCTTTTCTTGAAATCATCAACTAAATAAGTCAGGGTATCCATTGTTAGTGGAATTATATTTTGTCCCTTGGCACCCGGAAGGACGCTTGATCCTTGGAACAAAAGCTATGACAAACATAGACAGGGTAGTATAAAGCAGAGACATTATTTTTCCAATAAGGTCCATCTAGTCAAAGCTATGGTTTTCCAGTAATCATATATGGATGTGAGGCTTAGACCATAAAGAAAGCTCAGCAGCAAAGAATTGATGCTTTTCAATTGTAGTGTTGGAGACTCTTGAGAGCCCCTTGGACTGCAAGGAGACCCAACCAGTACATCCTAAAGGAAATCAGTCCTGAATATCCATTGGGGGGACTGATGCTGAAGCTGAAACTCCAATATTTTGGCTCAGATCAGATCAGATCAGTCGCTCAGTCGTGTCCGACTCTTTGCAACCCCATGAACCACAGCATGCCAGGCCTCCCTGTCCATCACCAGCTCCCAGAGGTCACTCAGACTCACACCCATCAAGTCAGTGATGCCATCCAGCCATCTCATCCTCTGTCGTCCCCTTCTCCTCCTGCCCCCAATCCCTCCCAGCATCAGAGTCTTCTCCAATGAGTCAACTCTTCGCATGAGGTGGCCAAAATACTGGAGTTTCAGCTTTAGCATCATTCCTTCCAAAGAAATTCCAGGATTGATCTCCTTCAGAATGGACTGGTTGGATCTTCTTGCAGTCCAAGGGACTCTCAAGAGTCTTCTCCAACACCATAGTTCAAAAGCATCAATTCTTTAGGCGCTCAGCCTTCTTCACAGTCCAGCTCTCACATCCATACATGACCACAGGAAAGACCACAGCCTTGACTAGGCGAACCTTTGTTGGCAAAGTAATGTCTCTGCTTTTGAATATGCTATCTAGGTTGGTCATAACTTTCCTTCCAAGGAGTAAGCGTCTTTTAATTTCATGGCTGCAGTCACCATCTGCAGTGATTTTGGAGCCCAGAAAAAGAAAGTCTGACACTGTTTCCACTGTTTCTCCATCTATTTCCCATGTCGTGATGGGACCAGATGCCATGATCTTCGTTTTCTGAATGTTGAGTTTTAAGCCAACCTTTTCACTCTCCACTTTCACTTTCATCAAGAGGCTTTTTAGTTCCTCTTCACTTTCTGCCATAAGAGTGGTGTCATCTGCATATCTGAGGTTATTGATATTTCTCTTTCAGCAATCTTGATTCCAACTTGTGTTTCTTCCAATCCTGCATTTCTCATGATGTACTCTGCATATAAGTTAAATAAACATGGTGACAATATGCAGCCTTGACGTACTCCTTTTCCTGTTTGGAACCAGTCTGTTGTTCCATGACCAGTTCTAACTGTTGCTTCCTGACCTGCATACAGATTTCTCAAGAGGCAGATCAGGTGGTCTGGTATTCCCATCTCTTTCAGAATTATCCATAGTTTATTGTGATCTACACAGTCAAAGGCTTTGACATAGTCAACCTGATGCAAAGAACTGACTCACTGGAAACACCCTGATGCTGGGAAAGATTGAAGGCAGGAGGGGAAGGGGACGATGGAGGATGAGATGGTTGGATGGCATCACTGACTCAATGGACATGAGTTTAAGGAAACTCCAGAAGTTGATGATGGACAGGGAAGCCTGGTGTGTTGCAGTCCATGGGGTCGCAAAGAGACAGACAAGACTGAGCTATGGAACTGACTGACCAGGAAGGACCTTTTCTGGATATTATGTCCCAAGTTAGAAGGAAAGTACAGATTGGAAATTTAATGCCACATTTGAGTAACAAGGAGGGTAAGAGGGAGAACTCATAAGCATTTCATGTCCATGGCCTGTATTCTGTCAAGGTCATAAGTATTGGAGATTACCTCAAAGTTGCATCACCCTATTGAGTATGTCATTTCTGCAAAGGTTTGACAGGCAATAGGTATAAAGCTTAAATATTCAGATGAGGAGCATAATAATGACCTCTGTTTGTACAGTAGCCAAACCAAGAGCTCAAACCTGAAAGCAATCACCTAAAGAGGACGAAGATCATGGCATCTGGTCCCATCACTACATGGGAAATAGATGGAGAAACAGTGGAAACAGTGTCAGACTTTATTTTTCTGGGCTCCAAAATCACTGCAGATGGTGACTGCAGCCATGAAATTAAAAGACGCTTACTCCTTGGAAGGAAAGTTATGACCAACCTAGATAGCATATTCAAAAGCAGAGACATTACTTTGCCAACAAAGGTTCGCCTAGTCAAGGCTATGGTCTTTCCTGTGGTCATGTATGGATGTGAGAGCTGGACTGTGAAGAAGGCTGAGCGCCGAAGAATTGATGCTTTTGAACTGTGGTGTTGGAGAAGACGCTTGAGAGTCCCTTGGACTGCAAGGAGATGCAACCAGTCCATTGTGAAGGAGATCAGCCCTGGGATTTCTTTGGAAGGAATGATGCTAAAGCTGAAACTCCAGTATTTTGGCCACCTCATGCGAAGAGTTGACTCATTGGAAAAGACTCTGATGCTGGGAGGGATTGGGGGCAGGAGGAGAAGGGGACAACAGAGGATGAGATGGCTGGATGGCATCACTGACTCGATGAATGTGAGTCTGAGTGACCTCCGGGAGCTGGTGATGGACAGGGAGGCCTGGCGTGCTGCAGTTCATGGGGTTGCAAAGAGTCGGACACGACTGAGCGACTGATCTGATCTGAAAGAGGACTATGGAATGTCAGGTCACAGTTGGAAAACACAGAGCTTTAGTTGAACTCATATGGTAATGATTGGAAAAAGTTTTGACATCTGGCCATGTCAGCTTTCCTTGATAGGTAACACCCATAGGCTTTTGAGTATAATTAACAGACAAGGGAGTAATTGGTTACAGATAAGAGCAAGATTATTTCTGACATCATAAACAAATCAGTTTCTGCTGACAGAGCCAATGGTCAGAAAGGCTTATACTTTTTGTAATAGATTGAGCCAAGAAAGAGAGGTGAGGAACTAAAGTAAGAAGCAATGGTGAGAAAAGGGTATACAAGCCTGGTTTGGTCATCTTGGAATAGCTGTCTCCTTCAGTGAGCTTCTGCTTTAATTCCTATAATTATTTATTTTTTAGGTCATCAGTTGGTATACAAGTTTAGCTTGGGTTTGGTGCTTTTATTTAGGTGGATTCAAGAGTCTAATACTTGGAGTTCTGTGGCACAGAGGTTGATTAATAATAGAGGCCTTTCCCATGGTATTGAAGTCTTTCTAGAGGTGTCTTTTCCAATAGACAAAATCTCCAGGTTGCAAAGTGTGGTGCTTAAATTCATAATCTCCCTGGAGTATGCTCTAGTTAATCAAGCTTGGTTATTCTCAACAGGAACAATTAGACTTTAGCAATATTGAAGCATATCCTACTTTTATTAGTTATGAGTCAAAGGGTAAGAGTTTATGGATTCCAAAAGGGGCAGACCAGAGATTGGGAAGAACTGACCGTGTTTTTGGCCAGGGTATTTGAAGAGTCTCTATACATTTTTCCAATTGAGTCAATGATACCATTAGTGTGTTTGACTAGCCCTGAAGATTAAGGGGAGTGAACATAGTAAAAGTGTTGTAAAACTTGCCAAATAGCACATACCTGATGAAACATTTGACTGGTGAAATGAGTTCTCTGGCCATTGCAAAATTTGAAAGAGTTTTCCAAGGAAGGATGATCCTTTCTACAAAGATTTTGGCCACAGAAGTAACAGTAGAAACTGGAAATAGAACCGCCATATGACACAGCAATCCCACTGCTGGGCATACACACTGAGGAAACCAGAATTGAAAGAGACATGTGTACCCCAGTGCTCATTGCAGCACCATTTACAATAACCAGGACATGGCAGCAACCTAGATGTCCATCAGCAGATGAATGGATAAGAAAGCTGTGGTACATATACACAATGGAATATTACTCAGCCATTAAAAAGAATGCATATGAATCAGTTCTAATGAGGTGGATGAAACTGGAGCCTATTATCCAGAGTGAAGTAAGTCAGAAAGAAAAAATACCAATACAGTATACTAATGCATATATATGGAATTTAGAAAGATGGTAATGATGACCCTATATGAGAGACAGTGAAAGAGACACAGATGTAAAGAATAGTCTTTTGCACTCTGTGGGTGAAGGTGAGGGTGGGATGATTTGAGAGAATAGCTTGGAAACATGTATATTATCATATGTGAAACAGATCACCAGTCCAGGTTCAATGCATGAGACAGGGTGCTCAGGGCTGGTGCACTGGGATGACCCTGAGGGTTGGGATGGGGAGGAAGGTGGGACAGGGTTTCAGGACGGAGACCACATGTACACCTATGGCTGATTCATGCCAATGTATGGCAAAAACCACTACAATATTTTAAAGTAATTAGCCTCTAGTTAAAATAAATAAATTAATTAAAAAAAGAAGTAACAGTAGATTATGTACAAAGGAAGGCTTCAGTATGGTGAGAAAGAAACAAATAAGACATTTATATCCATGACGAGGAAGCTGAATAAAATTCTCTTGCTAAAAAAGGATTGGTTTGTTGGGTAATCTAAAGTTATTATGTGTGTATGATAATTAATAATGAGAATTAATAATGAGAATAATGAGGATTTTAGAGTCTGGCAGGACTAGATTATTTGGATAAATCAGAGTTCTCTTTATTGAACCAAGATTTATTAGATTTCCAATACTGCTTCCCCTTTTCTGGGGCTGATTCTTGGGTATCACTAATCACTCTGTCCATATTTCATTTAGGGGACTACTCTTTAGGACCATGATTAAATTTGGTTGTTGGTGCATTTGAAAGCAGCATTCTTTGCAGGAATGTCAGTAAGGTGGTTCCTTTATTCTCCAGGAACTCCAGTTTGGAGGCTCAGGAACCTTGATAATGGCCAAGTCAGTAGGCAAGAATATGGCATCTAATAATTCTTGGACAAAAGGGCCCTTTCAGTTTTGTCTTGCTGATGTGAAGAAGCCTTACTGTTTCCATAGCATCCCAAAGTCATCAGCTGCTCCAAAGACATACCTATGGTCAGTACAGATATTTTCATTTTTGCCCTTGGCCAACATACAGGGCTGAGCAATTCAACCCATTGGGCCAAGTTAACCAAGTGTGAAGGTGCTGCTTCATTAACTTCAAAAGGAGTTACCGTTTTCACCTTTTAAATCAGAGCCATTGCTAAACCATGAAAAGTTGGCGTTATCCAAATGAATTTCCTGTAAATGATAATGGGGTTTGGGGCAGGAGGGTGGAAGGTTGTCAGGAGGTGATCTGTCAAGTGATTCATGAGGGATATTATCCACAGTCGAGGGATGAAGTGTCTCAGTGTTACAATGAGAAAATTATATGAGGAGCTGTTAGTAAGAGGATTTCACAGGAGGCAAGATGATTGGGTGAATGATATTGAGTGATGATAATTCAGGAGGACTGTTCTGCAGGAGGTACAAAATCGGTTAGAAGGGACCCTATGACTAACTCTTCAGTGATTGACTAAAAAAGTGGTGACTGAAATGACTCTGAGGGAAGAGGAGTATCCT
This sequence comes from Tragelaphus eurycerus, assembly GCA_935064755.1. Lineage (NCBI taxonomy): Eukaryota > Metazoa > Chordata > Mammalia > Artiodactyla > Bovidae > Tragelaphus > Tragelaphus eurycerus. The sequence goes on from CAKXYN010000041.1 coordinate 14,735,457, forward strand.
CATACCACAGAGTCTAGCTGTTGGGTATATTACACTCTGGTTTGATGGTGATCTCCATGTTTTTGGGTGAGTACCCCAAAGGCTTTCCTTACTTTTCAAATACAGAGGAGAAAGGGAAGTTAATCATTGAGATATTCAAAGGCAGGAATATTTATCAAACTTTTCCTTAGGACTTTGGAGGCTAAGTTATTCTAGTTCCTGAATTTTTAGTACGTTCAGAAGATTGTGAGGCCTATTTGGATCTAAATGAAGCCCTTGTTCTGAGGTCAGGTGCCCCAAATATCAAACCTGAGTTTGAGCAAACTGAATTTCTTTGGAGTCTTTATCCTTTTAAGGTTAAATGTTTTAACAGGTGGTTAAAAATATTGTTTATGGCCCAGAGATTCTATAGAAATTTCCATCTATAGTCATTGGGTTTTCTCACAGACAAAATAAAAGTATTGCAGGGACTACTGTGGGGGTAAACTGATGCAGTGCCTTATCTATTACGAGTTTGATGTCTTGCAGCTGCTCCAATATGGATGAATGTTTGGTATCCTTAAAATTAATTCTAATGTGGTCAGAGAAAGGGCAACTAAAATGTTGAGAGTGAAGTGAAAGTGAAAGTGAAGTTGCTCAGTCGTGTCCGACTCTCTGTGACCCCATGGGCTGTGGTCTATCAGGCTCCTTGAGGGGTCCTTTAATTCACCTGGTTGGCAATTTGTATTGCTGCTGTCAAGTTCTAGATTTTTTTTCTCTTTCAGGTGAAAGAAATTCCAGCATGATGTTCCTTAAATTTAAAAGTGAATAGAGGAGCTAAGAAAAGGATGAATATCTCTTAGAGAACATAAACAAAAGGGAATAGGTTTATAGGTAGAAAGTTGTTGTGACTTATTAGAGAACTTCCACAATTTGTACAATTTTAGTACTTCAAGGCAGGAACTGTCTAATAACAATGGGGTTGAGCACAGAGAGGGTAGCTATGGTGTTGATAAGGACAGAAGTAGATTCATTTCCAATCTGGAAAGTTGTTTGTCCAAACTGGTTAAGAGGAAGGATAGGAAAAGTGTCTGTTTTTCCTTGAAAGTGAAGTCACTCCGTCATGTCCGACTCTTCGCGACCCCATGAACTGTAGCCTATCAGGCTCCTCCGTCCATGGGATTTTCCAGGCAAGAGTGCTGGAGTGGATTGCCATTTCCTTCTCCAGGGTATCTTCCTGACCCAGGAATCAAACCTGGGTCTCCCACATTGCAGGCAGATGCTTTACCATCTGAGCCACCAGGGAAGCCCAATTAGGAGTTAGGAAGTTAGGACGTTAGGAAGTAATTAGGAGTTAGGAAGGCATCAGAAAGGCTAGTCAGAGGGCAGAGGGTACCTGGAGTGCTTAAATTTGTAATAATCTGTCTTCCAATATCCTGGATTTTCACAGTAATGACAATGACAGTGGTTGGGGAGAGCTTTGTTTTTTCATTGGAAGGACTAATGCTCCAATACTTTGGCCACCTGATGTGAACAGCCTACTCATTAGAAAAGCCACTGATGCTGGGAAAGATTGAAGGCAAAGAGAAGAGGGTGGTAGAGGAGGAGATGGTTGGATGGCATCACCATGGACATGAACTTGGACAAATTTCAGGAGATGTTGAAGGACAGGAAGGCCTGGCTTGCTGCAGTCCATGGGGTCACAAAGAGTTGGATATGACTTAGTGACTGAACAACAAAAGGTGCAAGTGAGCTGATTTGCTAAATTAAAGCTAGAGTGGACATGGTTTCCTATTCCATTTTAGTCCTTTTATCTAGAATGATCCCAGTTCTGCCCATTACTGAACAAACAACTGAAGGCTACCTGAATGAATTCAACATTAATAGGAAGGTCAGATTTTGCCTTAAAAACAATTTGGAGCAGGTATAATAATCATTTATTGGCTCACTGTGTTTCTCACTTCTCACATAGTCACTGAGTATTGCTAAGTTGCTTCAGTCGTGTCCGACTCTGTGCGACCCCATAGATGGCAGCCCACCAGGCTCCCCGTCCCTGGGATTCTCCAGGCAAGAACACTGGAATGGGTTGCCATTTCCTTCTCCAATGCATAAAAGTGAAAAGTGAAAGGGAAGTTGCTCAGTCGTATCCCACTCTTTGCGACCCCATGGACTGCAGCCTACTGGCTCCTCGGTCTATGGGATTTTCCAGGCAAGAGTACTGGAGTGGGGTGCCACTGCCTTCTCCGAGTCACTGAGTATTAGTTTCACTTTTATATCAGTGGATAGGTTTTGGGAAAGCCCTGGGGATGGCTGGTGAAGTCACTTAGCGATTGCTGAGCCCAATCATGTAACAAGGCAGGATATTGGTCTCATTTACAGTTCTATTTTTTAAATTGATTTTTATTGGTGTATAGCTGTTTTACAATGTTGTTAGTTTCTTCTATACAATAAAGTGAATCAGCTATACAGTGCCAGAGAGTTTTCAGGATTTTCCAGGATTATCCCAATCAGTTGTTTTCAATCATTATAGAATTTGGCCTACACCAGTGAGCATTTGTGGAGAATGCAATGGCACCCCACTCCAGTACTCTTGCCTGGAAAATCCTATGGACAGAGGAGCCTGGTGGGCTGCAGTCCATAGGGTTGCTAGGAGTCAGACATGACTGAGCCAGGGTCATTTTTTCACAGGGTCGGACATGACTGAAGGGTCACGGGTTGGACTGACTGAAGGCGGCAGCAGCAGCAGTGAGCATTTGAACTAGTTAATATAAATATGATAAACCTGGTATGTAAGTATCAATGACTATATTAAATTCCTTGGCAAAAATATGGGGATCCTCAGCTACTTAGGCTGAGAAGGCAATGGCAACGCACTCTAGTACTCTTGCCTGGAAAATCCCATAGACCGAGGAGCCTGGTGGGCTGCAGTCCATGGGGTCACTAGGAGTCGGACATGACTGAGCGAATTCACTTTTACTTTTGACTTTCATGCATTGGAGAAGGAAATGGCAACCCACTCCAGTGTTCTTGCCTGGAGAATCCCAGGGACGGGGGAGCCTGGTGGGCTGCCATCTATGGGGTCGCACAGAGTCAAACATGACTGAAGCAACTTAGCAGCAGCAGCAGCTACTTAGGAATATCTTTAAGGACAGCTTTAGTTGGGAGATTGAAAATTAGGGGTTTAGCATTAGGGTCTTCAGAGGATTTAGAAGCATTAGGATACTCCTGACTTTAAATGAGTAGATTTTAGTGAGTTTGGGGGATAAGATTGTGTGGAGAGGCTCAGAGAAAAAGATGCCTATGGAGAGAAGAAGTGGTGAGTGCACTGGAAGTGGAGATGGAGATGAGGACAAGGAAGAGAAGAAAGTGGCCCCGGCTTCTTTCAATTTGCCTCAGTTACTTTCAGTTCAGTTGCTCAGTCGGGTCTGACTCTTTGTGACCGCATGGACTGCAGCACTCCAGGCTTCCCTGTCCATCAACAACTCCTGGAACTTGCTCAAACTCATGTCCATTGCGTCAGTAATGCCATCAAACCATCTCATCCTCTGTCATCACCTTCTCTTCCCACCTTCAATCTTTCCCAGCATCAGGGTCTTTTCCAATGAGTCAGTTCTTCACATAAGGTAGCCAAAATATTGGAGTTTCAGCTTCAGCATCAGTCCTTCCAATGAACACTCAGGACTGATCTCCTTTAGGATTGACTGTTTGGATCTCCTTGCAGTCCTACGGACTCTCAAAGTCTTCTCCAACACCACAGTTCAAAAGCATTAATTCTTCGGCACTCAGCTTTTTTTATGGTCCAGCTCTCACATCAATACATGAGTACTGGAAAAACCACAGGTTTGACTAGATGGACCTTTGTTGGTAAAGTAATGTCTCTGCTTTTTAATATGCTGCCTAGGTTGGTCATAGCTTTTCTTCCAAGGAGCAAGTGTCTTTTAATTTCATGGCTTCAGTCACCATCTGAAGTGATTTTTGGAGCCCCCCAAAATAAAGTCTGTCACTGTTTCCATTGTTTCCCCATCTATTTGCCATGAAGGTGATGGGACCAGATGAGACCAGATGGGACCAGATGCCATGATCTTAGTTTTCTGAATGTTCAAATTTGAGCCAGCTTTTTAACTCTCCTCTTTCACTTTCACCAAGAGACTCTTTAGTTCTTCTTCACTTTTTTCCATAGGGGTGGTATCATCTGCATATCTAAGGTTATTGATATTTCTCCCAGCAATCTTGATTCCAGCTTGTGCTTCTTCAAGCCCAGCAATTTGCCTTGTACTCTGCATATAAGTTAAATAAGCAGGCTGACAATAGACAGCCTTGATGTACTCCTTTCCCAATTTGGAACCAGTCTGTTGTTCCATGTCCAGTTCTAACTGTTGCTTCCTGACCTGCATACAGGTTTCTCAAGAGGCAGGTCAAGTGGTCTGGTATTCCCATCTCTTTCAGAATTTTCCACAGTTTATTGTGATCCACATAGTCAAAGGCTTTGGCATAGTCAATAAAGCAGAAATAGATGGTTTTCTGGAACTCTCTTGCTTTTGATGATCTTGCTTTTTTGATGATCTGACAGATGCTGGCAATCTGATCTCTGGTTCCTCTGCCTTTTCAAAATCCAGTTTGAACATCTGGAAGTTCATGGTTTATGTACTGTTGAAGTCTGGCTTGGAGAATTTTGAGAATTACTTTGCTAGCATGTGAGAGGAGTGCCATTTGTGACAGTTTAAACATTCTTTTGCATTGCCTTTCTTTGGGATTGGAATGAAAACTGACCTTTTTCAGTCCTGTGGCCACTGCTGAGTTTTCCAGATTTGCTGGCATATTGAGTGCAATACTTTCACAGCATCATCTTTTAGAATTTGAAATAGCTCAACTGGAATTCCATCACATCCACTAGCTTTGTTTGTAGTGATGCTTCCTAAGGCCCACTGACATTGTATTCCAGGGTGTCTGGGTCTAGATGAGTGATCACACCATCATAACCCCCACTTGCTGCAACTAGAGAAAACCCATGCAAAGCAACAAAGGCCCAGTGCAGTTTAAAATAAATTAATAAATAAATAAAAGTTTTAAAATAACTATTCATGAGAGAAATACAAATAAAAATTATCATGGGATATCACTTCATACTTATTGAAATGGTTATGAAAACAGATAACAAGTGTTGATGATGTGGAACAAGAGAATGCTTGTGGGAATGTAAATTAGTTCAGCCACTAAAGAAAATAGTTGATTGTTGTTATTCAGTTGCTAAGTCATGTCCTACTCTGTAGCATGCCATGCTTCCCTGTCCTTCACTCTCTCCCAAAGAAAATAGGTCGAGTCCTCAAAAATTAAAAATAAATTATGATACAAATCAGCCATACAACTTCTTGGTATACATCCGAAAGTTATGAAATCACTTTTGAAAGATACCTGCACTCCCATGTTTATTGCAGTATTATTCACAATCACCAAAATATGAAAGTGAAAATGTTAGTCCTTTCCAACTCTTTGCAACCCCATGAACTGACGCCCATGAACTGAGTCCTTTCCGACTCTTTGCAACCCCATGAACTGAAGCCCATGAACTGAGTCCTTTCCGACTCTTTGTGACCCCATGAACTGATGCCCACCTGGCTCCTCCGTCCATGCAATTTCCCAGGCAAGAATACTGGAGTGGGTTAAGATTTCCTTCTCCAGGGTATCTTACCCACCCAGGGTTTGAACTCAGGTCTCAACCAAAATATGGGAACAGCCTGTGTCCATCAATGGATGAGCAGATAAAAGATACATGTAAATATTATTCAGCCATAAAATTAAGGAAAGTTTGTGACCTTTGATACATGAATAGATCCTGAAGGCATTATGCTAAGTGAAATAACACAATTATATGTGGAATCTCAAAAAACTGAACTCATAGAAACAAAGAGGAGAATGGTGGTTGCTTGGGGCTGAAGGATGGTGGGTAGAGAGATAATTGGTCCAAAAATACAAACTTCTAGTTATAATAAGAGTAAGTTCTGAGGATCTAATAAATAATTTGATGACTTTAGTTAACAATACTGTATTATATACTTGAAAGTTGCTAAGTGATTAGGTGTAATAAAAAATAAACATGGGTTAGCTAAATCTATTGGGGGAGACTTTTCATAGCACACACATTTATCAGGTCATTATATTGTACACCTTAAACATTAGCAAAGTTATATATCAATTATATCACAATAAAAGTGGAAAAAATATTGTCATCTTTTCCCAGACTTCTGCATATGTAAGAAAAGTCCATTTGTTATTTTCTCAAACTTTAGTGTGACTATGAACACTTGGGGATCTTGCTAAAGAGATGATTTAGATTCAGTTTTTCTAGGATAGGACCTCAGACTCTGCATTTCTAGGAAGTATTAAGGTGATCCCGACACTGTTGTTTTATGGACCATTCTTTGTGCATAAGAAATAATATCATTTTAATCAGAAGCAATAATACATAGTTAAAACATCCTTAGCATTTCCCTACTTCCTAATGGTGATAGCAACTAGGCCATGACAGTAAAAATTTCTGGCAAAGAATAACACTTAATAAGTTTTAAGGAATTTAATAATAGAATTTAGAGTTTAGTGTATTCTGCTAAGGCAGCTACAACTGTGGGCTTGTAAATGTGTAACAGTTGGCTCTTCAGGAAAAAAAAAAAAGAAAGTCCTGAATTTTGAAAAATCAGCTCTGAAGGTAAATGAAACCCATGCCAATCCCTTTCATGTAAATAATCCCATGGCTTATCACAAGCTATTAATGACATCGTTGAGTGTTGAGCTGGAAACTGTGAACCTCTATGGTCTTGTACCAACCAGCCCCACCATACCACTGGCTCTATAAACCATACTTTATTACGTTATACACCAAATAAAGATCTCATGTAGAAACAATTATATTTCTCTGATTATAAAATGATGTATACTTAAGTGTGCTTAGTTGCGTCTGACTCTTTGCGACTCTGACTGTAGCCCACCAGCCTCCTCTGACCATGGGAATTCTGCAGGCAAGAATACTGGATTGGGTTGCCATGTCTTCCTTCAGGGGATCTTCTAACCCAGGGATTGCATCCAAGTCTTCTGCATTGCCTGCAGATTCTTTAGTATCTGAGTCACCAGGGAAGACCATACTTATGTGAGTAATAATCAAATAAAAAGAAGAAAGTAAAATGAGCTCATAAAACTTTCAGATAAGTTGAATTTTTGGTGTTACTCTAAGAGTTGTTAATCATAAGCAATAGAAGTTGATACTGGCTTAATTAAGCAGTAGAGGAATTCATTGAGTAAATATTGAGTTGCTTAGAGAGTTGTTGGGCTTCTCTGGTAGCTCAGCTAGTAAAGAATCTGCCTGCAATGTAGGAGACCCTAATCCAATACCTGGGTCGGGAAGATCCCCTGGAGAAGGGATAGGTACCCATTCCAGTATTCTTGGGCTTCCCTGGTGGCTCAGATGGTAAAGAAACTGCCTGCAATGTGAGACACCTGGGTTCGATCCCTGGGTTGGGAAGATCCCCTGGAGAAGGGCATGACTACCCACTCCAGAATTTTTGCCTGAAGAATTCCATGGTCAGAGAAGCCTGGTGGGCTGCAGTCCATGGGGTCACAGAGTTGGACATGGCTGAGAGACTAAGCATGGAGAGAGTTGTTGGGAGTCCAGGAGAGTCAGATTTACTAAGCAGCCCGGGCAAATGGCTCAAACCTGGGACTAGTTGTTCTGAAGGCACTCTTCCTACTGTGCCAGGTAGAATACTCTGTCTCTAATCTCTTGGGTCAGTAGCTCTTAAGTCAAAGTCTGTGACAATTGCACAGGCCAATTTACGTGCCTATGGCTTAACTGTGAAGCAGTGTGTGAAAAACAGTATTGGCTCCTGGAATTTGGATGCCACTCTTCCTTCCCACCAGGACATAAAAGGCAGAAAATTCTCCAAATGTTGGAAAGATATTGAGTAGTCAGAAAGAATAATACATGTTCATCATTATATTAAAATTGGGATAATATAAAATTTATAGTTATATATTTTGATTTTTAAATTATTTCACCTTGTATTATGAGTCTGTTCTCATCATTAAGTGTTCCTTAAGAGGATGCTTTCAATGATTGCATAATATCCCACTGTACACCTCTTCCTTACACAAATCCCATTTTTTCCTGAAAATACTAATCTCTTAAAATCTCTTAAAATTTTTACAACTTTTAATTTTGAGAACTTACCAAAAAATTAGAACTGAAAATGGAACAACAGACTGGTTCCAAATCGGGAAAGGAGTACATCAAGGCTGTACATTGTTACCTTGCTTATTTAACTTATATGCAGAGTACATCATGCAAAATGCCAGACCAGATTAATCACAAGCTGGAATCAAGATTCCCAGGAGAAATATCAATAACCTCAGATACGCAGATGACACCACCGTTATGGTAGAAAGTGAAGAAAAACTAAAGAGCCTCTTGATGAAAGTGAAAGAGTGGAACAAAAAAAAATTGGCTTAAAACTCATTCAGAAAACTAAGATCATGGCATCCAATCCCATCACTTCATGGTAAATAGATGGGGAAACAATGGAAATAGTGACAGGCTTTATATTTTTGGGCTTTAAAATCACTGCAGATGGTCACTGCAGCCATGAAATTAAAAGATACTCCTTGGAAGAAAAGCTATGACCAACATAGACAGCATATTAAAAAGCAGAGACATTACTTTGCTAAGAAAGGTCTGTCTAGTCAAAGCTATGGTTTTTCCAGTTATCACGTACAGATGTGAGAGTTGGCCCATAAAGAAAGCTGAGTGCAGAAGAACTGATGCTTTTGAAGTGTGGTGTTGGAGAAGTCTCTTGAGAGTCCCTTGGACTGCAAGGAGATCCAATCAGTCAATCCTAAAGGAGATCAGTCCTGGATGTTCATTGAAAGGATTGATGCTGAAGCTGAAACTCCAATACTTTGGCCACTTGATGTGAAGAATTGACTCATTGGAAAATACCCTGATGCTGGGAAAGATCGAAGACAAGAGGAGAAGGGGCTGACAGAGGATGAGATGGTTGGATGGCATCACTGACTCGATGGACATGAGTTTGAGCAAACTCCAGGAGTTGGTGATGGACAGGGAAGCCTTGTGTGCTGCAATCTATGGTGTCATAAAGAGTTGGACACAACTGAGTGACTGAACTGACCGACCATAAAGTTGCTTTCCTACAATTTTTCAAACCTGGGGCTCAGCTTTGTTGGTTACTTAGTCTTAGTCCCATGGTTTGTAGCTTTAAAAATGTCAACCATCTTAAGACTGGCATATGAAGTAGTGTCAATTCCCAAGAAGGAAATAAATTTGTAGCACCAAGCACACAAATGATACTATAATGTCACTCTACTGGTATGTATTCATTGGTCCATGGCAAAGTTCTGCCAAACTCTAGATTTCTTCACCTATTATCGAGTAGTTTCTTCTCAGTACTCTCATTCTTTCAGGCTCTTATTACTGAATAGCTTGGTAAGAAACCTTTTATTTTTATCTGTAATATTTGTCAAAACTATGGCCTTAGAAATTCTTGCATTTTAATTTTAAATTCATGTGTAGTGTGAGTAGTAGCCACATATATCTAGAGAAGTATAAGGTCAGCATAACATGTGGCTAATGGCTGCTAACCAAACTAGTCTTGTCAGAAACTTTAGTGTTTGCTCACCAGTGTGTCCTGGAACATTTTCCTTGTCTGTTTTCACTTGTTTACATAGACTTATTTAAAAACTTTTTCATGCAGAAAGCTAGTATTCTGTCTTTTATAAAATTCCATCATATAGCTGTGCTGACTTGCTGTTAAACTCCTTCAATTGCTTACACAAAATGGCTATGAAATTAAAAGTATTAGTCACTTAGTCGTATCCAATTATTTGGACTGTAGCATGCCAGGTGCCTCTGTCTGTGGAATTCTCTAAGCAAGAATACATTTCTCTAGGCACGTCACCATTTCTTTCTCCAGGGAATCTTCCCAACCCAGGGATCAAACTTGCATCTCCCACATTGCAGGCATATTCTTTACTGTCTGAGCCACCAGGAAAACGGGCAAAATGACTATATTATGATTGGAAATAATGTTAGAAGAAGAAAAACATCAGTTACTCTGTGACTTTTGACGAAGTTCAACAAGTATGCTTAATGTATGTCAAGAAGCTGAATTTATATGAATAAATGTCTAATTTATTTTTTCATACTCTCCTTTAGTCTAACTTCAATAAAACTTCATTATTTTTAATTTATATATTTTTATTGTTTTGTTTAAAGTTGCTCAGTTGTGTCTGACTCATTGCCACCCCAAGGACTATACAGTCCGTGGAATTCTCCAGGCCAGAATACTGGAGTGGGTAGTCTTTCCCTTCTCCAGGGGATCTTCCCAAACCAGAGATCAAACCCAGGTCTCCCGCATTGCAGGAGGATACTTTACCAGCTAAGCCACAAGGGAAGCTCTTGTTTTAATAATGACAATGTTAGCAGAGGTTCCCCAAATACAATAACTTCTATCATCAAGTCAATAAATTCCTCCGTTCCTAATTTTTTGATCTGTACATAACACTTTCATAATATACTTTATGTAAAGTGCTAACATTCATATCAGGAAAATAGCAAATTATTTTGAAAAGCTTAAAGAAAAAACATTTTGTTCAAATGTGGAAAAGTTCTAGTTCTAGAAAACTAGAATATTTTTCTGAGCTTATGGGATAAAACTCACTCATTGAATTAATAGTAATTTCCAATAATTTGAACATTAAATATGTAAATGCTAAGATATGTTAGCTTAATTCAAGCTAATTTTATTTGGAGAAGAAAATGGTAATCCAATCCAGCATTCTTGCTTGGACAAAACCATGGACAGAGGAGCCCAGAGGGCTACAATCAATGGGATCGCCAAAAGTTGGCCACGACTTAGTGACTGAAGAACAACACAAGCTAATTTTATTATTATTTTTAAAATTTTATTTTGCTTAACTTTACAATATTGTATTGCTTTTGCCATTCATCAAAATGAATCCGCCACAAGTATACATGTGTTCCCCATCCTGAATCCTCCTCCCTGCCCATACCATCCCTCTGGGTCGTCCCAGTGTGCCAGCCCCAGGCATCCGTTATCAGGCATCGTACCTGGACTGGCGACTTGTTTCAGAAATGATATTATACATATTTCAATGCTATTCTCCCAAATCATCCCACCCTCTCCCTCTCCCTCTCCCAGAGTTCATAAGACTGTTCTATATATCAGTGTCTCTTTTGCTGTCTCATAAACAGGGTTATTGTTACCATCTTTCTAAATTCCATATATATGCGTTAGTATACACTAGTAAAGTAATGCTCAAAATTCTCCAAGCCAGGCTTCAGCAATATGTGAACCGTGAACTTCCTGATGTTCAAGCTGGTTTTAGAAAAGGCAGAGGAACCAGAGATCAAATTGCCAACATCCGCTGGATCATGGAAAAAGCAAGAGAGTTCCAGAAAAACATCTATTTCTGCTTTATTGACTATGCCAAAGCCTTTGACTGTGTAGATCACAATAAACTATGGAAAGTTCTGAAAGAGATGGGAATACCAGACCACCTGATCTGTCTCTTGAGAAATTTGTATGCAGGTCAGGAAGCAACAGTTAGAACTGGACATGGAACAACAGACTGGTTCCAAATAGGAAAAGGAGTACGTCAAGGCTGCATATTGTCACCCTGCTTATTTAACTTATATGCAGAGTACATCATGAGAAATATTGGACTGAAAGAAACACAAGCTGGAATCAAGATTGCTGGGAGAAATATCAATAACCTCAGATATGCAGATGACACCACTCTTATGGCAGAAAGTGAAGAGGGGCTAAAAAGCCTCTTGATGAAAGTGAAAGTGGAGAGTGAAAAGGTTGGCTTAAAGCTCAACATTCAGAAAACGAAGATCATGGCATCTGGTCCCATCACTACATGGGAAATAGATGGGGAAACAGTGGAAACAGTGTCAGACTTTATTTTTCTGGGCTCCAAAATCACTGCAGATGGTGACTGCAGCCATGAAATTAAAAGACGCTTACTCCTTGGAAGGAAAGTTATGACCAACCTAGATAGCATTCTAGGTTGGATGCAAGAAGATCCAACCAGTCCATTCTGAAGGAGATCAATCCTGGAATTTCTTTGGAAGGAATGATGCTAAAGCTGAAACTCCAGTATTTTGGCCACCTCATGCGAAGAGTTGACTCATTGGAGAAGACTCTGATGCTGGGAGGGATTGAGGGCAGGAGGAGAAGGGGACGACAGAGGATGAGATGTCTGGATGGCATCACTGACTCAATGGATGCGAGTCTGAGTGACCTCCGGGAGCTGGTGATGGACAGGGAGGCCTGGCGTGCTGCGGTTCATGGGGTCGCAAAGAGTCGGACACGACTGAGCGACTGTTCTGATCTGATCTGATCTGATCTATAATATGTCTGGGGTGAATATCATGTGACAAAAATAAATTTTGAAAATTCTCAATCACCATATTATTAAATATTGATATTATCCAATTCTCTCCACTTGGTCTGCTATTCAAATATTTAAATCATATCTCACACTGTCCTTTGTTTCTCAGTCTTTATAACCTTGAATCTGGCTATTTCCTTTCCTCCTTCTTCTAGATCATATATTCTCTTTTCAATGGTTTCTAATCTGCAGGCAATTCATCCACTGAGGATTTTTTTTCTCCTAATATCTTATTTTCCTCTGATATAATTTAGCTATAGCCACCTCTCTGACAAATTTTCAATCATGTCTTGAATTCCTTGAAGATGTTCATCATAATTATTTTAAAATCTGTCCATGATAACACATAATTATTTGAATTCCCTGTGGGTCACTTTCAACTTGTACTGTTTCTCTTTGACTTGAGTTATCCTTTGTTTTTTTCATTTGCCTAGATATTTTCTCATGGAATGTTAGATATTATATTTGAAAATTTGCAGAAACAGTTTTAGACTGTTAATTATGTCAAGTCTGTCTGACAGAATTTATTTTTGGCAAGAAGCTAGACTAGGAAAAGTAGAATTTTTAGACTATCTTAATCAAATTAGTTACTAAGAAAATTTGAAATTGGACTTAAATTCCTTGAAAGGTGCTATTTTGATGGATTACTCTTATTCCTAAAGGGTAGGTATTGGGAATACAAACAAAAACTTATATTTTTCCCCCAATACCTCTTCTCATAAGATTCTGACTCCCAGTTTTGCCCTTTTAGCCTCAGAAATCTGTTGGGAGATTTGTTTAACTTTTTATTTTCTCAGCCACCATTTTCAGAATCAGAAGATTTCTGTACAAAAGCAGCCTCAAATTCTGGGATCACATTTCTATGGTTCTCACCTCTCCTGGATATTGACCTCACAATTCCTTATTGTGTTGGTACCTTTATAAGGCTTTAATGTTTCGTCCACCTTATTCAGTTATTCTAAATGGGAGTGTTGGTCCAAACTATTTACTTATGATGGCTAAGAGTAGAATGTCTTACACTCACATTTCTAATATTGTCATACTACTTCTGCCCTCAGTGACTGATATTATAAGCAAATGATAATATCAAAAATTAAAGTCACTTATTATTAATTATCAATTTATAGAATCAGTGTATAAACAAAAAATATTGACTGTAATTGGGAAAAATATAAATACTCTAAACTTTAATCCTAGAAAGTAACTTTGTAGAAGCTAAGAAATAAGGTTCAAGAAACTTTTTTAAGAAGTCTCAAATAAGCAACTTAACTGCCATCTAAATGAATTGGGGAAAAAAGAAGAATAAGCAAGAGGAAGGCAATAATAAAGATCAGAAAGGAAATAGAAACCTCATTTAAAAAAAAAAAAAAAACAGAAAAGATCAATATAACCAATAGCTGATTTCTTGAAAAGATAGACAAAATTGATGTCATTAGCAAGGCTCCATTAAGACAAAGAGGGGATCCAAACAAACAAAATAAGACATTAGAGGAGAAATAAAACTGATCTTACAGAGATTAAAAACATCATGAGAACAAAACTATAAACAGGTATATGACAAAAAATAGAAACTTAGAAGAAATGGACAAATTTCTAGAAACCTATAAACTTCAAAGAATGAGTCAGAAAGAAATAGACAATCTAAACAAACTCCTCAGTGAAGATGAATTTGTAGTTTAAAAAACTGCCAGGAAATAGAAGCCCAGGCCTGGATGGCTTCATAGGGATATTGTAGCAAACATATGAAAAAGAGCTAATACCTATCCTTCTAAAATTATTCCAAAAATTTGAAGTACAGGAAATACTCTCAAATTTATTCTACAAGGCCTCCATTACTCTGATATCAAAACCAAAGATGCTACAAAATATGTATGTAAAAATTCTCAACAGAATAATAGCAAACTGAATTTAACAATATATAAAAAGTAATATACACCATGATCAAGTGGATTTAGTCCAGGGATGAGAGGATGGTTCAACATTCACAAATCAACCAATTATGATATACCACATTAATAAAAGGAAGGATTAAAAAAATCATATGATCATCTCAATAGAGGCAGAAAAAGTAATTGATAAAATTCAACATCCATTCATGATAAAAACTGTGACAAAAGTTGGCATAGAGGGAAAATATCTCAATATAATAAATATATCACAACATATCATAATATTTATGATAATCTGACAGCTAACATCATACCACATGAAAAGCTGAAATCTTTTCCCTTAAAATAAGGAACTAGACAAGTATACTCAGTTTTACCACTTCTGTTTAACACAATATTAGAAGTTCTAGTCACAATGATAAGAAAAGATAAAGAAATAAGTACCTTTAGAAGAAATAAAAGGCATCCAAATTGGAAGGGAAGAAATAAAACTGTCACTGTTTGCAAGTAACATAATACTATACATTGAAAACCTAAAATGCCGACAAAAATCTATGAAATCTAATAAATGAATGCAGTCAAGTTATAGGGCTAAATTTTAATATAAAGAAATCTGTTGCTTTTCTTTTTTTATTTTTATTTTATTTAACTTTACAATATTGTATTGGTTTTGCCATGTATCAAAATGAATCTGCCACAGGTATACATGTATTCCCCATCCTGAACCCTCCTCCCTCCTCCCTCCCCATACCATCCCTCTGGGTCATCCCAGTGCTTTTCTATGCACTAATAACGAGCTACCAGAAAAATAAAGGAAAAAACCAATTCCTTTTAAAACCACATCAAAAGTAATAATATATGTAAGAATCAACTAAACCTAGGTGGTGAAAGATCTATATACTCTAAACTATAAAACATTCAG
Source organism: Tragelaphus eurycerus (assembly GCA_935064755.1). Taxonomy (NCBI): domain Eukaryota; kingdom Metazoa; phylum Chordata; class Mammalia; order Artiodactyla; family Bovidae; genus Tragelaphus; species Tragelaphus eurycerus. The sequence goes on from CAKXYN010000041.1 coordinate 14,750,706, forward strand.
TTCAGTTCAGTTGCTCAGTCGTGTCCGACTCTTTGCAACCCCATGAATCACAGCACACCACGCCTCCCTGTCCATCACCAACTCCTGGAGTCTACCCAAACCCATGTCCATCGAGTCGGTGATGCCATCCAGCCCTCTCATTCTCTGTTGTCCCCTTCTCCTCCTGCCCCCAATCCCTCCCAGCATCAGGGTCTTTTCCAGTGAGTCAACTCTTCACATGAGGTGGCCAAAGTACTGGAGTTTCAGCTTCAGTGTCAGGTCTTCCAATGAACATCCAGGACTGGTCTCCTTTAGGATGGACTGACTGGATCTCCCTGCAGTCCAAGGGACTCTCAAGAGTCTTCTCCAACACCACAGTTCAAAGGCATCAATTCTTCGGCGCTCAGCCTTCTTCACAGTCCAGCTCTCACATCCATACATGACCACAGGAAAGACCATAGCCTTGACTAGGCGAACCTTTGTTGGCAAAGTAATGTCTCTGCTTTTGAATATGCTATCTAGGTTGGTCATAACTTTCCTTCCAAGGAGTAAGCGTCTTTTAATTTCATAGCTGCGATCACCATCTGCAGTGATTTTGGAGCCCAGAAAAATAAAAATTCTTCCTAGAAACATGGAATATCTCTCCATCTGTTTCTGTCATCTTTGATTTCTTTCATCAGTGTCATAATTTTCTGTGTACAGTTCTTTTGTCTCCTTAGGCAAGTTTATTCCTCAATATTTAATTATTTTTGTTGCAATCATGAATGGGATTGATTCCTTAATTTCACTTTCTGATTTTTCATTGTTAGTATATAGAAATGCAAGTGATTTCTGCGTATTAATTTTGCATCCTACAACTTTGCAAAATTCACTGATTAGCTCTAGTAATTTTCTGATACTATCTTTAGGGTTTTCTCTATACAGTATCATGTCATCTGCAAATGGTGAGAGCTTTACTTTTTCTTTTCTAATACGGATTTCTTTTATTTCTTTTTCTTCTCTGATTGCTGTAGCTAGGACTTCCAGAACTATGTTGAATAACAGTGGTGAAAGTGCACACCCTTGTCTTGTTCCTGATCTTAGGAGGAATGCTTTCAGTTTTTCACCATTGAGATTAATGTTTGCTGTAGGCTTATCATATATGGCCTTTACCCTTTTGAGGTTCCTTCTCTGCTGATTTTTTGAAGAGTATTTAATCATAAATGGCTGCTGAATTTTTTCAAAGGCTTTTTCTGCATCTATTGAGATGATAATATGGTTTTTATCTTCCAATTTTTTAATATGGTGTATCCCATTGATTGATTTGCCTATATTGAAGAATCTTTGCAGCCCTGGAATAAACCCAACTTGATCATGGTGCATGAGCTTTTTGTTGTTTTGCTCAATTCTGTTTGCTAAAATTTTGTTGAGGATTTTTGCATCTATGTTCATCAGTGACATTGGTTTGCAGTTTTCTTTTTTGTGTTTTCTTTGTCTGGTTTTAGTATCAGAGTGATGGTGGCCTCCTAGAATGAGTTTGGAAGTGTTCCTTCCTCTGCAATTTTTTGAAAGAGTTTTAGAAGAATAGGCATTAACTCTTTAAATACTTGATAGAATTATCCTGTGAAGCCATCTGGTCCTGGGTTTTTGTTTTTTGGGAGATTTTTGATCACAGCTTCAATTTCAGTGCTTGTAATTGAGTTGTTCATAATTTCTATTTCTTCCTTGTTCAGTCTTGGAAGATTGAACTTTTCTAAGAATCTGTCCATTTCTTCCAGGTTATCCATTTTATTGCCATATAGTTGTTCATAATAGTCTCTTATAATCCGCTGTATTTCTGCATTGTCTGTTGTAACCTTTCCTTTTTCATTTCTAATTTTATTTGATTCTTCTCTCTTTTTTTCCTTTATGTCAATTTTGTTTATCTTCTCAAAGAACCAGCTTTTAGTTTTATTAATCTTTACTATTGTTTCTTTCATTTCTTTTACATTTATTTCTGCTCAGATCTTTATGATTTCTTTCCTTCTACTAATTTGTGGGGTTTTTTGTTGTCTTTTTTTCTAGTTGTTTTAGGTGTAAAGTTAGGCTGTCTATTCGATGTTTTTCTTGTTTCTTGAAGTAGGATTGTATTGCTGCAAACTTCCCTCTTAGAACTGCTTTTGCTGCATCCCATAGGTTTTGAGTGTTGTGTTTTCATTGTGATTTGTTTCTAGATGTTTTTTGATTTCCCTTTTGATTTCTTCAGAAATATGTTGGTTATTTAGAAATGTGTTGTTTAATCTCTATGTGTTTGTGTTTCTTACACTTTTTTTCTTGTGATTGATATCTAGTCTCACAGCACTGTGGTCAGAGAAGATGCTTGATGTGATTTCAGTTTTCTTAAATTTACTGAGGTTTGATTTGTGACTCAAGATGTGGTCTATCCTGGAGTATGTTTCATGTGCACTTGAGAAGAAGGTGTATTCTTCTGCATTTGGATGCAAAGTCTTGAAGATATCAATAAGATCCATCTCATCCAATGTATCATTTAAGACTTGTGTTTCTTTATTAATTTTCTATTTTGATGATCTGTCCATTGGTAGGAGTGGGGTGTTAAAGTCTCCTACTATTATTGTGTTACTGTCAATTTCTCCTTTTATGTCCATTAGTGTTTGTCTTATGTATTGAGGAGCTCCTGTGTTGGGTGCATACGTATTTACAATTGTTAGGTCTTCCTCTTGGATTGATTCCTTGATCATTATGTGGTGTCCTTCCTTATTTCTTGTAATCTTCTTTATCTTAAGGTCTATTTTGTCTGATATGAAGATTGCTACTCCAGCTTTGTTTTGCTTCCCATTTGCATGGAATATATTTTTCCATCCTTTCACTTTCAGTCTATATGTGTCTTAAGGTCTAAAGTGGGTTTCTTATAGACAGCATGTATATGGGTCTTGTTTTTGTATCCATTCAGCCAGTCTGTGTCTTTCAGTTGGAGCATTGAATCCATTTACATTTAAAGTAATTATTGATATATATGTTCCTATTTCCATTTTCTTAATTGTTTGGTGTTGACTTTGTAGATCTTTTTTCTTTTCTTGTATCTCTTGACTATCTAAGTCCCTTTAACATTTGTTGTAAAGCTGGTTTGATGGTACTGAATTCTCTTAACTTTTGCTTGTCTGTAAAGCTTTTTACTTCTCCATCAATTTTGAATGAGATCCTTGCTGGGTACAGTAATCTTGGTTGTAGATTTTTCCCTTTCAATACTTTAAATATATCTTGCCATTCCCTTCTGGCCTGCAGAGTTTCTGCTGAAGCTGCTAAGCAACTTGCATGTTTCCCTTCTTTGTTACTTGTTGTTTCTCTCTTGCTGCTTTTAATAGTCTTTCTTTGTGTTTAGTCTTTATTAATTTGATTAGTATGTGCCTTGGCATGTTTCTCCTTGGGTTTATCCTGTATGGGAGTCTTTGTGCCTCTTGGATTTGACTATTTCCTTTTCCGTTTTGGGGAAATTTTCAACTATAATCTCTTCAAAAATTTCCTCATACCCTTCCTTTTTGTCTTCTTCTGGGACCCAGATTATTTGAATATTGGCGCATTTGATATTGTCCCAGAGGTCTCTGAGGCTATCCTCAGTTCTTTTCACTCTTTTTACTTTATTCTGCTCTTCAGAAGTTATTTCCACCACTTTGTCTTCGAGCTCACTGATTCGTTCTTCTGCTTCAGATATTCTGCTATTGATTCCTTCTAGAGTATTTTTAATTTCAGTAATTGTGTTGTTTGTCTCTGCAAGTTTATCCTTTAATTCTTCTAGGTCTTTGATAATCAATTCTTGCATTTTCTCCATTTTTCTTTCAAGGTTTTTGATCATCTTTACAGTCATTATTTTGAATTTTTTTCAGGTACTTTGACTATTTCCTCTTCATTTATTTGGACATCTGTGTTTCTAGTTTATTCCTTCATTTGTGTAGTATTTCTCTGTCTTTTCATTACTATTATTATTTTTAACTTATTGTGTTTGAGGGTTCTTTTTCTCAAGCTTCAAGGTTGAATTCTTTCTTCCTTCTGATTTCTGCCCTCTACGGTTGCTCCAGTGGTGTGTGTAAGTTTCTTACAGGGTGAGATTTGTGCTGAGTTTTTGTTTGCTTGTTTTTCCTCCGATGGGCAAGGCTGAGTGAGGTGGCAATCCTGTCTGCTAATGATTCAGTGTATATTTTTGTATTTTTGTTTCATTTGTTGTTTGGATGAGGCGTCCTGCACAGAGTGCTACTGGTGGTTGGGTGATGCCAGGTCTTGTATTACAGTGGTTTCCTTTTTGTGAGTTCTCACTATTTGATACCTATTATGATTCGTTCTCTGGTAGTCTAGGGTCTTGGAGTCAGTGCTTCCACTCCAAAGGCTCAGGGCTTGATCTCTGGTCAGGAACGAAGATTCCACAAGTGGTTTGTTATGGAATTAAGTAAGATTAAAACAAATACCCAAAAACGAGAAACCAAAGATGAACCCCAGACAAATGGCAGATACAAAATCAGGCAAATACTAATTAAAATAATGAAATATACACATATACATATACACCCATGAACAAAGTCAAAACAGTCCAACAAAAATAAAGTACAATAGATTGACCTGGCAGACAAAGGAAATAAAAAATTATATTTACCAGTTAAGAACAAAATAACTAAAGTACAAACTGGAAAACAAAACTAAAGCAAAGTGCCAAGTGGGGAATAAAGCAATGAAAACAAAACTAACAAATATGTTGAGAGGAAAGGAAAGAAAGAAAAGAAAGAAAGAGTAGATATGCAAAGTTATATAGAGGTAGATGAAGAAGATTTATATGTATTAAAGATTACCTGCAAGGGAAAAAAAAACAGTAGGAAAGGCAAACAAAAGAATAAGTGTAGAAAAAATATAATAGGTTTTAAAAAATTAAAAGTTAAAATTCTAAAAAAGAGAAAATACTTTAAAAAAAAAAAAAAAAGGAAGCAGAAAAAGAAAAAAAAAAATAAAGGAAAACTCCACAGAACTTCAAAAGCCCAACGTAGATGCAGAAGTTTATGATAACCATAAAAATTGTGGCTGAATATACTTACACACACACACACACACACACACACACACACACACACATATACACCCATAAGCAAAATCAAAACAGTTCAACAAAAATAAAGTACAATAGGTTGACAAAAGATGCTGGAGGACATAGGAGCATGACATGCTGCAATTTATGGGGTCACAAAGAGTTGAACACAACTTAGCAACTAACAAGAGCAACAAAAATCTAAGTACAATTAATACAAGTCACAAGGATAAGCTGTTCTGTTCCTAAATATGAGACCTGTGGTAATTGTTTTTAAGGTTTATTGTTCACATGCTCAGGAAAAAAATATAAATTCTGAATACTTATTCAAACTACTTTGAAGTTTTCCCGGATAAGAACAGTAGCAAATATGTTTTCAAAAACAAAAATATTTTGTCCACGACTCCAAATGTTTGATTCTAGTGGCCTCACTTTCTGGGCATAAATGTGATCTTCCAGGAAACTTAACTATGTTATAGAGGATGTAAAGAACATCTTAACCTTCTGTAGTACATCAAACATCAACAGTTGGAGAGAAGGACATTTTTGTACAATCTCCATGAAACAAAAGTTAATAGAAGGCAGTAAGTTTATATATAAGAACCATCAGATCATTTAAAAACTTTATTTTTATTATAGTTTAGAGATTACTTTGAATAAGTATTCTATGTGAATCTTATCTGAAATAGGGTCCAACATTTTTCTTGATTATTCTTGTTTTAAACGTTGAATAAAAATGGTTAATAATATTAATTACTGAGAAGCATTTCTGGCATATAGTTGTTGAAAGTTAAATAATGCCCATACCTAGCTGTTATTTTCAACTGAATATTTAGTACTGCATATATCATTCTTGCATGAGCTCATACATGTGTATTCTTTATGTATTTTATTATCAATTACCATCACATGGTTTTCTTTTAGGAATTGCTTTTAAAATGTCAAACTCTTCCAAAATCATTTGTGTTGATGATAGGCTGACAGGCATTATTAATGCCCAGTATAGCTTCACAGACTCGAAAATATTTTAGCACTGAGATCTTCTCTGTTGTATCTCTACACTCTCAGAAGTTGTGCCAAAACAGCTACGCATGGCACAGGCATGGTATACCTGCATAGCTATGGCCGAGGCTTTCCCTATTGGTTTGACTATTCAGAAAAATGGTTGTATTTATAAAGACACTGATTGATCATAATTCTGGGTTGAGGGAAAATGTTTGAACCCAAGAAAGCAGTAAGTTTTTCTGTGATCTATGTCTGTAGCTAGCAGTCTCTAATCCTGGCCAAATTGTTGGTCATAAGTGGGGTCTTGGCAAGAAATGTGGTTGAATTGAAAAGTTATTCCCATGTCAGCAAAATTTCAGAACACATGCCCCACAGATGGTATGCAAGTGTCACTTTGATATATAAAATAGAACACATTTTAAAGTCAGTTCTTTTACTTACAAAGAGTTGGGTCTATAGAACATAGAATTCAGTTTTCATGTCATATCAATCAATCGGTGTCAGTCACTATCCTAGCATATTAGCTAGTTGAGGGAACAGATTTCATGGATTTCCATAGAAGTCACTAAAAAATGGCTTGCAGAATTAATTAAGTGAAAACTTTTAGTACTTCAATCTTTGCCATGCCATCTCCCTCATTTTCCAGTCTAAAAGTTTAATGATAATAAAAATTATTCTAACAATATTTTATATTTAAAGATTTAAATTTGGAGAGTTTGAATTCAATTCTCCAAATCCAAAATTTGGAGAATTTGAATTAAAGAAATTGATAAATCAAGGATTGGATCAAGATGGTTGAGGAGTAGGATCTGAAGTTCATCTTCTTCTCACAGATACATCAAAAATACATCTATATGTGGAATGACTCTCAAGGAACATCTATGAATGCTGGCAGAAAACCTTAGACCTCCAAAAGGACAAGAAAAACTCCACATAGCTGGGTAGGGTGAAACAAAAAGAAAGGAATTGGGATGGGACCTGAGCTTCTAGGAGAGAGCTGTGAAAAAAGAAATGTTTCCATATACTGGGAAGTCCCCTTACTGGTGGAAACAGAAGGTGAGCTTCAGATCCTTAGCGGAGAGCACAACAATAGGTGTGTTAAAGGCAAGGTGGAGAAAGATCTGCACAGAGGGTTGGTGCCAACCAGCCTGAGACACTATCTGCTTAACTGTTGGCATTGGTCAGGGCTGAGTCCTGTGGTTCAGGCTTTGGAGTTCAGATCTCGGGACAGTACTGGGACTGACTGTATGAAGACAGCCTATGAGGCTAGGGTATAGTGTGCAACAGCTGAAGAAGTCTGGGAAGCAGACTGGACCTGCCAGAGAGGTAAGGGACCATTGTTGGGGGCACAAAAGGGGAGGGGGACCCGCCATAGGAGCCATGGCTGCATCTTGGATCCCAGAAGCAGGTACAGACCACTGCCATTGCTGTCACCAGCGTTTCTGGGGATTCTGTGAGCAGGTGCAGGTCCCCAACTTTGCAGGAGCCTGCACAGCCCACCACTGCTGAGAGTCCCATGATCTGGGGACAACTTCCCCAGGGCTATATGACTTGTGGTTGCAGAAGAACTCACAGCTGGGAGCCAACTGCTGCTGGCTGCTGCTGCCCTCCTGGGAGCCTGGGATCTGTGCATCTATGCACCTATATACCCCCTATCAAGGGGGTAATAGCCAGAACATGCTGAGGAAAGAGATGGCAAGCATCCAAACCAAAAGACCCCTCACACCAAAAAAATATTAAACCCACACAAGCTGATAAAGAGCCCTCTAAGACTAAGGTAGATAATTGTTTCTCCTAAACTCACAAACTAAGATAACTATTACCAAAACGAAAAATCAGAGGAACCACTCTCAGTTAAAAGACCAAAAAAAAAAAAAAAAGAAACAGATCTCTTTAGTCTAATGGCAAAGAGTTCAAAAATGAGGTAATGAGAATACTGAAAGAAATAATAAAGGCTTTTGACAAAAATGCAGATTACTGAAAGGGAACTAGAAACTATAAGGAGGAGCCAAGAAAAGTTAAAAAATTCATTTGCTCAGACAGAAGTTGAGCTTAAGGCAATGAATAGCAGAATAAATAAAATAGAAGAAAGAATTGATCTGGAAGACAGACTAAACAGAAATTACTCAATCAAAACAGCAGACAGAAACTCAAATTGAAAAAAAGAAAGCAATATAAGAGACCTATGTGATAATAGAGGAGCTTAAAGCAGGCAAATCTACTCATAATACGGATTCTAGAAGAAGAAGAAAAAGAATAGAGAATTGAAAATGTGAAGAAATTATGGCTAAAAGTTTCCCAAACCTAAAGAAAAAAAGAAATATCAAGATCCAAAAAGCACAGAGTTCCCAAACAAGGTGAAACCCAATAGATTTATGCCAAGACATGTTATACTAAAACTGGCAAAAGTTAAAGAGAAAATTCTAAAAGAAGCAAAAGAAAAAAATTCTTTACAAGGAAACCTCCATAAGGATATCAGTTGATTTCTCTACAGAAACAGCCCAGGCCAAAAGGAAATGGTAAGGTATATTTGAAGTCTTGATATGGGAAAATCTGCAACCTAGAATACTCTAACCAGAATGATTATCATTTAGAATAAGAGGAGAAATAAAGAGTTTCGCAGAAAAGTAAAAACTAAAAGAATACAGCAATACTAAACCTATCCTAAAAGAAATATTGAAAGGTTATCTCTAAATAGAAAAGAAGCAAGAAGAAACAGGAAGTAGGAAATTACAAATGGAAAGTAAATGACTTAGATTGGCCAGTATACAGATTAAAAAATAAAAACAAAAACCTGTTTGTTACAGCAACGATAAATGCTAGGAACAGCAAAAGGATAAGCACACACATGTAAAAAGGGACATAAGATCATAAAGAAGAAGCAGAGTAAGAAAATGCAGAATCTTTTTCTTCTTTTTAGAATACGTTTGAACCTATATGACTATCAGTCAAAAGCAAGCAGATATAGGAAGGTTAGCACACTTAGAATAACCACAAATCAGAAACATCAATAGAGTCACAAAAACCTGAAAGAAGAGAACATAAGGGTAAAAATAAAAGGAAATCATAAAACCACACAGACCAAGAAAGGAAAAAAAAAAAAAAAAGAAACAAAGAATCAACTGGGAAACAAGGTTTGAAATGACAATAAATACATATGTATCAATAATTAAATGTCAATGGACTGAATGCTCCAGTCAAAAGACACAAAGTGGTAGGCTGGATGGAAAAGCAAAAGCCTAAAATATTCTGACTACAAGAGATTTGCCTTACAGCAAAGGATACACACAGACTGAAAGTGGAGAGATGGAAAGAGAAAATTCATGTTATTGAAAATGATTAAAAAAAGAAAAGCAGGTGCTGCAATATTGATATCAGACAAAAGACTTTAAAACAAAATCTATAAAGAAATAAAGAGGAACACTACATAATGACAAAAGGAGTAATACACAAACAGGATTTTTACACACATCAACATATATGCACTGAATATAGGTACATGTAAATGCATAAAATAAATACTGCTGCTGCTAAGTCGCTTCAGTCGTGTCCAAAATAAATACTAATAGACATAAAAGGAGAAATTTAAAGAATACATTAATAGTAGGAGAATTTAACATTCCATTCACATAGATGAAGAGGTCTTCTAGATAGATAATCAATAAGGCAACAGAGGTCCTAAATGATAAAATAGGTCAGGTAGATTCAATTGATATTTTCAGGAAAATATGTCACCCAAAACACAGAATATACATGTTTATCAAGTGCACATGGAACATTCTCTAGGATATTGACCACGACCTAGGGCACAAAGCTAATACCAACACATTTAAGAGTACAGAAATTATTTCAAGCATATAATCTGATCACAATGGTATGAAACTAGAAATAAACCACTGGAAAAGAAATTAAAACAAAAACAACTACATGGAAACTAAGCAACATGCTACTAAAAACCAATGGGCCAATGAATTTAGAAATGCCTTAAGAAAAACAACAATGAAAACACAACCAACTATACAAAATCTACTCAGTGAAACAAAAGAAGTTCTTAGAAGGAAGTTGATAGCAATTTTGTTGTTGTTGAGTTGCTAAGCTGTGCCTGACTCAGAATTGGGGTTACACTTTTACATTAGAAGTTAAAAATAGGCTAGTAGGTGAGATTTGGAGAAGGCAATGGCACCCCACTCCAATACTCTTGCCTGGAAAATCCCATGGATGGAGAAGTCTGGTGGGCTGTAGTCCATAGGGTCACTGGGAGTCGGATACGACTGAGCGACTTCCCTTTCACTTTTCACTTTCATGCATTGGAGAAGGAAATGGCAACCCACTCCAGTATTCTTGACTGGAGAATCCTAGGGACGGCAGAGCCTGGTGGGCTGCTGTCTCTGGGGTCGCACAGAGTCGGACACAATTGAAGCGACTTAGCAGCAGCAGCAGCAGCAGGTGAGATTTAAGTGTGAAATGGAAATTAAGTTTTAAAATGGTTTCAGACTGATAAGAATCTCTTAATCTGAATTTTCCATTAAAAATATAAAACAAAAACAGATTTGGAATCTCACTCATAGCTGCTACATTTATACCTGAGAGAAAACCTAAATGAGACCAGAATCTCTAATCAACAGTAAACCATATACCAAATTGTTTCCAATAAGAAGAGCTTTAAAAATAGCCAGGGACTTCCATGGAGATCCAGTGGTTAAGACTCTGAACTTCTACTGCAGGAGGGATGGGTTCAATTCATGACTGGGGAGTGAACACTCCAATGTTTAAATGAATGATTGCTGTTACGGTTGTTGTTCAATTCTTACGTCATGTCTGACTCCTTGCAACCCCAAGGACTACAGTATGCCAGGCTCCTCTGTCCTCCTCTATCCTGATTGACAAGGATGGTTCACAATGTGCAAATCAATCAGTGTATTGATCAATCAATCAATGTAGTGTATTACACTACATTGATAAGAGAAAAGTAAAAAATAATTATATTATATTATATCAATAGAATCAGAAAGAGCATTTGACAAAATTCAGTATTTATTCATAGTAAAAGCTCTTACCAAAGTGGAAATAGAGGAAACACATCTCAACACAATAAACATCATTTATGACAAACTCGCAGCCAATATGATACTCAACAGTGAAAAGCCGAAAGCTATCCCACTAAAGTCTAGAACAAGACAAGGATGCCCATTCTCACCATTTCTCTTCAGCATAATCTTAGAAGTTCTAACCACAGCAATCAGAAAAGAAAGAAAAATTAAAAATGGAAGGGAAGAAGTAAAATTATCACTGTATGCAGATGTTGTTTTTGTTGTTCAGTCACCCACTCATGTCCAACTCGTTGGGACTCCATGGTCTGTAGCATGCCAGGCCTCCCTGTCCCTCACCATCTCCTGGAGTTTTCCCAAGTTCATGTTCATTGCATCAATGATACTGTCCAGCCATCTCATCCTCTGACACCAACTTGTCCTGCCCTCAATCTTTCCCAGCATCAGGGATGTTTCCAATGAGTTATGTATTCACATCAGATTGCCAAAATCCTGGAGCTTCAACATTAGGCCTTCCAGTGAATATTAAGGTTGATTACCCTTAAGATTGACTAGTTTGATCTCCTTGCTATCTAAGGAATTTTCAGGAGTCTTCTCCAGCACCACAGTTTGAAGACATCAATTCTTTCACATTTTGCCTTCTTTACCATATGCAGATGACATAGTACTATATATAGAAAACCTTAAAGACTCCACACAAAAACTACTAAATCCAATAAATGAATTCAGCAAAATACGCTGGATCACTAAAAAAGCAAGAGCATTCCAGAAAAACATCTATTTCTGCTTTATTGACTATGCCAAAACCTTTGACTGTGTGGATCACAATAAACTGTGGAAAATTCAGAAGGAGATGGGAATACCAGACCACCTGATCTGCCTCTTGAGCAACCTGTATGCAGGTCAGGAAGCAACAGTTAGAACTGGACATGTAACAACAGACTGGTTCCAAATAAGAAAAGGAGTACGTCAAGGCTGTATATTATCACCCAGCTTATTTAACTTATATGCAGAGTACACCATGAGAAACGCTGGACTGAAAGAGGCACAGCTGGAATCAAGATTGCCAGGAGAAATATCAATAATCTCAGATATGCAGATGACATCACCCTTATGGCAGAAAGTGAAGAAGAACTAAAGAGCCTCTTGATGAAAGTGAAAGAGGAGAGTGAAAAAGTTGGCTTAAAGCTCAACATTCAGAAAACGAAGATCATGGCATCTGGTTCCATCACTTCATGGCAAATAGATGGGGAAACAGTGGAAACAGTGGCTGACTTTATTTTGTGGGGGCTCCAAAATCAGTGCAGATGGTGACTGCAGCCATGAAATTAAAAGATGCTTACTCCTCAGAAGGAAAGATACGACCAACCTAGATAGCATATTCAAAAGCAGAGACATTACTTTGCCAACAAAGACCTGTCTAGTCAAGGCTATGGTTTTTCCAGTCGTCATGTATGGATGTGAGAGTTGGACTATAAAGAAAGCTTAGCGCCGAAGAATTGATGCTTTTGAACTGTGGTGCTGGAGAAGACTCTTGAGAGTCCCTTGGACTCCAAGGAGATCCAACCAGTCCATCGTAAAGGAGATCAGTTCTGGGTGTTCTTTGGAAGGACTGATGCTGAAACTGAAACTCCAATACTTTGGCCACCTGATGCAAAAAGCTGACTCATTTGAAAAGACCCTGATGCTGGGAAAGATTGAGGGCAGGAGGAGATGGGGACAACAGAGGATGAGATGGTTGGATGGCAACCCTGACTCTATAGACATGAATTTAGGTGAACTCTGGGAGCTAATGATGGACAGGGAGGCCTAGCGTACTGCAGTTCATTGGGTCGCAAAGAGTCAGACACGACTGAGCGACTGAACTGAATTGAACAGGAATAACATTCAGAAATTGGTTACATTTCTTTATATTAACAATGAAATATTAGAAAGGGAATGTAAAAAAAAAAACAAAACAATAGCTTTATAAGTTTCACCAAAAAATACCTAGGAATAAGCCTGACCAAGTAGATGAAAGACTCATATGCCAAGAACTATAAAATATATTGTCTGACAACACTACAAAGTTTCAGTAATAAAAATTATGCAGTATTGATAAAAAATGAGTGTGGACTAATGGAGCATAATGGAGAGCCCAAATATAAACATACTAACAGTCCACTAATCTTCAATAGAAGAGGCAAGAATATAAAATGAGAAAAAAACAGCTTCTTTAGCATGTGGTGCTGGGAAAGTTGGACAGCTGCCTCTAAATCAATTAAGTTGGAATACAACTTTATATCATGCACAAAAATAAACTCAAAATGACTTAAAGACTTAAACACAAGTCATAACACAATAAAACCACTAGAAGAGAGCATAGGCAAAACATTTTCTGACATAAACTGTACCAATGTTTTCTTAGGTAAGTCTCCCAAGGAAGTAGAAATAAAAACATATATAAACTAATGGGACATAATTAAACTTACACGCTTTTGCAAAGCAAAGAAAACCATTTTTTTTTAAAGACTATGGAACAGGAGAAATATTTGCAAATGATGAAACAGATAAAGGCTTAATCTCCAAGTACACAGACAACTCATGCAATTCAACAGCAAAGAAACAAACAACCCAATTAAAAATGGGACCTTAATAGACATTTCTCCAAATAAGACATACAGATGGCCAGTAGGCATATGAAGAGATGCTTAAAATCATTAATTACCAGAGGGATGGTATGGGGAGAGAGGAGGGAGGAGGGTTCAGGATGGGAAACACATGTATACCTGTGGCAGATTCATTTTGATATATGGCAAAACCAATACAATATTGTAAAGTTAAATAAAATAACATTTAAAAAAAGAGAATTGCATATCAAGTCTACAATGAAACTACCTTACATCACTCAGAACAGCCATCATTAAAAAGTCTACAAATAACAAATGCTGGAGAAAATGTGGAGAAAATGGAACCTCCCTATGCTGTTGGGAATGTAAGTTGGTACAGTCACTAAGGAGAATATGGAGGTTCCTAAGAAAAATAAAAATAGAATTATCATATGATCCATCAATCCCACTCCTGGGAATATATTTGAACAAAACTATAATTCAAAAAAACACATGCATCCCTATGTTCATAGCAGCACTGTTCACAATAGCCAAACCATGGAAATAACCTAAACATCCGTCAACAGAAGAATGGATAAAAAAGATGTAGCACAGATATATACAACAGAATACTACCCAGCTGTTAAAAAAAAAAAAAGAAACCGTGCCATTTGTAGCAACATGGATACAACTACATTTTATCATACTAAGTGAAGTCAGGAACGGAAATGATATCAACTACATGTGGAATCTATAATAGGACATAGATGAATCTATCTACCAAACAGAAACAGACTCACGGACATAGAGATTAGACTGCTGGTTCCCCAGCGGACGTGGGGAAAGGACAGGGATACACTTGGAGTTTGGGGTGGTAGATGTAAATATTGATACTTTTAGAATGGATAAACAACAAAGACTTGATGGATAGCACAGGGAACTGTTTTCAATATCCAGTGATAAACCATAATGGAAAAGAATACTAAAAAATGTATATATGCATATAACTATACATATAACACTTTGCTGTTCAGCAGAGATTGGCACAATATCATAAATTGGTTATACTCTAATTCAGACTGGAATGGGTGAGTTTAATTCAGATTATTATTATACTATTACTGTGGACAAGAATTGCTTAGAAGAAATGGAGTAGCCCACATAGTCAACAAAAGAGTCCAAAATGCAGTACCTAGGTGCAGTCACAAAAATGACAGAATGAACTCTGCACATTTCCAAGGCAAACCATTCAATATCACAATAATCCAAATCTATGCCCCAACCACTAATGCTGAAGAAGCTGAAGTTGAATGGTTCTATGAAAAGCTACAAGATTTTCTAGAACTAACACTAAAAAAAAGATATCCTTTTCATAGGAGATTGGAATGTAAAAGTAGAAAGTGAAGAGATACCTAGAGTAACAGGCAAGTTTGGCCTTGGAATACAAATTGAAGCAAGGCAAAGGCTAACAGAGTTTTGCCAAGAGAACACACTGGTCATAGCCAACACCCTCTTTCAACAAAACAAGAGAAGACTCTACACATGGACATCATCAGATGGTCAACACAGAAATCAGATTGATTTGCAGTCAAAGATGCAGAAGCTCTATTCAGTCAGCAAAAACAAGATCAGGAGCTGACTATGGCTCAGATCATGAACTCCTTATTGTCAAATTCAGACTTAAATTGAAGAAAGTAGGGGAAACCACTAGACCATTCAGGGATAACCTAAATAAATCCCATATAATTATACAGTGGAAGTGACAAATGGATTCAAGGGGTTAGATATGGTAGACAGAGTGCCTGAAGAACTATGGATAGAGGTTTGTGACATTGTACAAGAGGCAGTGAGCCAGACCATCCACAAGAAAAAGAAATGCAAAAGGGCAAAATGGTTGTGTGAGAAGGCCTTACAAATAGCTGAGAAAAGAAGAGAAGCTAAAGGCAAAGAAGAAAAGCAAAGATATACCCATCTGAATGCAGAGTTCCAAAGAATAGAAAGGATAAATAAGAAAGCCATCCTTAGTGATCAGTGCAAAGAAATAGAGGAAAACAAGACACTTACTCCTTGGAAGGAAAGTTATGACCAACCTAGATAGCATATTCAAAAGCAGAGACATTACTTTGCCAACAAAGGTCCGAATAGTCAAGGTTATGGTTTTTCCAGTGGTCATGTATGGATGTGAGAGTTGGACTATAAAGAAAGCTGAGTGCTGAAGAATTGATGCTTTTGAACTACGGTGTTGGAGAAGACTCTTGAGAGTCCCTTGAACTGCAAGTAGATCCAATCAGTCCATCCTAAAGGAGATCAGTTCTGGGTGTTCATTGGAAGGACTGATGCTGAAGCTGAAACTCAAATACTTTGGCCACCTGATGCAAAGAGCTTACTCATTTGAAAAGACCCTGATCCTGGGAAAGATTGAGGGCAGGAGAAGATGGAGATGACAGAGGATGAGATGGTTGGATGGCATCACCGACTCAATGGACGTGAGTTTAAGTGAACTCCGGAGTTGGTGATGGACAGGGAGGCCTGGTGTGCTGCAACTCATGGGGTCACAAAGAGTCGGACACGACTGAACGACTGAACTGAACTGATGTTGTAAGTAGTTGTGCTTTCATCCAGGTTTTGTTGCTCTACTGGTAGAGCATAGGCAGAGTACATTTAGCATAATTTTTAAAGACCCTAGGATTTTTGGACGGGGAAGGCAATGGCACCCCACCCCAGTACTTTTGCTTGGAAAGTCCCATGGACGGAGGATCCTGGTAGGCTCCAGTCCATAGGATTGCTAAGAGTCGGACACGACTGAGCGACTTCACTTTCACTTTTCACTTTCATGCACTGGAGAAGGAAATGGCAACCCACTCCAGTATTCTTGCCTGGAGAATCCCAGGGACGGGGGAGCCTGGTGAGCTTCCATCTATGGGGTCGCACAGAGTCGGACACGACTGAAGCGACTTAGCAGCAGCAGCAGGATTTTTGGAATGCTGAATGAACACTGGTTTCAACTTCTCTTTCTAACAAGAGAGTCAGCCTATCCTTTGAAGCTTTGAAGCCAAGCGTTGACTCTTGGGCTTGGTCAGTTTTCATTCCAATCCCAAAGAAAGCTCAAACTACTGCACAAATGCACTGATCTCACACGCTAGTAAAGTTAGGCTCAAAATTCTCCAAGCCAGGCTTCAGCAATACATGAACTGTGAACTTTCAGATGTTCAAGCTGGTTTTAGAAAAGGCAGAGGAACCAGAGATCAAATTGCTAACATCTGCTGGATCATAGAAAACCAAGGCAATTCCAGAAAAACATCTGCTTAATTGATGATACTAAAGCCTTTGACTGCATGGATCACAACTGAAAAATTCTTCAAGAGATAGGAATACCAGACCACCTAACCTTCCTCCTGAGAAACTTCTATGCAGATCAAGAAGCAACAGTCAGAACCAGACATGGAACAACAGACTGGTTCCAAATAGGGAAAGGAGTACTTCAAGGCTGTATATTATCATCCTGCTTATTTAACTTATATCCACAGTACATCATGTTTAATTCTGGGCTAGATGAAGCACAAGCTGGAATCAAGGTTGCTGGAAGAAATATCAATAACCTCCAATATGCAGATGACACCACCCTTATGGCAGAAAGTGAAGAGGAACTAAAGAGCCTCTTGATGAAAATGAAAGAGGAGAGTGAAAAACTTGGCTTAAAATTCAACATTCAGTGTCTCTTTTGTTGTCTCGTAAATAGGGTTATTTTTACCATCTTTCTAAATTCCATATATATGCGTTAGTATACTGTATTTGTGTTTTTGTTTCTGGCTTACTTCACTCTGTATAATAGGCTCCAGTTCCATGGAGAATAGCATTGAAATATGTATAATATTATATCTGAAATGCGTCGTCAGTCCAGGTACGATGCCCGATAACAAATGCCTGGGGCTGGAGCACTGGGACGACCTGGAGGGATGGTGTGGGGAGGGGAGAGGGAGGAGGATTCAGGATGGGGAACACATGTATACTGGCGGCAGATCCATCTTGATGTATTGTAAAAGCAATACAATATTGTAAAGTTAAGCAAAATAAATAAATAAATGAAAAAAAAAAATTCAACATTCAAAAAACTAAGATCATGGCATCTGCTCCAAAAGCTTCATGGCAAATAGATGGGGAAACAATGGAAACAGTGATGAACTTTGTTTTCTTAGGTTCCAAAATCAGTGAAGATGGTGACTGCAGCCATGAAATTAAAAGACGCCTGTTCCTTGGAAGAAAGCTATGACCAACTTAGACAGCGTATTACAAAGCAGAGACATTACCTTGCTGACAAAGGTCTGTCTAGTCAAAGCTATGAGTTTCCCAGTAGTTGTGTATAGATATGAGAGTTGGACTATAAAGAAAGCTGAGCACCAAAGAACTGATGCTTTTGAACTATGGTATTGGAGAAGATTCTTGAGAGTCCCTTGGACAGAGGATGAGATGGTTGGATGGCATCCCCAGCTTGATGGACGTAAGTTTGAGCAAGCTCTAGGAGTTGGAGAAAGACAGGGAAGCTGGCATACTGCAATCCATGGGGTCGCAAAGAGTTGGACATGACTGAGAGACTGAACTGTACTGAATACTCCAACTTAAAATAAATCAACTTGGAAAAAAGAAACTGATTCACCATTATTACTTGTTTGTCTCAGATTTCCTCCTCTCTGGAAATAGAATTTGCTTACTTAAATAATTGGCCCTATTCTTCTTGTTATTAAGTCACTAAGTTGTGTCCAACTTTTGGTGACAACATGAATTGTAGCACACTGGTCTTCCTTCACTATCTCCAGGAGTTAGCTCAGACTCATGTCCATTGAGTTCAACAATCCATTCTTCTTCTCTTTGTGTCATTGGAGTGGTATTATCTGCATACCTGAGGTTGTTGATATTTCTCCTGGCAATCTTGATTCCAGCTTATGATTCATCCAGCTTGGCATTTCACATGCACTCTGCATATAAGTTAAATGAGCAGGGTGACAATATATAGCCTTGAAAGACTCCTTTCCTGATTTTGAACCAGTCTGTTGCTCCATGTTCATTCTGTTGTTTTTGTCCTGCATAGAGGTTTCTCAGGAAGCAGATAAGGTTGTCTGCTATTTCCATCTCTTGAAGAATTTTCCACAGTTTGTCGTGATCCACACAGTCAAATGGTTTAGTGTAGTCAATGACACAGAACTAGATTTTTTTTTTTTTAATTCGTTTGCTTTCTCTATGATCCAGTGGATGTTAGCAATTTGATCTTTGGTTCCTCTGCCTTTTCCAAATCCAGCTTGTACATCTTGCAGTTCTTGGTTCATGTAATGCTGAGGCCTATCTTGAGGGATTTTGAGCATAATCTTACTAGCATGTGAAATGAGTGTAATTTAATGGTAATTTGAACATTCTCTGGTGTTGTCTTTCTTTGGGATTGGAATGAAAACTGACCTTTTCAGTCCTGTGGTCACTGAATTGGGCCAATATTTTTATGTATATTTTGCTTATGCTATACTAGGCAGTTGCAGTGTCTTTTTTTTTTTTCTAAATTATGATTATTTTATTATACTTTCAATTTGTCCTCAATGTCCAGAATAAAAAACTATACACAAAGTAAAGGGGGACCATTTTTCACCCTCTCCCAGCGCCACGCTCCTAACTGGTGGCAAGTGTTCTGTCCCATCCTTGATGGCACCAAAAGGAAACTCATGGAGTAAAATATAGCACTTATCTTTCAGCAGTAGGCCATACTGGGTCCTTGGTGTCTGCTTTATTTTGTCCAAAATTACATGTATCCAGACAGCTCAATGTGACACTGTGATGCCCCTAGAAAGCTCTTACTACACTTCTTACAGGTTACTATTTAGGCTTTATCTGGCCATCTTACAATTCTATTTGCAGATCTAGTTCTTTCACCTATAGTTGCTCTTTATTTTTTTTATTTTAATTGGAGGCTAATTACTTTACAATATTGTATTGGTTTTGCCATACATCAACATGAATCTGCCACGGGTGTACATCCTGAACCCCCCTCCCACCTCCCTCCCTGTACCATCCCTCTGGGTCATCCAAGTGCACCAGCCCCAACCATCCTGTATCATGCATCAAACCTGGACTGGTGATTCGTTTCTTATATGATATTATACATGTTTTAATGATATTCTCCCAAATCATCCCACCCTCTCCCTCTCCCAGAGTCCAAAAGACTGTTCTTTTAAAATTAAGCATACACACTGAGAAAACCAGAATTGAAAGAGGCACGTGTACCCCAATGTTCATAGCAGCACTGTTTACAATAGCCAGGACATGGAAGCAACCTAGATGTCCATCTGCAGATGAATGGATAAGAAAGCTGTGGTACATATACACAATGGAGTATTACTCAGCGATTAAAAAGAATACACTTGAATCAGTTATAATGAGGTGGATAGAACTGGAGCCTATTATACAGAGTGAAGTAAGCCAAAAAGAAAAACACCAATACAGTATCAGATCAGATCAGATCAGTTGCTCAGTCGTGTCCGACTCTTTGCGACCCCATGAACCGCAGCACGCCAGGCCTCCCTGTCCATCACCAGCTCCCGGAGGTCACTCAGACTCACACCCATCAAGTCAGTGATGCCATCCAGCCATCTCATCCTCTGTCGTCCCCTTCTCCTCCTGCCCTCAATCCCTCCCAGCATCAGAGTCTTCTCCAATGAGTCAACTCTTCACATAAGGTGGCCAAAATACTGGAGTTTCAGCTTTAGCATCATTCCTTCTAAAGAAATTCCAGGATTGATCTCCTTCAGAATGGACTGGTTGGATCTCCTTGCAGTCCAAGGGACTCTCAAGAGTCTTCTCCAACACCACAGTTCAAAAGCATCAATTCTTCGGCGTTCAGCCTTCCTCACAGTCCAGCTCTCACATCCATACATGACCACAGGAAAGACCATAGCCTTGACTAGGCGAACCTTTGTTGGTAAAGTAATGTCTCTGCTTTTGAATATGCTATCTAGGTTGCTCATAACTTTCCTTCCAAGGAGTAAGCGTCTTTTAATTTCATGGCTGCAGTCACCATCTGCAGTGATTTTGGAGCCCAGAAAAACAAAGTCTGACACTGTTTCCACTGTTTCCCCATCTATTTCCCATGCAGTGATGGGACCAGATGCCATGATCTTCGTTTTCTGAATGTTGAGCTTTAAGCCAACCCTTTCACTCTCCACTTTCACTTTCATCAAGAGGCTTTTTAGCCCCTCTTCACTTTCTGCCATAAGAGTGGTGTCATCTGCATATCTGAGGTTATTGATATTTCTCCCGGCAATCTTGATTCCAACTTGTGTTTCTTCCAGTCCAGCATTTCTCATGATGTACTCTGCATATAAGTTAGAAAAACAAGTAAAACCAAAAGGGGAAAAATTGAAAACAAAGGAGACAGAGAACACTAAAAGCACTGCAATTAAGATAGACAGCTAACTTTTTGACTGAAATTATGGAAGAAAGAAAGCACTAGATTTTTAAATCTTTAAAGTGCTGAGTGTCTCCAGCCAGGTGGGGAGAGAGGGAATTCCAGTAATAATTTTATTTGAGTTATGAGACTGAGAACCCCACTGGTATTTGGGCTGAGGACCTAGATTCTAGAGGAAAAAAATTACTACTAACCTAGAAGTCTATATCCAACCAAAAGAGTCTTCAAAGTGAAACTTAAATAAGAAAGTTTCCATGTAAAAAAGAGAATTTGTCACCAGGAGAACTGCACTAAAGGATTTTATAATTGCTATCTGACATCTGGCAGATGTGAAATAGTTGTACCTGAAAGCATGTTCACAGCTGCATAAAAAAGTTGTTTATGTTCTGATATTATGTCAAAAGTCCTGTTCAGAATGGGTGTCAACATCCTGGAAGAAAACCGACACAGCATTGGAACACTCTTATATTATACACTTCTTCACTAATATTCTTGATAATGTAGAGGGCAAATTATGTGGGAAAAAATGGATATTGATGACTCAATTAACAGTGATTGTGCTGGGCTAGGAAATATATGAGTCTGGAGAATCTTACAGTAACAGTGAATAAAGAAGTATTGAAAAAACAACAACATAATGCTAAGAGTGTGTTAATAAAACACTGGGGCCAGATGAAGAGCTCTGGTCAAAACTGGAATAATTTGAATAATTTGAGTAAATAATAATTAAATTGGACCATAAATCCAAAGTGGTCTTCCCTTGGTGGCTCGGATGGTAAAGGGTCTGCCTGCAATGCGGGAGACTTGGGTTCCATCCCTGGGTTGGGAAGATCCCCTGGAGAAGGAAATGGCAACACACTCCAGTATTCTTGTCTGGAAAATTCCATGGATAGAGGAGCCTGGTGGGCTACAATCCATGGGGTTGCAAAGAGTCAAACATGGCTGAGTGACTACACTTCACTTCATAATCCAAAGTATAAAATAAATATCCATGAGTCCATACTGAAATTAAATAAATGATTGGATAAGTAAATAAATGGGGTTTCCTTGATAACTCAGTAAAGTATCCATTTGCAATGCAGGAGCCTCTGTTTCCATTCCTGGGTTGGGAAGATCCACTGGAGAAGGGATTGGTATTCTTGGGTTTCCCTTGTGGCTCAACTGGTAAAGACTCAGCCTTCAGTGAGGAGGAAGAGACAAATCTCTCTGTTAAAGAATTTAAAATACGCTACATAAATACTCCACCCTCAAGGAGGTGGAGCATAAAAGTGTGGATGTACCTCTGGCTGATTCTTGTGGATGTATGACAGAAAACCACAAAATTCTGTAAAGCAATTATCCTTCAATTAAAAAAAAATTAAGAAGACAAACAAAAAGAATGTTTTTTTTCAGCCATTAAAAAAAAATATGGGAAGGTCACAGCAACTTTCTACCAAAGCATATAGTATGGAACTTTACAGTGGAGAAATCTGACAAAGATGGCTTCAGCGAGATGTTGAAGTTCAACTCAAATGTGATGTCATCTTGATAATATGTACGCTTGATATGTTATTATATTCTTCATTATAATCTATTCTTCCAGTCTAATCGTTAGAGAAAAGTCAAATCCTAATAGAGGACATTCTACAAAATACTTGAATGATACTGCCCCAGATTGCTGTTGCTGCTGCTGCTAAGCTGTTTTAGTCATGTCAACTCTGGGCAACCCCATAGATGGCATCCCACCAGGCTCCCCCGTCCCTGGGATTTTGCAGGCAAGAACACTGGAGTGGGTTGCCATTTCCTTCTCCAATGCATGAAAGTAAAAAGTGAAAGTGAAGTTGCTCAGTCGTGTCTGACTCTTAGCGACCCCATGGACTACAGCCTACCAGGCTCCTCCGTCCATGGGATTTTCCAGGCAAGAGGGCTGGAGTGGGGTGCCATTGCCTTCTCCAGCCCCAGATTACTAATATCATTAAAAACAATGAAAATTTGAGACATTGCCACACTTAATAGGAGACTAAGAAGAAATGGTAACTAAATGTAAATGTAAAGCTATATAATGGAAGATATTGTGGAACATATCATCCTTAATGAGGACATTAAGTAAAAATTAAGGAAATTTGAATAGTTACATTTATTTAAAACAATTAAATTAATAATTTATCAGTATTCATTAATTACAGCAAATATATCATGCTAATTCAAGATATTAACACAAAGGGAAACTGGTTATATATATATATGGTTATATATACTCTGTATTGTATAACTCTAAAAGTCTGTACTATCTCTGCAATGTCTCAGTAAATCTAAAACTATATAAAAAAATTATAAAACAGTTTCCAAAAAGGGATTTAGAAGTGTTTGGCTTTGAATGTGAGATGCTTTAAAAATAATATATTTTATTTATATTTTATATGTTTTAATATATAGTATATAATAAAACTTTTGCCTAAATAAATATGAAAAGCTTTAAAAACATTTTTTGAACAGAACCTTTAAAGCATATGCAGGAAAGGTAATAATATAAAGGACCCAATTATATCTATTTTCTAGCTTCTAAAGGAACCAACTTCCTGTTGTTTTTGTTTTATCTATTCTTTTATTTATCTTTATCTATATCTATTTTTTTCTCTTTTTTTGGCATGGATAACAGGATTTAAAATCAAATGCCAGATATTACATCATTTTAAAATTCTTTACAGTATATTTCTAACACATAAAGAATTGAAAAACCCATAATCTTCATAGTATTATTTCACTTTCTAGTATTAATAATAATTTTATAATAAAAATTAATGCCTTGTTCATATTCAGTTTTTCCTGGCTACCTGAAAAATTAATCTGTATACTTGGTTTGTTAGAATTAGGTTTCACAGAAGATCTACATGTTATATTTGGTTAGTATGTTTCAACTTTCTTTTAATCGATAATAGTTCACCCTTTCTTTATGCTATTTTTGCTGTTGTTAAATAAACAGTTTTGTTTTTATAACAGAACTTCTCACATTTTGGATTTGGCTGACATATTTTCATGGTGTCTTTTAACATGTTCTAAAATAGCTCTTTCATTAAGCATAAAATAAAGTTCTAAATTATAAAGAGCATTTTGCTATAGGTTAATTAATGGCATTCAGTTTTCTTTCTTGGTGATATATTAAAAAAATGGTATTTCTTACAAAGATTCTTAGATCTAATGAAATAGAGTAAAAGTAAACTAATTTCTTTGCATCTGGTTTCCCTTTCTGTATGCACAGAGGTTTAGATAGTGATTCTCTGAGGATGTTTCTCATTCTAAAAGTCTATGAATTTGCATATGTGATGAAAAGATACTATAAACACTAAGCTAGTGAACACAGATCTAAACAACCTTTTTTTCCTACTTTGAGGTACATAGAATTTCTTTGCATGTTCTTGAAACAAATCTGATGACATGACGTTAGGGAGTAACAGATTTTACTAAATATTTTGTGGGCAATGGAGAGCTCAAAGACCATAAAGTGAGCCTTAAAAAAAAAATTTAGAAATTCGTGTTCTATTCCTCTCCAAATTATTTTTCTGTCTTTGATTGCTTTCTCCATGAAAACTCATCTTGCAGTTTCTCCATTTCATTTAATCTTTTTTCCACTTCCTGAAATCCTTCTCTGATATTTCTTTATCTTTACCCTTTTTCCCTAAGCAGATAAATTTGTCTGTTTGTTGTCTTTGCCTCCTCATATCCACTACACTGATTATTGTACAATCTACCCCCTCTTAGAAGCAAGGTGTGGGGGAAGTGAGGAAGTGAGACATTTTCTTCATAATAGCAATGATTTTTCACACATACGTTTATACTAAATTCATACTCTTATGAAGCACCTACCGATACACACAAGGAACTAGGCTAAATGGAAATAATGACAAACAATACCTGCTTCCTTTCCCTTGTGAATTTGTGGTAAAATTGTTCATGTGCATTAGTAAGATGTCAAGGTTATGTACAGAACTAAGGTCAGTGTGAGTGATTTAAAAAAAAGAAAACCACTATTCACACTTTAATCCACTTTTGCAAATCTGTTGAACATTTGCATATTTCCTTAGGGTTTCTGGGTGACAGCAAGCTGTAGTGAAGCCAGGACTCTGCTGCCAGGATTCCGTCAGGAGTTACACTCTGGCCCTGGGTCTCCGTCTGCATTCAGAGCCAGGACAAGAAAACTTTGCCACAGGAAATGAGATAATGTATCCACAAACTCTTCTCAGGAAAAAGTGTTACCCTAAGACGTATATTTATGCCCTAGACATTTTAACAGATACATGGCAGTTACCCTCAGCTTTTCTTCTTCTTTAGTGTTACTGATTCACAATCACAATTAAGACTGTTAAGTATATTTCTATGTGAAACAAGATAAAATTTTCTAGTTTTCCAGACAAAGCATTCCAAAATGTCATATTTTTCTATAAAAAAGATAGTTTGTGTAGAGTAAGAGGGAGGGTCTATACAGTTAGAAAACCTGGATGGGCTTTGGTCTTGATTTTGCCATTTGAAAATGTGACCTTGAGCAAATCCATTAGCCTCAGCTTATTCATTAAATGATAAGAGGGACTCTAGCTCATAGGAATTTTGAGAGCATGAAATTAGATAATATGAATGAAGAGACTATGGAAATGGGAAAGCACAGGGAGAGACTTAGTCTGTCCATCTACTGGGAGCAGAGTGGTACTTCGAACTTTGATGGCCTCTTCTTCAGGTTAATATGCAAAAATCAAATACAAAACACCTAAAATGTTGAGTGGAAATGACATCACTGGCTGAGTTGAGTCAGAAGTTTCAATTCAAATTGGTCAACCTGTGTATACATGAGAGAATTTATATTCTAATGGGAACATTTCAGCAGCCCAGCAACAACTTTAGACAGTTTCCTGTTTACCTTGAAAGGGATATTGTGGTTTGTTCTTAATGATTGGAGGAAGTTCCAGTTCTTGCTGGAATGATCTCATTTAAACATAAAGCAGGATATGAGAAAGAACAATTAACATGTGATTCTGATTGATGCTGTATATTTTAGACACAGCTGGAGAGATCTATGCTTGTTAAATTAAGACAATTTCTTGCTTTATTTTTTCCTTTAAGAGCATTTATTAAATACCTATCATATTCCAGGCATTGTTATAGGAATTAGTTATGACAACAATGAACAAAATATAGTCCTTGCTTTCAAGGAGCTGATAATCTGGTTTAGAAAACAGATAAGGAAATCAGTGAGTACCATATAAAGAAGTAGCTGTTTTTCAGAAGTTGTTGTGATTTGTTCCATATCCTCTGGAATAATTTTTAATGGTGCTCCATGAGAATTATAGTGTTCACATGAGTATGTAATAGAAGGTCTACAGAAGCTCAGATTCATTTATTGGCTTCCTATACCTCTTAACCCCCTGCAGATACTTAGTGAATTCTTGGGTGTCAAACAGTAACTGACTCTTCTCATTCTAAGTCCTTCACAGGGTCCTTTCTTTTGTCTTATATTTACAAAATTTATGTTAGTGCAGAGAGAACCCAGTCCCCAGAAATACAGACCCTTTTTTACCATCTGAGCTACCAGGGAAGCCTTTAAGTAGTTTAGATTAAAGAGTTAGACAATAAGAGTGGAACATGGCAGTCTCACAGTATGTGTTTTGCCGAGCTAACTGGAAGACAGCCAAAGCATTCCTAGAAATCAGCTGATAATGATTTGAAGCTTAAAAATTATAGTTTGAAAGGTATAAGATAAAGATGATTTCTTAAGAATGAAAGCCAAGTGGCAGTTGTATCAGTGTTGACAACTGGGGACAAGAGAGTCACAGAGGCTTCTGATGAGGCTAGTATCTTTGTCACTCTGGTCAGAGTTATCACTGCTGCTGCTGCTGCTAAGTCGCTTCAGTCATGTCCGACTCTCTGCAACAGACGGCAGCCCATCAGGCTCCACCACTCCTGGGATTCTCCAGGCAAGAACACTGGAGTGGGTTGCCATTTCCTTCTCCAGTGCATGAAAGTGAAAAGTGAAAGTGAAGTCGCTCAGTCGTGTCCAACTCTTAGCGACCCCATGGACTGCAGCCCACCAGACTTCTCCATCCATGGAATTTTCCAGGCAAGGGTACTGGAGTGGGGTGCCATTGCCTTCTCCGAGAGCTATCACTAGTTTTCTATTAAGAAACAGTTTGAGAACTTGCTGTTTTATGGTATAAGTCATTGTTTTGTGGATACTGTTTTTAGAGATGAATGTGAAAAAAAGTAACAGTTTTTCTTGCAAATCAGTTTAATGTTACTTTCTCAGTACTCACTCTGCTTGATGGTAGGACACTGAATCTAGTCAATTCTAGATGAGCTCAGACATCTTTTAATGCTCTGTTTTTCTTCAGCAAATCATCTGAACTCTGGGGGCTCACATAACCTGCTGGCTACACACCACAGCCCGTGTTTGGTTCATTCTGAGTTCTGCTGGTTCTGGTTACATTATCTCTCCTTATCTCCAGGTCATTTCATTTCTCAGCTAACTTCCATGCTCTTTTGCTGTTTTGCTTTGCTGCATGTAGAGGGGACTGCAAAAGACTCCTTGTGCTGTGAGCCCACGTGGTCCGGACTGCTCTGTAGCTACTCTTCCCCCTGCTCCCCGTGGAGGCGAGTGGGTGCTTTGACCAGGCTACTGCCTGGAGCTCCGGAGAGGCACACAGCATCTGCCCCTGATGATGGGACCTCTGAGAATGCGTCCTTCCCTGGAGGTCTGCCTGAAGAGAGGCAGACATGGCCATCTTCTCTCCCTTCCAGGCTGAGATACTTTAGCTAGTTTGGGAGTGGGAGATGGTGATAAAAATTCCTGTGGCTGATCACATCTTCCACCAAATATTACTGTCATACAGCTGGACTACTTGCAAAATTAAACATCTGAGAATTTTGTCTTGTTTGTGTTCTGATTCTGATCTTCTTGGGGGTGATGGAATATTCATACCTAGTTTGGAAAAACACAGAGTCTTCCTTCTCCATTAAATATAAATATATATAATGAACTAAAGATGATTTTCATTATAAAATGGGCATATGGTCATTCTTGAGAAATTCTACTATTATCTTTGTAAGGTTAGGTTTAACAATGCTTTCAGGTATCTTCACAGGTAAATGTATCCACTAGGTTTCTTTTAAATACAGTTTCAATCTTCAGAGCAGGTAAAATTGATCAGCACTATCCTTGGGGAATTCTACTGAGTAGTTTCCTTGTTGTGGGTAGTAACAGTTGCTTATGTGAAAAAAAGCAAAGAATCTTAGAAAAAGGATTATGTTAACATTTTAATAGAAGAACACAAAATATAGTGGTAGGTCTAATTTATTTTAGCGCATTCCAGGTGGCACAGTGGTAAAGAAACCACCTGCCAATGCAGGAGACATAAAAGATGGGAGTTGGATCCCTGGTTCAGGAAGATCACCTGGAGGAGGCAGTGGCAATCCACTCCAATATTCTTGCCTGGAAATTTCCATGGACAGAGGAGCCTGGCAGGCTATAGTCCATGGGGTACCAAAGAGTCAGACATGACTGAACACACACACACTAATTTATATTACTAGCTATGCCCCTTTAGATATGGAGCTAACAAAAAATTACAGCTGAAAGACCTAAAATCACCACATTATTGGAGAAGGAAATGGCAACCCACTCCAGAGATTTTGCCTGGAGAATCTCATGGACAGAGGTGCCTGGTGGGCTACATTTCAGTTCAGTCACTCAGTTGTGTCCGACTCTTTGCAATCCCATGAATCGCAGCACACCAGGCCTCCCTGTTCATCACCAACTCCAGTTTACCCAAACTCATGTCCGTTAAGTCACTAATGCCATCCAACCATCTCATCATCTGTCATCCCCTTCTCCTCCTGCCCTCAATCTTTCCCAGCATCAGGGTCTTTTCAAATGAGTCAGCTCTTCGCATCAGGTGACCAAAGGGTTGGAATTTCAGCTTCAACATCAGTCCTTCCATTTAACACCCAGGACTGATCTCTTTTAGGGTGGACTGGTTGGACCTCTTTGCAGTCCAAGGGACTCTCAGGAGTCTTTTCCAACACCACACTTCAAAAGCATCAATTCTTCTGCTCTCAGCTTTCTTTATAGTCCAACTCTCACATCCATACATGACTACTAGAAAAACCATAGCCTTGACTTGACTTGCCAACCTTTGTTGGCAAAGTAATGTCTCTGCTTTTGAATATGATGTCTAGGTTGTTCTACAGTTCATGGGGTTGCAAAGAGTCAGACATGACTGAAGTGACTTAGCATGCACGCATATGGGAAACTCCTGAAGGAAAAGGATTATATATTATAGTTTCATATTAATCCTACTGTCAAAAGAACACATAACAGGCCTTCAATTTTGTTGCATGAATATTGTTTCAGACTTCTAGAGTATCTATGCGCTTATATATTTTTCAGATAATTTGATATTTTCCAAGCATATTCTTTAGGACACAGTCCCAAGTAAAGCCAAATGACAAAAGCAAAAATAAAACAAAGCAACAGAAGAGTTTCTTGGCATTCTTTTTTATTTGGCAGTCTTTAAATTTGAAAAGTGGCTGTTGCATACCATATGTACCTTTGAGAGATTATGTTAAATAACACTGTATGAAAATTCCTCCTTTTTTTTTCTTTCTGTATCCTCTCTAATTGATATGCTATTCTTTTTCCATTTATTAAGCATTAGAATTTAATATGTAAACTTTTTCTTTTCTCCCAGCTATAGCTGATCATCATGATAGTCATGATTTATTGAATCAAAAGACATGGCATTGGGGTGATATGAAACTTGCAAGGTAGGTTTCATTTATCTTTGGGTGGCTAAATTATACTGCTTCTTGATCTTTTAAATGGAAGGTTTCATATGAGATATTACTCACAGTTGAAATACACACACTGGAAATTCAAAATCTTAGGAGTTTCTAATGTATAATGCAAAGTTGATAGATAATTCAGCAATTTATGGAGTTTTCTTATCTACATTCCTAGTTATCAAAAATTTATTTTAAAATTAGCCTTCCTGATTTTCTTCAGGATTATACTTGACTGCATGAGTTACTTTTGCCTACCTATCTTTTTTTCCTCTATTTCTTTGCATTAATTGCTGAGGAAGGCTTTCTTATCTCTCCTTGCTATTCTTTGAAACTCTGCATTCAAATAGGAATATATTTCCTTTTCTCCTTTGCTTTTCACTTCTCTTCTTTTCATAGCTATTTGTAAGGCCTTCTCAGACAACCATTTTGCTTTTTTATATTTCTTTTCCATGGGGATGGTCTTGATCCCTGTCTCCTGTACAATGTCACAAACTTCCATCCATAGTTCATGAGGTACTCTGTCTATCAGATCTAGTCCCTTAAATCTATTTCTCACTTCCACTGTATAATCATAAAGGATTTGATTTAGGTCATACTTGAATGGTCTAATGGTTTTCCCTACTTTCTTCAATTTAAGTCTGAATTTGGCAAAAAGGAGTTTATGATCTGAGCCATGGTCAGCTCCCAGCCTTGTTTTTGCTGACTGTATAGAGCTTCTCCATCTTTGGTTGCAAAAAAATATAATCAATCTGATTTTGGTGTTGACCACCTGGTGATGTCCATGTATAGAGTCTTCTCTTGAGTTGTTGGAAGAGGGTGTTTGCTATGACCAGTGTGTTCTCTTGGTAAAATTCTATTAGCCTTTGCCCTCCTTCATTCCATATTCCAAGGCCAAATTTGCCTGTTACTCCAGGTGTTTCTTGACTTCCTACTTTTGCATTCCAGTCCCCTATAATGAAAAGGACATCTCTTTTGGGCATTAGTTCTAAAAGGTCTTGTAGGTCTTCCAAATAGGAAAAGGTGTATGTCAGGGCTGTATATTGTCACCCTGCTTATTTAACTTATATGCAGAGTACATCATGAGAAATGCTGGGCTGGAAGAAGCACAAACTGGAATCAAGATTGCCAGGAGAAATATCAATAACCTCAGATATGCACACACCAACCTTATGGCAGAAAGTGAAGAGAAACTAAAAAGCCTCTTGATGAAAATGAAAGAGGAGAGTGAAAAAGTTGGCTTAAAGCTCAACATTCAGAAAAATAAGATCATGGCATCTGGTCCCATCACTTCATGGGAAATAGATGGGGGAACAGTGGAAACAGTGGCAGACTTTATGTTTTTGGGCTCCAAAATCACTGCAGATGGTGACTGCAGCCATGAAATTAAAAGATGCTTACTCCTTGGAAGGAAAGTTATGACCAACCTAGATAGCATATTCAAAAACAAAGATATTACTTTGCCAACAAAGGTCCTTCTAGTCAAGGCTATGGTTTTTCCAGTGGTCATGTATGGATGTGAGAGTTGCATTGTGAAGAAAGCTGAGCACCAAAGAATTGATGCTTTTGAACTGTGGTGCTGGGGAAGACTCTTAAGAGTCCCTTAGACTGCAAGGAGATCCAATCAGTCCATCCTAAAGACCAGTCCTGGGTGTTCATTGGAAGGACTGATGCTGAGGCTGAAACTCCATTACTTTGGCCACCTGATGCAAAGAGTTGACTCATTGGAAAAGACCCTGATGATGGGAGGGATTGGGTGCAGGAGGAGAAGGGGACGACAGAGGATGAGATGGCTGGATGGCACAGGAGTTTGGGTAAACTCTGGGAGTTGGTGATGGACAGGGAAGCCTGGCATGCTGCAGCTCATGGGGTCGCAAAGAGTGAGACATGACTGAGCGACTGAACTGAACTGAACTGAACCTATCTGTAAACATGTTACTTTTTTTCTTTGAGAATGCTAAATTAAAGGAAGTTGTTATAATTTGTTAAAAATACTATGAAGAAAAGAAAGTGAAAGTTTAGGCACTCAGTCCTGTCAGACTCTTTGCGATCCCATGGACTGTATCCCACCAGACTCCTCTGTCCATGGAATTCTCCAGGCAAGAATACTGGAATGGGTAGCCATTTCCTTCTCCAGGAGTAAGAAGATCATACTAGACTATAAATATAAATCATCATTTAGCTGTTAATATATTTGTTTATTCTATTTACATACCACCCTATTTCTAAAACAATTTGAAGGTACTTATTGTTTCATATGATTTTTTTTTTTTTTTTTTTTGTGAAGAGCATGATGAATACAGTGAGCACAGCTGTAATTACTATTCCAGCCTTGAAAGCCACTGTGATGAAGTCATGGAATTTTGATCTCTTCTAAGCTTATAATTGTGTGTGAACATATGTACAAGTTTATATGACTGTAGTGGGATCCTCAGAAAGAAGCACATCCTGGAAACATTTAAGACAAAATAAGCCTTTCTGATCTGTTAATAAAGTAAACAATTTTGATTTAAAAAGAATAAATCATATGTTAGGGGCCAAAATGTCAAGTCTTTGTGTGGGGTTACAGCTCAGTGTTTTTGTATCTCTAAAAGTGGGACAAAAAAGCCATGCAACTGTTTTTAATGTTGAAATGTAAATGATTCACATTCCAAAACTTTCTTCAGGCTAAATCAGCATCATTTCTTTCTTCTTCTTCTTCTTTGAGTTTCCCTGGTTCCTGAGCTGATCTCTTCTGTAGATGCAGGACATCTTCTGTAGATTAATTGGGACATCAGTTATTAGTCAAGCCAGAAGTACAATTCATAGGCCGTTGGATACCCAACATCCACTTTGTAAGAGGCTGTGTCTGGTGAGAAAAAGCCCTCGCCATCCAAATGACTGCATTTGGACATTTTGCAAAGAGATTTTCCCTAATAATGATGCCTTTATATAGCCCATGTTTGACTGTGCAAAGTGGAAAGACAGAAATGAAAACTGTGAATTGATCTACCTGCTCAGGAAGCCAAATTTATAAAGAAAACAATTCATTTGACCTTTCTGACTGCTTTGCCTTGACTGAGAGAGCAGAAGGAACAGGGTCTTTTCTTCTACCTTTTTTGTTTCTGCTTCTGTAGCTTGGCATGAACTTTGAATTGGCCATGGAGCTGAAAGTCTTTTTTTGGTGTTACACTTATTCAGGGAGAAACATATCCAAGGACTTATAATTCTGAACTTTCAAGGAAAAATCTTAAGTGCAGAAAGCAATACATTTTAAGCAAACATGAAAGCTTATATATTATAATTTACATAAATTGCTGATGAGATTTAAGACATTGAAAATTCATTTATTAAAATAATTTGCATTTTATATGCTTACTGTAGAAAACTTGAAAACTGTAAAGAAGTAAAACAGAATCAACCATAATTCTATTATCCAAAGAAATGCTCTGTTAACTTTAATTGCCTTTCCTAAAATGTGTGTACTAATAGGCACAAAATATAGATATAATTTTCATGCATTTGAAAATTTTGTCTGTGGCGATGATAATCCTGGCCATTAATAACAGGAAGATGCAATACAAACTGAAAAGTGATAAGTATTTATTATAATATAGAACAAATGATGTGGAGAACTCTATTGTCTCTGGGGAGACGGCCATCATTTAAAATTCCTTCCAACAATCATGTGAACAAGTGTAGAAGTTTATTCTTTTTAGTCTCACCCAGTTAAGCCTTCAGATGAGATCTCATCCTTGACTAACAACTTGATTGAAACCTTGTGAAAGACTGTGGGTCAGAAGCTTTCAACCAAGCCACACTTGGATTTCCAACATACAGAAATAGTGACAGAATATTTGCTATTTTAAACCTCTATGCTTTGAATAATTTGTTATGGAGCAATAGATAACTATAACACAGAACCTGCCAGCCGATGCAAGGGATGCAAGAAAGGCAGGTTTGATTCCTGGATTGGAAAGATTTCCTGGAGGAGTAAATGGCAATCCATACCCGTATCCTTGACTGGAAAATTCCATGTACAGAGAAGCCTGGCAGGCTACAGTCCGTGGGACCAGAGAGTCATAAATGACTGAGAAACAGTGCACACAGCATAAAATACTTATGAATCTTGGTCATTACATGAATTCTGGCACTCTGTTTATGTGGAATCTTAGGCCATTTGACTGCTTAACTGATTTTTAGTTTATTAATTTGTAGTTTCTTAATTTGACCAGATTAATTTTTCCCAAACTTCATTCACTTAAGACTTTCTAATATTTTCCATATTTACTTAACAACTTCTAATTTTTTTTTTTTTTTACTGAGTTCTTTGAGTTGAATCATGGTGCAAAATTATCTTTGAGTCAATTTGGCCATTCAGGAAAAATCTCTTTGATAAATGAGTTTTCCAGTGGTAACAGGTTGGTAAAGGATATTTCCTCTGCCTGACAACTTTGCTGCTAGATAATATATTACAATGGATGAAAATCTCAGATCAAATTCTATCAAATGTGCAAACGTTTACCATATTTCACAAAAACTGAGATACTATCTATTGTAAGAGGCACAATAATTCTATAAACCACTGGGAGAGAAACGCTTCTAATTATAATTGTAATGGGATTGATTATATGATATGTCCAATTTCAGGCATGTTAAAATGTAAGAAAATGTACACTCTAAGATGAAAGAAATAAGGTATTAGCAACTAAGAACCAAAAGAGGTTATATATTTTATAAGAACCTTTGAAGTTCCGCTTCTGAACACTAGCTCTAGCAAGAAAGACTGTTCCAAAAGGGACATCACAGTGTTCCGATGCCAGTGTTGTGATTGTAATGTTCTTATTGAAGCCATCTTTGAATAAGGACAGATAATATCCTTATTATTTAATATTCTTGGAATATGACCAGACCACAGGGTCCTCCATGCAATGAGAAGATGCAGGATCATCTCAAGTCAGGATCCTGAGTGCAGGACTCCTTCTAACTCATTGCTTCTCTTGAATAGCATTTATTTAAACCAACAAAGATGATATCTAACCTATCTTATACTGCTGAATGAGGCATTTAGTATAGGTCTGATTAGGGACATGTTATCTTTCAAGTATAGTTCTCTTCAGGTATTGAGTCCTGATTAAGTAACGGATTGTTCCTGGAGTGTAGATTAGAAACGACTTGTTCAAAGTGCACATCCTGCCTTTTACATTAATGCATTTTACAGTAAATAGTCATATCTGCAGTATAAAAACACTTTTATTTCACAGAAGTAAAATTATCCAGGTAGGAAACTCCATATAACTACTGTAACTGAAAAGTGGATAATGATGCTTTGAATAGAAGTTACCCCTGACAATGAAGACAGAGAAACACCGGGTACTAGGGTCTACTTAAGGCTCTGTTTGTTTAAAAAAAAAAAAAAAAAAAAGATGAGTAACTAAGATTATTTTCCTTGACTTAACTGGAAAGTGAAAACCTGAAAAGAGAGTCGTTTCCTTAGATGGTCAGTCAGAGTAATTTAAAGCTCTATAAGTGTATCTCCAGATTCTTGGTCTTGGAATTGTGGGAAAAACAAAACAAAACAACTGGATTAGATGATTTTAAAGTTCCTGACAAGTTTGATATTCTTTGAAATACAGCTTTCCTCATTCTCGCTTTGCCAAGCTGTGAGTGGAAATATATGTCATCTCAGAAAATAGTACCTATGTCATTGATATCTTATGTAGTTTAGTTGCTATGAATACTCAAACTAGTGAAATATTTATTTTCCTAATGAACTCACTAAGAAGTGAGAACATTATAGGCAATATCATATTTTCCTTGTATGTTTATATTATGCATTTTTACTATTTACATTACAGATATTAGGCTGTATTAAGAACGCAAGTTCAAGACTCATATGGTTTCCTGGTTTTAGTGGAAACAAAACAAAACAAACCCCAAATGTTTTATTTGTGCAAAAGCTTTCAGGACCTAAAAGCCAGTGATGAAGCAGCAGTATCTGGTGCAATTTGAAGTGGGGCACCACTCAGTTTTCCTCCCTCCGCTGTAGAGAGCTCATGTGCTTCGATAGATAGGTACTTCCAAGTGACCTTACAAAGTCATCATGATGTCAGCTGAAAGAGCCTGTACTGATGATCAGTACTTTGGTTTCTCATCTTCTTTGTGACATGTTTGGCAGAGTATTTGCATTCTTTATGACTCTCTACAGAAGAGAACTATTCTCTGTATAATTTACAGGAAAAAGAGGAAAAGCATTTTATACAGGTTTTGGTGCCTGGAA
This sequence comes from Tragelaphus eurycerus, assembly GCA_935064755.1. Lineage (NCBI taxonomy): Eukaryota > Metazoa > Chordata > Mammalia > Artiodactyla > Bovidae > Tragelaphus > Tragelaphus eurycerus. The sequence continues at coordinate 14,786,875 of CAKXYN010000041.1, forward strand.
TTGCTCACCTATGGATAACCTCACCCATAACTTTTCAGGAGTGGAATGTGAAGTTCAGGAACAGACATTTATCCGTTTCTTATATTTTTCACTATTTGTTGTAAGGTTTGTCCCCAAATACACATTTTTATTATCCTGATTAACATTTTGAGAGAGATATCTATTGGGGTTCTTTTAAAAAATTCTCTATAAAGTCTTAAATTTCATTCTTTTACAAGTGTTCAACCAGTTTTCCCAGCACCACTTGTTAAAAAGATTGTCTTTAATCCATTGTATATTCTTGCCTCCTTTGTCAAAGATAAGGTGACCATATGTGCGTGGATTTATCTCTGGGCTTTCTATTTTGTTCCATTGATCTATATTTATGTCTTTGTGCCAGTACCATACTGTCTTGATGACTGTGGCTTTGTAGTAGAGCCTGAAGTCAGGCAGGTTGATTCCTCCAGTTTCGTTCTTCATTCTCAAGATAGTTTTGGCTATTCGAGGTTTTTTGTATTTCCATACAAATTGAGAAATTATTTGTTCTAGCTCTGTGAAGAATACTGTTGGTAGCTTGATGGGGATTGCATTGAATCTATAAATTGCTTTGGGTAGTATACTCATTTTCACTATATTGATTCTACCAATCCATGAACATGGTATATTTTTCCATCTATTAGTGTCCTCTTTGATTTCTTTCACCAGTGTTTTATAGTTTTCTATATATAGGTCTTTAGAGTCTTCAGGAAGGTATATTCCTAAGTATTTTATTGTTTTCATTGCAATGGTGAATGGAATTGTTTCCTTAATTTCTCTTTCTATTTTCTCGTTATTAGTGTACAGGAATGCAAGGGATTTCTGTGTGTTGATTTTATATCCTGCAACTTTACTATATTCATTGATCAGTTCTAGTAATTTTCTGGTGGAATCTTTAGGGTTTTCTACGTAAAGGATCATGTCATCTGCAAACAGTGAGAGTTTTACTTCTTCTTTTCCAATTTGGATTCCTTTTATTTCTTTTTCTACTCTGATTGCTGTGGCCAAAACTTCCAAAACTATGTTGAATAGTAGTGGTGAAAGTGGGCATCCTTGTCTTGTTCCTGACTTTAGAGGAAATGCTTTCAATTTTTCACCATTGAGGATAATGTTTGCTGTGGGTTTGTCATATATAGCTTTTATTATGTTGAGGTATGTTCCTTCTATTCCTGCTTTCTGGGGAGTTTTTATCATAAATGGATGTTGAACTTTGTCAAAGGCTTTCTCTGCATCTATTGAGATAATCATATGGTTTTTATTCTTCAGTTTGTTAATGTGATGTATTACATTGATTGATTTGCAGATATTGAAGAATCCTTGCATTCCTGGGATAAAGCCCACTTGGGCATGGTGTATGATCTTTTTAATGTGTTGTTGGATTCTGATTGCTAGAATTTTGTTAAGGATTTTTGCATCTATGTTCATCAGTGATATTGGCCTGTAGTTTTCTTTTTTTGTGGAATCTTTGTCAGGTTTTGGTATTAGGGTGATGGTGGCCTCATAGAATGAGTTTGGAGAACACTTTTTAACACCATACACAAAAATAAACTCAAAATGGATTAAAGATCTAAATGTAAGGCCAGAAACCATAAAACTCCTAGAGGAAAACATAGGCAAAACACTCTCTGACTTACATCACAGCAGGATCCTCTATAACCCACCTCCCAGAATATCAGAAATAAAATAAAAAATGAACAAATGGGACCTAATCAAACTTAAAAGCTTCTGCACAACAAAGGAAACTATAAGCAAGGTGAAAAGACAGCCTTCAGAATGGGAGAAAATAATAGCAAATGAAGCAACAGACAAACAACTAATCTCAAAAATATACAAGCAACTTCTACAGCTCAATTCCAGAAAAATAAACGACCAAATCAAAAAATGGGCGAAAGAGCTAAATAGAAATTTCTCCAAAGAAGACATACAGATGGCTAACAAACACATGAAAAGATGCTCAGATCAGATCAGATCAGTCGCTCAGTCATGTCCGACTCTTTGCGACCCCATGAACCGCAGCACGCCAGGCCTCCCTGTCCATCACCAGCTCCCGGAGGTCACTCAGACTCACACCCATCAAGTCAGTGATGCCATCCAGCCATCTCATCCTCTGTCGTTCCCTTCTCCTCCTGCCCTCAATCCCTCCCAGCATTAGAGTCTTCTCCAATGAGTCAACTCTTCGCATGAGGTGGCCAAAATACTGGAGTTTCAGCTTTAGCATCATTCCTTTCAAAGAAATTCCAGGATTGATCTCCTTCAGAATGGACTGGTTGGATCTCCGTGCAGTCCAAGGGACTCTCAAGAGTCTTCTCCAACACCACAGTTCAAAAGCATCAATTCTTCGACGCTCAGCCTTCTTCACAGTCCAACTCTCACATCCATACATGACCACAGGAAAGACCATAGCCTTGACTAGGCGAACCTTTGTTGGTAAAGTAATGTCTCTGCTTTTGAATATGCTATCTAGGTTGGTCATAACTTTCCTTCCAAGGAGTAAGCGTCTTTTAATTTTATGGCTATAGTCACCATCTGCAGTGATTTTGGAGCCCAGAAAAACAAAGCCTGACACTGTTTCCACTGTTTCTCCATCTATTTCCCATGTAGTGATGGGACCAGATGCCATGATCTTCGTTTTCTGAATGTTGCGCTTTAAGCCAACCTTTTCACTCTCCACTTTCACTCTCATCAAGAGGCTTTTTAGCCCCTCTTCACTTTCTGCCATAAGAGTGGTGTCATCTGCATATCTGAGGTTATTGATATTTCTCCCAGCAATCTTGATTCCAACTTGTGTTTCTTCCAGTCCAGAATTTCTCATGATGTACTCTGCATATATGTTAAATAAACATGGTGACAATATGCAGCCTTGACGTACTCCTTTTCCTATTTGGAACCAGTCTGTTGTCCATGACCAGTTCTAACTGTTGCTTCCTGACCTGCATACAGATTTCTCAAGAGGCAGATCAGGTGGTCTGGTATTCTCATCTCTTTCAGAATTTTCCATAGTTTATTGTGATCTACACAGTCAAAGGCTTTGGCATAGTCAATAAAGCAGAAATAGATGTTTTTCTGGAACTCTCTTGCTTTTTCCATGATCCAGCAGATGTTGGCAATTTGATCTCTGGTTCCTCTGCTTTTCTAAAACCAGCTTGAACATCAGGAAGTTCACGGTTCACATATTCCTGAAGCCTGACTTGGAGAATTTTGAGCATTACTTTACTAGATGGCTAACAAACACATGAAAAGATGCTCAACATCACTCATTATCAGAGAAATGCAAATCAAAACCACTATGAGATACCATTTCACGCCAGTCAGAATGGCTGCGATCCAAAAGTCCACAAGCAACAAATGCTGGAGAGGGTGCAGAGAGAAGGGAACCCTCTTACACTGTTGGTGGGAATGCAAACTAGTACAGCCACTATGGAGAACAGTATGGAGATTCCTCAAAAAACTTGGAATAGAACTGCCTTATGATCCAGCAATCCCACTGCTGGACATACACACTGAGAAAACCAGAATTGAAAGAGACACGTGTACCCCAATGTTCATAGCAGCACTGTTTACAATAGCCAGGACGTGGAAGCAACCTAGATGTCCATCTGCAGATGAATGGATAGGAAAGCTGTGGTACATATACACAATGGAGTATTACTCAGCCATTAAAAAGAATACATTTGAATCAGTTCTAAGGAGGTGGATGGAACTGGAGCCTATTATACAGAGTGAAGTAAGCCAGAAACAAAAACACAAATACAGTATACTAACGCATATATATGGAATTTAGAAAGATGGTAAAAATAAACCTATTTACGAGACAGCAAAGGAGACACTGATGTATAGAACAGACTTTTGGACTCTGGGACCGGGAGAGGGTGGGATGATTGGGGAGAATAGCATTGAAATATGTATAATATCATATCTGAAATGAGTCGTCAGTCCAGGTATGATGCCCGATAACAGATGCCTGGGGCTGAAGCACTGGGACGACCTGGAGGGATGGTGTGGGGAGGGGGGAGAGGGAAGGGTTCAGGATGGGGAACACGTGTATACTGGTGGCGGATCCATCTCGATGTATGGTAAAAGCAATACAATATTGTAAAGTTAAGCAAAATAATAATAATAAAAAAAAGCCTTAAATTTCTTTTATACACTTCTGTCAAGAGCAACAGCAACAAAAAGACCAAACATTGGTATTTCTGCTACAGAATTTTATCAGCTGGTAAAAGGTATCTTCTGGTGCAACTTTCCAGTCTCCAGCTGTCTTAACATTTTGTTTAAATATTTTAGCATTTTAAACCTTTTTGAAGTTTAATATTGAAACTATTGTTTCTTTCTCTTTAATATTATAATATTTATTCTAAGGATTGGGTTTTCTGGCATCTAATTAAGTATCAATAACTGAAATTAGGTTGTGTTAAGGACAAGATGTAAAAAACCAAATACAACCGAAAGTAAAATTAGCAGTTAACCTGTGGAGCTTTCTTTTATGCTTCTCCCGGTGCTTAATAGCCCTCATTCAGTCTGTTTACTGATTCTCTGTGCTTCCAAACTTCCATCTATCAATACTCAGGCATTCTGTGTCTCGGTTTCGCATGAGGTAACATGACGGCTTCCCCGTCTCTAAGGCATTACTATCAGCAGCTGCAGTTTTCCTCAAAGGGAGCGTATGGATTGACAACTGCCTTTTACCCAGTCCAGAGCAGAACCAACAGTGACAGTTTTGGCACTGAGGCAAGAAAGTGACAAAGAACTTTTTGTTGAAATTTGTGAGTTTTTTTCTTTTTTTAGGGAACATCAAACTACACCATGCATATGGCGAAATATGGCACAGATTCTATCTGAAGCAGAGCATAATGTTTGATTAAAGTTATAATTTTTTGTTCACTCTGTCAACAAAACCTTTTTTTCATGAAAGAATGTGTTTCTCATTGAGATATAGGCATGCCAAGTCTGAGATTTAAAATCCAAAACATACTGCATTATCTAAGAGCAAATAAAGCTTTGGAAAAAATTATCTGATGGAAAATTACTAGATTGTTTCCCCCCCCACCCCGGTACCCAAATATATTTTTCTTTAAACATTTATCAGCTAATTGTTTTGTAGTTTTAGGAAAATTAACATTTATTAAAGAAAACTTACAGGCCATTAAAACCACTAATGGCAGGGATGATAACCTTGGAAGTTTACACTATGTATCTATTAATGCTGTCACAAGTGTTTAAATTTCTAAATCCATATGATTTATTTAGCTCATTTTTTACATTGACATATGTAATGGGTAAATACTGAGTCATTGTATAATATTAATCCTGTGTAAATTGTACCAGTTTGACAACTGAGTTGTTTAGTGTGCAAAAGAATGCATCCTTCTGTATGTCTAGGTTGTATTCCATGCATATAGTTATATTGATTAGGGTGCAATAGATGTATTTTAACCAAATATTGTCTTAAATTGTGCCTACCTTTTATATCATTTGCCTTGTGACTTATGGTTGTCCTGAGGTATAACCAGTCCATACACTCAGGACAGAAATGCCTTACTGAGCATGGGAGCAGACAGAGCATCAAGGATGTATTGTACGCCGCATTCAAGAGCTAAACCCTGTCTCCACTACTCTGTTATGGTCTTAGCTATAAAACTGGAAGCGAATGGCCTTAGCTATAAAGCTGGGATAATCAACCTGACTGTGATGATCAAATACATAACACAAGTAACACTTTTGCTTGGCAAATGTAAGTTGCACAACCAGTGCTAAATTTTATTTATTTATTGAATTTTTTTTAATTTTTTAAAATTTTATTTTATTTAACTTTACAATATTGTATTGGTTTTGCCATACATCAAAATGAATCCACCACAGGTATACACGTGTTCCCCATCCTGAACCCTCCCCCCTCCTCCCTCCCCATACCATCCCTCTGGGTTGTCCCAGTGCACCAGCCACAGGCATTCGTTATCAGGCATCGTACCTGGACTGGCGACTCGTTTCAGATATGATATTATACATATTTCAATGCCATTCTCCCAAATCATTCCACCCTCTCCCTCTCCCAGAGTTCAAAAGACTGTTCTATACATCAGTGTCTCTTTTGCTGTCTCGTATACAGGGTTATTGTTATCCTTTTTCTAAATTCCATATATCTGCGTTAGTATACTATATTGATGTTTTTCTTTCTGGCTTACTTCACTCTGTATAATCGGCTCCAGTTTCATCCACCTCATTAGAACTGATTCAAATGTATTCTTTTTAATGGCTGAGTAATACTCCATTGTGTATATGTACCACTGCTTTCTTATCCATTCATCTGCTGATGGACATCTAGGTTGCTTCCAAGTCCTGCCTATTATAAACAGTGCTGCGATGAACATTGGGGTACACGTGTCTCTTTCAATTCTGGTTTTCTCAGTGTGTATGTCCAGCAGTGGGATTGCTGGATCATAAGGCAGTTCTATTCCCAGTTTTTTGAGAGATCTCCATACTGTTCTCCATAGTGGCTGTACTAGTTTACATTAATCTTAGGGGTTAAATTGTCCAGAAGATACTGGAGGTTGATTATATGGTGGCTGGGATTTTGCTAGACAGAATTAGTGATAATAATTCCAACTGTACTGACTTGAATTTGATCTATTGTTGGTTTTTTCTTAGGCTGATTCACTCTTCTAGAAACGTTTTCTATTTTGATGACCAAAATCCGGTATGATGATGTAGCGCAAGAACAATGTGCTCTAGAATTGAGGGATTTTTATTTCTAGCTGTGGCTTTACTACTTACTTGCTGGAAATGAGGGTGGTCTGCTATGAGGTTTTAGATCACACCAGTCATGGGATGGGGTAACTGAACTAATCAGACCACCTGTATTGTCCTGCCTTTCACCTCTGTCCTAGACTGTATCTCCCCAGAGTCAGGAAAGATGGTGGTACAATTCTGCAATTTAAGACATTTGATCAGCTATGCTCCCGTATTAGAAACTCCCTAAGTTGGTTATAGACCTTGTTTTAGAGTAGATTCTCCTCTGTTGCTGTGTTCACAGCAGTTGCCGCAAAGTTGTGGTCAGCTACCTGTTGGATATGGCAGAAGTGCCCTCCAGCCTTTTAAACCCAATGTCACACAGCATATTCCAGCCTTTTTTAAGGACCATTCTACTTTAACTCAGATACTGTAGCAGCCATTTGCAGTTAAAGACTAAGAGATGATGCTGAAATTATATGGTTCTGAAAAGGCAAAATGAAGCAGTTTAAAAAATTAAACAAACCACCTCCCCCGCCACAAACAATTCTGAAAGCAATGTTAAAAGATACTCCCAAAACCTTCCTATAAGCTTGAGCCCCTCAAGACCATCCTTCCCTTCAAGGAAAAGTCCACTGGGGAGTCTGGATCAGAACAAAAATATTGTCATGTGTGCATGCTTTCATGATCTCTGCTTCAAGGGGTGGGAATGGAATGTTGGTTATAGGGTACCTGCTTAATTTTTACTAACATTTGCAAGACACTTTCTTTCCTCAAGTACGTCTTGGGAATGCTTCTCATATCTTCATAGAATGTATGCTCACCTACTGGGACTTTGTAAGTCTCAGGTTGATGTCTGACTGTCTGATTTTTCCTGGGAATTTCATCATCCTCTCCAATTTGTCCTCTCTACCCCTACTTTCAAAAGTGTTATACAACTAATATTTTATGATTCATAATAACATTCTAATGGGACAGATGACGTTCACCTAATTTTGGAAAATGCCTTTGCTCTCTAAATGCAAAGATGATTCCCCTTTCCCCTGCAGTCCAGTATTTTTTTTTCCTTTAGAAAACAAGGGAGGCAAAGTGAAAAAGAGATGGCACAATGACATCTTATAGTCAAATACTTGCTTAATAAACCTTATGTGTGAAAGTCGCTCAGTCATGTTCAACTCTTTGTGATCCCATGGACTATACAGTCCGTGGAACTCTCCAGGGCAGAATACTGGAGTGGGTAGCCTTTCCCTTCTCCAGGGGATCTTCCCAATCCAGGGATCAAACCCAGGTCTCCGACTTTGTAGGTGGTTTCTTTACCAGCTAAGCCGCAATGCTATAAAAGCCATTTTATACCTTCTACTCTTTCGTATGATCGTGAGATTTTTTTTTGTCAGGATTAGTTTTATAACAATTTCCAGGGCCATGACATAGCTTTCCATTCTAAAAGGAAATCAGTGAATGAAGGGCTCAGGAGAGGATTACACTGTCTCCTAATTTAAGAAAACTCCAAGGGGCAGTTCTGTTTACTAATACCTGGATTCCCCAGTTGCGGTAAATTTAGCATCCTTCAGGCCAGCTTGTGCTTGTTCCACACTTCAGATGTCTGCTCCCAAACAGATGACACTCCCAAACAGATGTTCTGGCTCTGTGTTCTGACTCCCACCTAGCCGCTTTTGGCTGCTGTGCACTTATTTCTTAGCACGAGTTTCTCCAGGGACAAAGGAAAGCCAGATTCCAACACCTGGGAGGCTCTTTGAATGACCTTAGCTCTTGTTATTTTCTGCTTAATCACCATATAGTTAACTTTGTTCTATTGCTGCTCCCCTTGCCCCACCTATTTCAGTGGCAAGAACCTGCCTCTTCTGCTACTCCTCAGAATCACACACCATATGTCATTAGTCTTTAAATCCTCAGTGCACAATAGTAACCAATACAGAGTTGGTTCAATAAGCTAATAAAATTTCCAATGTTGCTGAATATACATTTCAGAAACCACCCAATTTTCTCAGAAGAAACCAAAAGATAGGACTTTTATCAGTTCATTATTTTCTTACTCACATATTCACTTTACCCAGTTTACTTCTGGTCATCTTCACTAATGAGAACAGAAACCATAAATTCATCAATATGCAATCAGATCCCCAACCCATTTGACTTTGGAATGCATTCTGTGTTTACAGGCAGATTTATGTCGAAAACCTGGGAGAGACAGTACCATTGAATCAAGAGGTCTGGATGTCCTCCAATTTGGGAGTGTTACTTTGCCAACAAAGTTTCACCTAGTCAAGGCTATGATCTTTCCTGTGGTCATTTATGGATGTGAGAGTTGGACTGTGAAGAAGGCTGAGTGCCAAAGAATTGATGCTTTTGAACTGTGGTGTTGGAGAAGACTCTTGAGAGTCCCTTGGACTGCAAGGAGATCCAAGCAGTCCATTCTGAAGGAGATCAGCCCTGGGATTTCTTTGGAAGGAATGATGCTAAAGCTGAAACTCCAGTATTTTGGCCACCTCATGTGAAGAGTTGACTCATTGGAGAAGACTCTGATGCTGGGAGGGATTGGGGGCAGGAGGAGAAGGGGAAGACAGAGGTTGAGATGGCTGGATGGCATCACTGACTCGATGGCCGTGAGTCTGGGTGAACTCCGGAGTTGGTGATGGATAGGGAGGCCTGGCGTGCTGCAATTCATGGGGTCGCAAAGAGCTGGACACTAATGAGTGACTGCACTGAACTGAACTGAATTGAGGTAGTTAGAATAGGGAAAAGCAGTCCAGAATGGTGGCAGCTAAAAGATAAGGAAGAGAAAACCCCACGAAAATAGAACAAAGGAAGGCCCGAGGACTGGAGTGAGGACCTCAGGTAGAACAAGCAACACTCCTGACTAGCCCAGTTTACATAGGACAGGCCCACGGGGAAAAGAAAAACATAAAAAGAGGAGCCAAAGGCCTCGCTCGCTCTCTCTCCCGTGCACTAGGGCACTCCTCTCTTTGCGTCTTTTGGTCGACATGCCCTCACGCCTCGAGGATAGATTTTCCTGTTATTATCTAAATAAAATAGAGCTGTAATGCAGAGCTATAACACTGATTTGTCTAAGAGCTATAACATGGTCTGTCCAAGACCTGAGAGCTGTGACACGCCGAGGGCTCTAATGTCCATCACTCCAAATCTTTGTTGTGATGAGACAGAACCGAGGAGCATACACTCGCCTGACAGGAGGAATTGGGAGTATCTCTAATTCTCTCTTCTATGTTTCTCTCCCTCTCTGTCTCTATCCAATGCATAAACATCTTGGTCTCATTCTGAAGCCAAGAATGAGCAGAAGTGCCCTCTCAGACTTACTGAAAAAGAGAGGCATTCACATGTCTGGGGTTAAAGGACCTCTTAGCATTGTATGATCAAAATAATTACACTCAAAACCTCTTAGACAAACAATGAGCACACTACATGCCAAGAGTATCTGGGAGATAAAGACAACTGTTGATTTTCAGACAAGGGATGCAAATCACGACCTACAGAAATAAATTACATGTGATACACAGACAATTAAAGTTCTGGGCCTTCAGAGGAAGGATGTCATTTCATCTGGGGCCAAAGAGGACAGACCAATAGGTGGGGCAATTTTTACCTAGGCCTACAGTTATGGAATTGTTGCAGAAACCAGTACTCGAGAAGCAAAGCACCATACTCGGAGAGTTAGAGAACTCAGGTTTATTACACCTGCGGGCCCAGAGGAGTTAACACTCCAAGCTTTGAGCCCTGAACAAAAGGATTACAGAGTTTTTATAGGCAGACTGTAGTGGGCAACACTAGCTGTTAATAGGCTGGTGTAAAATAAGGAATTTCGTGCTCGTGGGAACAGCAGTCAAGATGGGGAGGGGGATGCCTGATCCGGACAGGCATGATGAAGCAGGTTTGCAGGGGCTAAGTGATTGCAAAGAGCAGGACAAGGGAGAGTGAGATAAACTCCAGTTCTTAGTATTGCAAGTCAACACTTTCTGAGACTATATGACTTGCGTATCTAGACTTTACAAGGGGCAAGTTGAGTTACAGAGGCAGAAGGAGAAGGAGATTCCTCTTTAGAATGAACATATTGGTAGAGTGGGTTAAAGGCACTTCACATGAGGGGGGAAGGGGGCACTGAACACAGAGACAGAAGCAAAACATAGCCATTTGTGTCAAGATAACAGGATGAATGTATGAAAACTGTGCCGTCTAAGACAGCAGGCTAGTACAGTGATTTTACAGTATGTTTACTGTTGAATGAGCAAGGGCATGGTGTTATTAGACCACTAAAATGGAAGCAGCTTACAGGACAACTAGTAGGCTAGAGTGAGAAAAGGTGGATAGAAATTACTTTCAGTAAGAGAAAATATGTAGTAAAAAGTCTTTGAATAGGGCAGCAAGCAGGGACAGCTTCCCTGTCCTGGGCCTGTGGACACCAATCTAGAGGGGCTTCATGTTTGGTGTAATGCTTTTCTTTGCTGCCTTGAAATTTATAATTTTTTGTCAAGGGAGACCCTGTTTTAATTTTGCCCTGGGCCCTGCAGATTACTTATTGATTCTTTTGCTCAGCAATGGAAATTAATGAAGGGGCTAGTCACAGAGACACAACAAAGGAAGAAGGGCCATGACTTTTGACCAGAGTGTAAAAACCCACAGGGTCATGCACTGGAAGTCTTACAGCACAGGGTGATGCAGGAAGAATTGAGTCAGGCCTAGGGCTACTCAGAGCAAGTGGTCTGTTTGGAACTATCAAAGGCCCGAGCCATGCAACAGGGCAAGGAGTGCGTGAGACGGTGGTGAAAAAAGTGACGTGGTGGGCACGAAGAAGGAAAGCATATATTCCCGAAATCAGGACAGAATGAGGACCTTGAAATCCAGCAATGGGAGAGGTGATCTGTGGATGAGTAGAAAGGGAGTAGACTTGAGCCCCCAGAAGTGTTGACTCCATAGGGTAGGGGTGTCTAGAAGGCAGGAAGAAACTCTCCAGGTTAGCCATGGTGGGAGAGGCTGATCCAAGAGAGGATCTGGAGTGGACTCTCCTCCAGGGAATGGAGGAGCCACTTCTCTCTCCAATCCCGTGCTTTTCAAAAGGGGTAAATGTTTTTCTTAAAGCCACAGGAAAAACATTTGTACATTCTTGAAGCATTGATTTTATGTGTAGATGTAGGGGAATTTTTACATTAAGACAAATACTACCGAATCATGAAGTTGGAAGAAACATTCACATGGATGTTTACGATAAACCAACTTCAGAAACAGTTCTGTTCTTAGCCACTGACTTGTGCCACTGTCTCCAGCTCAACAGGAATGTGTTCAGCACTGACTGGCCAGGCTTTTAGCAGGAGGCCAGGAGCTTGAGCATCACCTGGAGAGTTCAGAAACATCTCCATTCCTAGAAACTGAATTAGTAGAGTTTGTATTCTTTTGAGTATTTCACAGGTGAGAGATCCATGACTGTTCTAGGCCTGCCTTTTTTTCCTCCTTTCTTCACTTCTTCCTTCCCTCCCTCCTTCCCTCTCTCCATCCTTCTCCCCTCCCTTTCTTCCTTCTCTTCATCTCCATGCCCCCACCCCACCCAATATGAAGGAATACAGCTCTGTTTGGAGACAATCCCAAATAGTGTCCAAAAAACAAGGGCCTTCAAGCTGAAGTGTAAGCTGTAGCTTTTAAATTAGGCCTGAGTCACTGAAAATATGCTTTTATTTCTGTGTATTTTTCCCTGTTATCTAAACTTTTAACCAAACACTATCTAGAACATTCTATCCAAGGGCATCCCTGGAGGAGGGCATGGAAATCCACTCCTGTATTCTTGCCTGAAGAATTCCATGGACAAAAGAGCCTGGAAGGCTGCCATCCATGGGGTTACAGAGAGCTGAACACAACTGAAGCAACTTAGCACACAGGCACATCCAAAGCTATAATGCATGGTCTTAAAGGAAGAATCATACATCTCCTTGAGCCAGATCATCAAGGAGGAAGCAGAGTTCTCTGGATGGGAATTAGAAAGAGGTCTCTGCAGAAACCGGAAGAGGCTTTAGGCTGCAAAATCTGCCACTGTCTTCATTTAATGGCCTCCTCTCACAGATAACCTGGGAGGGTTTGAGAGCATTTCATCTTTTTGAATAAGCCAGTAGCTTTCCTTTTTAAAAAATTTCCTCAGATACAGGAGGAAATTTTTTAAAAAGGAAAGCTACTGGCTTATTCAAAAAGATGAAATGCTCGATGTATAGTAAAAGTAATACAATATTGTAAAGTTAAGCAAAATAAAAAAAAAAAAAAATAAAAAAAAATTTCCTCAGATACAAAGACTTGCTGTGAAGCAGAGCCTCTGAGGAGGTGGTGGGTGTCAGGGATGAAGCAACACTTTAGTTTGGAGGCTTACGCTGGCTGTTCCCAAGACAGCTGAGAAAAAGAAAAGTGACTGAGAAGAGTGGGATGTCAAACCTAGGCTACTGGCTTTACTGTGGTTTCACATAGAAACAGATAAGGAAAGCTACCTTTGGTGAGAAATTATGAACACCTCGTTGTCAGCGGGGTTCAGGGAGAGTGATGCAGGATGCATTTGAGATAAAGTCTTGGAGCTCAATAGGAAGAGCTGATGTGCATTAGACTCACCCAGAGCCACAAGCTGTGTTTAACAGTTTATACTTCTTTGTCCTTGTAATAGAAAAGGCATCAGATGATATATGTCTTCTTACGGGGAAAACTAATATCTCATAGAGGAGAAGGAGCTTGAAAGCTAGACCTACAAGAATTCTTGTTATTATATTTTTTTCTGTATGTAAGCTCCATTGATTTAAAAGATATTTCTTTCAAGATATTACTTGCTCTTTTGTTTAAGATGTTCATCTAAGCCATGACTTTGTGTGTTTGTGTGTGTGTGTGTGTGTGTGTGTGTGTGTGCACGTGCGCGCAATGATTAATACATCAAAATAACTGGGAAGAACAAGATCCAGTGTAGTTGTCATTACATGTGTGTGTGTGCTCAGCTGCTCAGTCATGTCTGACTCTTTGTGACTCCATGGATGGTAGCCCTTCCAGGCTCCTCTGTCCATAGGTTTTTTCCAGGCAAGGATCCTGGAGGGGTTGCCATTTCCTCTTCCAGGGGATCTTCCTGACCCAAAAATCAACCTCCTGTCTCCTGCATCTCCTGCATTGGCAGAGGAATTTTTAACAACTGAGTCACCTGGGAAGCCAGCTGTCAATGAATGATGAGTATACACTTTAGAAATAAATAAAAGAGATCAACTTCATTTGTGTCTAGTTTCAGAAACTCAAGCTGGCTTGAAAAGTGAAAATGAAGTCGCTCAGTCCTGTCCGACTCTTTGAGACCCCATGGACTATAGCCCACCAGGCTCCTCCATCCATGGGATTTTCTAGGCAAGAGTACTGGAGTGGGGTGCCATTTCTTTCTCCAGGGCATCTTCCCGACCTAGGGATCGAACCCAGATCTCCTGCATTGCAAGCAGACAGTTTACTATCTGAGACACCAAGGACTCCCCAAGCTGGCTTAAGAATAGGTAAATTAGTCAGTGTATATGGAGATTAGCAGATACTTTTATTTGCAGCCAAACCAAAATTTTTGTGCTTTTTCCTTGCATGTTGATAATTCATGACTATAGACTTCTCAATAAAATTAGAAATCTTCATCTCCTTTATCAGATCAGATCAGTCGCTCAGTCGTGTCCGACTCTTTGCGACCCCATGAACCGCAGCACGCCAGGCCTCCCTGTCCATCACCAGCTCCCGGAGGTCACTCAGACTCACATCCATCGAGTCAGTGATGCCATCCAGCCATCTCATCCTCTGTCGTTCCCTTCTCCTCCTGCCCTCAATCCCTCCCAGCATCAGAGTCTTCTCCAATGAGTCAACTCTTCGCATGAGGTGGCCAAAATACTGGAGTTTCAGCTTGAGCATCATTCCTTCTAAAGAAATTCCAGGATTGATCTCCTTCAGAATGGACTGGTTGGATCTTCTTGCAGTCCAAGGGACTCTCAAGAGTCTTCTCCAACACCACAGTTCAAAAGCATCAACTCTTCGGCGCTCAGCCTTCTTCACAGTCCAGCTCTCACATCCATACATGACCACAGAAAAGACCATAGCCTTGACTAGGCGAAACTTTGTTGGTAAAGTAATGTCTCTGCTTTTGAATATGCTGTCTAGGTTGGTCATAACTTTCCTTCCAAGGAGTAAGCGTCTTTTATAGCTAGGAGTAATCCTGTGTTCTGGTGGGAATCCCTGGTAAAATTTTAATAAAATCTCAAGAAGAGAAGGGTTGTGAACTTTGCCTCATGCATGTTTTTCATCTTGTGTGAAATTCAGATACATCACTCTGCAGAATCTCTTCAAACCTAAGAGGAGCCACAACCTTTTGTACCGTTGTGGTAAGTGCTCTAAAGAGCGGTGGAGCCAGGCAGCTGAAGGGAACATGGATCCTTGATATCTTTACTTCAGCCCTGAACTTCTTGTAGGCTGATTAAAAAGAAAGGAATCCACTATTGATTGAGTTTTTCATTCTTTGTAGTGGAGTGGGTGATTTCTGGCTAATGTGCAGGGTGCCTCAGAGAGCAAGTGACGTGATTCTCAAGAACAACCAGAGTACAAATGAAGCCAAGACTCTCCATTTACATTTTTATTTCCACTTTGGCTTCATTCTTTACTTGCAACCAAGTAGATTCCATGGTGAAGCATGACAACTCCTAGCTTCCAGCTTTCCATCTTCAGCTCCTGCCACCAGGTTTCAAATTCTGGAGAATGGTGGCCTTGTCTTGGCTTATGTCAGATTTCACTTCTGTATCAGTCAGTTTTACTAGAGGACTGAAACCTTTTAAGAACTTAACAGTTCCCAGATAAAGCATGTAGATGGAGAAAGTGCCAGGGGAGCTGAAAGAGGCATTGGCAGTGGGGGCATTCTGGAAACATAAGTCGATAGCTCTGTTACAGTCTGAATTAGTAACAGGAGCAACCTATGTTATGTGTCTAATAATTGCCCACTGTGAGCTACATATTTTATGTGGCTAAGGGTAAGAGCAGCTGTCTCATCTTTTTTTATTTTTAATTTTTGTGGCTTATTTTTTAATA
The DNA here is from genome assembly GCA_935064755.1 of Tragelaphus eurycerus. Lineage (NCBI taxonomy): Eukaryota > Metazoa > Chordata > Mammalia > Artiodactyla > Bovidae > Tragelaphus > Tragelaphus eurycerus. The sequence continues at coordinate 14,802,697 of CAKXYN010000041.1, forward strand.
CCCAGGCTTAACAAGTTTGAGCAAAATAGGAGGTATCATATTCCCATGACATAATATGTTTTGGTAACTTCAGAAAGCAGAAAAGCCTGGGGTCTTTTCAACCCATGTGGTTCTGAATATAGGAGTCCAATTTGCATGTTAGCAAATTCTGCACTACCTTCCCATAAGAACTGGAATAAACCTCACCCGCATCTGAAGAATGCATCCCTCACATTTACAACTGGTGACAGCAGTTTCTATCTTTCCATATCCCTTTATTGACTTCACTGCTTACGTTTAAGCTGTATAGCAATGGCTTTTTAATTGCTTGTGAATACAGTGAATATTAGAAGTGTTCTCCTGAAATTGGAAATATCTGTGCTTCAAGATTTATATTCACTCACTATCTATTCTTCATGTAAAATTATGCACAGCTGTAGTTTCTCTTTTTACTGTGGATATTGTATAAATAATATTTAAAATAAGAAAAATGTTTCTCTTTGTTACATATGTTTGCCACATTATTATTCTGTCTACTGATATTAGTGTTGTTTTAGCAATGTCCTTTGATGTCTGACATATTCTTGCTGGAATCTGACTTGTGGCAGATTATACTTTCTAAAAAGTGCCACATCAATGAATATGCCCCATTCTGTACTCTTCTTACAATGTCGCATGCCCTTCCGTGGTCCAATTTTGGGGTGGTGATCATTTTCTTTGAATATAGGTGTTTTTAAAATATATTTTTAGTTTATTTATTTGTTCATTTTTTATTGACGTATAGTTGATTTACAATATTATATCAGTTTCAGGTTTACAATCTAGGATTTAATATTTTATAGATTATGTACCATTTAAAGTTATTACACAATAATAGCTATTTTTTCCTAGGCTATACAATATATCTTTGCTGCTTTTCTGGTTTATACATAGTAATTTGCATCTCTTAATCCCACATGTGGGTGGGTTTTTTAAATACCTGGACCAATAGAATATGGCAGAAAGGATACCATGTGACTTCTGAGACTAGAGCTTAAGATGTCCTATGGCTTCTTGCTTGCTCTCTCTCCTGGAATGTTTCCTTTGGGACTTTGATACTATGGTGTGAGGAGCAACATAGAGAGGCCACATGCTGCTGCTGCAGGCTGGGGCCGCAATGTTAATTCCCAGCTGAAGGCCAACATTCACTGTCAGACACATGAGTCAACAAGTCTTTATGTCATTTCAGAACCCAGCCTTTTAAGTCATCTTGTTGAGGCCCTAGGTTATTTTATGCTATTAATTTTGGGGATAATTTTTTCACACAATCATAGAAATGGAACAAAATCCACTTTGTTCCTGAAAGACATTTAAGAGTAAAAACATTAAAAATAAATGAAAGTCTTTCTAATAATACTACGCTCTATATAACATAGGAACCTTTCTTTAAAGATTCAAGTAGCTACTCCAGGGGGATTTACATCAGTTTATATATATCTATGGTTTATATATATCACTGCCTTTGGAATACCATATGCTCACTAATTATTAAACTGTATCAATAAAAGTTATCTCAGGATGGTCATTTCCCATTGATTTGAAACAGTAGAACTCAAACAATTTAGAAAAAAAAATTTAGGATAAAGAAGACCCAAGGAGATGTTCCTGTGATGAAATACTGGAAAGGATGACAGATGGAAGCAGAGTTATACCCATCTCTAACATGGTTTGAAAGAAACTGCAGATTTATCTCGGAGAAGGCAATGGCACCCGACTCCAGTACTTTTGCCTGGAAAATCCCATGGACGGAGGAGCCTGGTAGGCTGCAGTCCATGGGGTCGCTAAGAGTCGGACACGACTGAGCGATTTCACTTTCACTTTTCACTTTCATGCATTGGAGAAGGAAATGGCAACCCACTCCGGTGTTCTTGCCTGGAGAATCCCAGGGACGGGGGAGCCTGGTGGGCTGCCGTCTATGGGGTCGCACAGAGTCAGACACGACTGAAGCAACTTAGCAGCAGCAGCAGCAGCAACAGCAGATTTATCTGGCTTAGTTTTATTTAGAGAATAGACATAAACATTGGAACGGTTTCTGAGGTCTTGTATTACTTTCTGGCTTTGGAAAGTCCTCAGTTTACCAATTACTTATGAAAAGAAAATTATACTTTAAAGACCTAATGGCTAAATATCAATTTTGATTAACACTCATGAACGGACAGTTACAATCTTTCATGTAGAAGTTTAATCTCCTACATGTGAAAAAGAGCTCTAAATTATGGCTACTCAGTATCTTGAAAGAGTTATTTAGATGCCTAATTTTAGATTTTCTAAAATGTATAAAATTTTGGATTTTACTTATATGGGATTTAGTTTGCTTTCTGAAGAATTTCTTAATTATCAGTTTGCTAGATATATAACAGCTTTGTATCCCTGAGTTTGAAGCACATTTTTACTTTTGCATTCTTGCCCAACCATGTTTTTTGGTTTAGGCTGTGTTCATATTAAGCTTTTTTTTTTTTTTTTTTTTTTGAAGTTTAAATTAAATTTTATTTTGCTTAACTTTAGAATATTGTATTGCTTTTGCCATACATCAAGATGGATCCGCCACAAGTATACATGTGTTCCCCATCCTGAACCCTCATATTAAGCTTTATAACTTCAAATATTCTTTGTTACATGGTCAATTGTTTATCACCCTTGGAACTCTAATAAACATAAGGAATCCAAGCAAGCAATTTTACAGTAGCATGATATTTAGCCAGAAACTGCAAGCACCACCAAGTAGAAGCTCCAACTTCTGGAACAAATTTCTACACTGAGAGCAAGATTTTTTTTTCAGGAATTTCTTGGTCTTTTATTAACTTGGTCTTCCAATTTCCTGGAGTATAGAGGAGATGAAGTTAGGCCAGTTACTTTCTTATCTTTACTGTACTCTGCTCTCAAGAGGGCCATTCTGCCTAATATTTGTTCATAGAAATACAGTCTTACTCGGTTATTGATGGCTAGCAGTCTACTTGATGTGGCTTCTCTGAATAGGATTGGATTCTACAACATTCATTTGTGCTGAGTGGATGGCCTCATAGCCGAGCAGATAAGTATGGATCATTATTGGAATCAGACATCCACTCCTCAGAGAACAACTTTAGAGTTGAAAAAAATAAAGGATAAAAACATATAGGAGAGCATATCAAGGACCTATCCGGAAAATATTTGGGTGATTATTACGACTCTTTCCCAAGCACTCTCATGCTGACTGCTCAGAGGATGTTTGTTGTGGAGAGTGGAAAAGAGCCAGGATTTTTAGGTTAGCCTCTCTGTGGTTTATGACTTCCCACAGTAAACCCCGCCCTCATTCCTCTGAGACCAAGATTTATAGGCACTCCACAATCTACCTAAAACAAGCCTTCATGTATAAACTATGTGCATATAGTTTTTTGATAACTTCAATACTCAGACTTTTCTAATTATCCATTAGTCACTGGATGCTCAACTTGGTAATACAGAGAATCATACAGGTAAGCTGTTCAAAACCTCTTCTTAACGCTTCCAAAGCATAAACAAACACATATGGTAGGCAATAATGGAAAAGAAAAAAACTCTTTTAGGAAAACAATTCTATAGATAAGAACAAACTCCTCTCTTTGTGAGCTTGCTTCAGTTCCAATGACTCAGTCAGACTTTTTTTTTTTTTTTTCCTCTTTCTATCCTTTAACAGATTGAATTGACATTCTTCCTGGTACTCAGTATGTCCCACAGGGAACTCATTTATTCCCCTTCTGAAAAATTGAAACTCCCTCCTGTATTTCCTGTCTCAATTATGACCCAACCGAATATCCAAATGCCCAAGCCAGGGCGGTAAGCATAAGTCTAGACCCCTCCTCTTTCTCAACCATCATCCAGTTTCTTTCCTGCTGATCTGTCTCTGTAGTCATTTCTCAAATCCTCCTCCTTCTTGTCTCTATCTGCCACTACCCACCTCTGATCTGATACCTCTAGCCTCCACCTATAGTCAGTCTCTCTGCTCTGATCATGCTGTCTTAGGTACATCTCCATTAGGACATCAGAGAATCTATATAAAATGCAAATCGAATCCTGTCAAGATCAATTAAAAGCTTTTCATAACCTATAAGATAAAATAGAATCTACTCATGTGGCATGCAGGAACCTCTATAACTCTGTCTTTCAGTCTCTTGTTTTGTTTTTCTTTCTTTTTTTTTTTTTTCACCTGGTACCCAACATGGATGGGCTTCCCAGGTGGCTCAGTGGTTAAAAAAAAAAACCCACCTGCTAATGCAGGAGATGCAGGTGACATGGGTTCAATTCCTGGGTCGGGAAGATCCTTTGAAGAAGGAAATGTCAACCAACTCTAGTATTCTTGTCTGGGAAATTTCACAGACAGGGGAACCTGGTGGGCTACGGTCCATGGGGTCACAAAAGAGTTGGACGTGATTCAGTGATTAGAAAACAACAACCCAACATAGATGCTAAACTTTGTGTGGTTCCCCCAAATACATGAGTTCTCTGTCTGTGCATTTGCATGTGAGACCACTTCTACTGAAGAAGGCTTGTTCACTCCATACATCCCAGGTCAGGCAGCCCCTGTCCAGGACAGTGCTTCTTTGTCTTCAGCAAAGGTGTCTCTAAACTGTACACCTACAGACCCTCCCGCCCACTTCTCTCAGAGCACTTACTTCATTATACTGCTATCTTTTGTTTAGATGTTGGTCCTTCCAATTAGGACTGTTTTTAATTTTTGGAGCCATGGGGAATTTTGTCTTTGAACCCCCCAGCTCCTGGAACAAATAATATACAGTCAATAGCTATTTAATAACCTGACATAAACTGAATTACAGGGAACAAACACTCTGGTTTGAATAATCACAAGGTCCTTAACCAAACTCATTTCCCCAAACCTAATTGCTAGAATCTAAGCATTAAATAAATACTTGTTTTATCTAACTAAATGGACATATTTGATTCATTGTTTCTTAAACACAAAAAAGTGAATTTTACTTGTAATGAGATATTGCCAGAGTCCAACTCCAGCAACCAGGGAATCAACCTGAAGAGATGGACAGTGTTGGCGATGAGACAGCCCCTCATTTTTCGTTTGGACTGCCTGTTTGTTCCAAGTTTAGTATTCTCTTTTATACTTTTACAAAAACATTAGGCCAGAGGTTTGACATTTTCAGTTCTCCCTCTCCCAGATTTATATCTCCATAAATCATTGTTGCTCTTCAGAGTTCCTGCTTCAGTGATTCTCTTGGAATCAGCCTTATCATCTATTATCTAACTCCTCTAATGTGTCCTATTGTTAACTTGTGATTACATTGTAGCTCATGCTACATTTGGAGAAGGAAATGGCAACCCACTCCAGTATTCTTGCTTGGAGAATCCCAGGGACAGAGGAGCCTAGTGGGCTGCCGTCTATGGGATCGCACAGAGTCGGACACGACTGAAGTGACTTAGCAGCAGCAGCAGCAGCATGCTACATTCCTCAGTTTACTACTTATCTTCCTAAATCCTGTTTGCCCCTAATGTCCTGAGCTCACTATCTCTTAAAAAGGCTTCTAGCTATAGAAGCTCTATCAGATGAGATCAGATCAGATCAGTCGCTCAGTAGTGTCCGACTCTTTGCGACCCCATGAACCACAGCACGCCAGGCCTCCCTGTCCATCACCAGCTCCCGGAGGTCACTCAGACTCGCATCCATCGAGTCAGTGATGCCATCCAGCCATCTCATCCTCTGTCATCCCCTTCTCCTCCTGCCCTCAATCCCTCCCAGCATCAGAGTCTTCTCCAATGAGTCAACTCTTCGCATGAGGTGGCCAAAATACTGGAGTTTCAGCTTGAGCATCATTCCTTCTAGAGAAATTCCAGGATTGATCTCCTTCAGAATGGACTGGTTGGATCTTCTTGCAGTCCAAGGGACTCTCAAGAGTCTTCTCCAACACCATAGTTCAAAAGCATCAATTCTTCGGCGCTCAGCCTTCTTCACAGTCCAGCTCTCACATCCATACATGACCACAGGAAAGACCATAGCCTTGACTAGGCGAACCTTTGTTGGTAAAGTAATGTCTCTGCTTTTGAATATGCTATCTAGGTTGGTCATAACTTTCCTTCCAAGGAGCAAGCGTCTTTTAATTTCATGGCTGCAGTCACCATCTGCAGTGATTTTGGAGCCCAGAAAAACAAAGTCTGACACTGTTTCCACTGTTTCCCCATCTATTTCCCATGCAGTGATGGGACCAGATGCCATGATCTTCGTTTTCTGAATGTTGAGCTTTAAGCCAACCTTTTCACTCTCCACTTTCACTTTCATCAAGAGGCTTTTTAGCCCCTCTTCACTTTCTGCCATAAGAGTGGTGTCATCTGCATATCTGAGGTTATTGATATTTCTCCCAGCAATCTTGATTCCAACTTGTGTTTCTTCCAGTCCAGCATTTCTCATGATGTACTCTGCATAGAAGTTAAATAAACATGGTGACAATATGCAGCCTTGACGTACTCCTTTTCCTATTTGGAACCAGTCTGTTGTTCCATGACCAGTTCTAACTGTTGCTTCCTGACCTGCATACAGATTTCTCAAGAGGCAGATCAGGTGGTCTGGTATTCCCATCTCTTTCAGAATTTTCCATAGTTTATTGTGATCCACACAGTCAAAGGCTTTGGCATAGTCAATAAAGCAGAAATAGATGTTTTTCTGGAACTCTCTTGCTTTTTCGATGATCCAGCGGATGTTGGCAATTTGATCTCTGGTTCCTCTGCCTTTTCTAAAACCAGCTTGAACATCAGGAAGTTCACGGTTCACATATTGCTGAAGCCTGGCTTGGAGAATTTTGAGCATTACTTTACTAGCGTGTGAGATGAGTGCAATTGTTTGGTAGTTTGAGCACTCCTTGGCATTGCCTTTCTTTGGGATTGGGATGAAAACTGACCTTTTCCAATCTTGTGGCCACTGCTGAGTTTTCCAAATTTGCTGGCATATTGAGTGCAGCACTTTCACAGCATCATCATTCAGGACTTGGAATAGCTCCACTGGAATTCCATCACCTCCACTAGCTTTGTTCGTAGTGATGCTTTCTAAGGCCCATTTGACTTCACATTCCAAGATGTCTGGCTCTAGGTCAGTGATCACATCATCATGATTGTCTAGGTCTTGAAGCTCTTTTTTGTACAGTTCTTCTGTGTATTCTTGCCACCTCTTCTTAATATCTTCTGCTTCTGTTAGGTCCACACCATCTCTGTCCTTTATCGTGCCCATCTTTGCATGAAATGTTCCTTTGGTATCTCTGATTTTCTTGAAGAGATCCCTAGTCTTTCCCATTCTGTTGTTTTCCTCTATTTCTTTGCATTGATCACTGAAGAAGGCTTTCTTATCTCTTCTTGCTATTCTTTGGAACTCTGCATTTAGATGTTTATATCTTTCCTTTTCTCCTTTGCTTTTTGCTTCTCTTCTTTTCACAGCTATTTGTAAGGCCTCCCCAGACAGCCATTTTGCTTTTTTGCATTTCTTTTCCATGGGGATGGTCTTGATCTCTGTCTCCTGTACAATGTCACGAACCTCATTCCATAGTTCATCAGGCACTCTATCTATCAGATCTAGGCCCTTAAATATATTTCTCTATAGAAGTCTCTAAAAATTCCTAACTTCTATAAGCTATAGTAAAATATGCTAACTGTACAACATTCCTTAAATCTTTAACTTCTAACCATTTTAATTATTTCTAAGCCCTAAGTTCAGTAAACTCCTTTGCCATAAACATTCTCCTCACAAATAGGCTTCAGATATCGATCCCTCCCATGGCCTCAAGCTACCATCCTATGTGCTCATCCTGGAACACTCTTTTGTAAAAGTCCTTGAACAAATGTCAATGATTAACTTTATGAATTATTTTCTGAGCACAGCTGCAGAAGGTTTTGTGCCTTCTCATGCTCCTCTTAAGAACAATAAGCACCTTAATATTCCTTTTCAGTCAACTCAGCCGAGGAGAGGAAAAGACAAGTCAGAATTACAAGGCCTAATTCCTTCATCCTGGGTCTGTGCCTGCGGAATGAGGGGAGGCACAGACAAATTACTCCGTTTTGTCAGTAATGCCTAACGCAGCTCCCGACATCTCCCCCTTTTTTATTTTTTAGAGCATAGGTATGAAATTCAGTAGATAGAGCGGAGACACTTCGGCTGAGAATCCTGAAAAGGCACGGGGCCGTTACACAAATCAGAACTAACAGGCATAAGCACATGGCCACATTAATCATTATTATAGAAAAGGATCCATGGGAAAGATATCCCTCCAGGTTTTCAAAGAGGGAATTAGAAAGCCATTGAAAGGAAAAGTCAGACTCCGCCTGCTTCATATTCTGAATATCCTGATGTAATTTAGAAATATCAATACTAAAATCTGATTGATTCCAGACGCCTAAAATATGATTTCTAATGCGTTCTCAAGAGTGCATGGACTCATTCACTTGTAGAGGGGTAAAGCACATCCATTTAAATTCAGCATGGCACCTTAAAGACAATTTAATTTTTAAATTTGTAATTTCTTGCCCCATAAGCAGAACTGCTTCTTCTAAAGCATTGACGTTATTTTCTATTTTCTTATCTATGATTTCCTGTGTAGTAAGAGTTATGGAGACATTTTTGGACAGCTGATTGACAAACGAGTCCGTATGCACTTCTTTTGACAGGGCAACAACATAAACCGTAACTGATGCAATTATGGCAATCAAAGCAGTTATTCCCACAACCAGAGCTGCAATGAATCTCTTAAGTTGAGAAATTAAGCCATTAAGTTCATATAAAACTTTCAATGCATAGTCGTCAAACCATTGTCCCTCTAATTTTACAGGAACCATCAAATACGGTGGTTGCTTTACAATCATCACAGCCTTATAATTATTATAATCATTCCCATCAACACAATTTGATATAAAACAATTCACACATATAACATTGTAAACAGTTTCTTCTTCAGAAACTTCCAAATCACTCTGACTTCTGGCCAACAAAAAGGCATAGGGGGAATGCATGCAGACCTGTACAATATATCTTTGTTCATTTAAAGGTCTGTGTAAAATCACAGGTGCCATAGCAGCCAATGCTTTCCATAACTCAGGCTGCATGGGACCCGTTCCATTGAAGCTCACTGAAGGAGGAACCCATCCATTAGCATGCCACCTAGTAATTACAAAAGACATAGGGAGAAATGAATTATTTCATGTGGACCTATAAGGTTCTACATAAATCAAGCCCCATCATTGATTCAAAAGATAGGGGCACCCCCATTCAGTCAGAAAATGTCTGGTGGCAGCAATGAGAATAGATAACTTTATAGCATACATGCATTCTTTCCATCGAGGAAAGCCAAAAATTCTGCTTATGCTTTCCCAGGCCTGTAGTCCTTGTTCATCAGAGTCCGAAGTGGGGAGTGCACAGCTCGGATAGTCCTTTAAATGAGGGGCTGCCTTTTTAAAGGCATCAAATAGTCTTTCTTGTGCCCCTGGCATCAACAGCTGTAAAGACCAAAAGTCTCTCTTGCCATCGCTTCTCAGAGAATCAGTAAGCATGCCTTGCAAGGAAGTGCTAATGCATCCATTCAAAACTGGAGCTGCTGCTTATAGAGAGGAAGATACAGCAAAGCAAATAGGTGGATAAATGGACACGCCTGAAAAATTGAAGGGAGTGCTGACCGCTGTTTTAACATTATTAGGAGAGATAAAAGCCCCCCCCCCCCCCCCCCAAAAGAAGAGTATCATTAACAAAAACACGAATGGGCTCATTCATCCAATCAACAGGCTGGAAAGAAGGTGGATTAGGCAAATAAGCTCAGTGAAATTTTTCTGTGCTGGAAGGCCTCGGCTGACAAGCCAACACAGCAAGCATAGCCACAGACATTACCGTAGGAGTGGCCTCATATCTCCCCCTTTCTATTAACTCTTCAGCCCTCTGAGCGAGATGTTTTAGTTAGCCCCAAGTTGGTACTGTGCTGGAGGTGGTTGTTTAAGTACGATGATGGTGACGAGGTGGGGCAGAATATGATTGAACTGGATCAGCATGTCTCTCCTGAAGCACGAGGTGCCTGAAGCGATGTACTAGCGGTGAAGTCTTAGGTGAAGGATCACTCGCCCTTTGGCGTTTCCTTGGCTCCCTCAGGTCTGGACTCGATGAGCTTCTGGTCTCCCCATCTTTTTGTCAGTCCCGGACTTCAGGATTTCAGGGATTTTAGTAACCTCAGGGGTCCAAACAGGAAAAGTGGAATCCTATGAAAACACACAAGCATACCCTCTCCCACAAGTTAGCAGTATATCTGGCCCTTTCCACTCTCCTGTAAGGAAGTCTTTTCACTTAACCAGAGGCCAAGTCATAGCCGCTTCAGGAGTCCAGAGTCTCGTCATTGCAGTCTGCCCGTGTGTGTCCACGTTAAAATGATTAATTACAAACAAAGCATGGTGTAAAACATGATGTGAAGAGGAATATTTATTTATTTTTTTAAACTTCTCTCCATGTGGTTATTTATTTATTTATTTATTTTAAATTCTCCCTGTCTTAATTTAGCTATCTGACTTTTTAAAGTCTGGTGTGCCTTTTCCACTATGGCTTGGCCTTGGGGATTATAAGGTATTCCTGTTGAAGGTACTATGGAAAATTGTTGACAAAATTTCTTAAAAGCAGCAGAAGTATAAGCTGGGGCATTATCTGTTTTTATCTGTTCGGGGAGTCCTATTTGGGAAAAGCATTGAAACAAATGCTGAATTACATCTCTTGTGGCTTCACCTGATCTAGTAGAGGCTATAGTAACATGAGAAAAGGTATCCACGGTAACATGCGCAAAGCACAGTTTTCCAAAGGCCAGGATATGAGTTACACCCATTTGCCAGAGAGCATTAGGCCTAAGGCCTCAGGGATTTACTCCTAATGGTGGAGGTGGATTAAATATTGGGCGATTTGGACATAACTATTTGTCTAGTTGCTTCCCTAGGGATATGAAACTCATACCTTAAACCAGCTGCATTTTGATGGTGAATTTTGTGAGAATTTTTGGCATTGTCAATCTTTTCATGTAAGTTTAAAGCAATTACTTTAGTTAATGCATCTGCCAAAGCATTTCCTTCATCCAAAGGGCCGGGCAAACTGGAATGGGCTCTAATATATCCCATGAAATATTTCTTATCTCTATGCTTAATCTCCTTCAGTAAATCAAATAAGGAGAAGATGGTAGTTTTATTTCCCAGAATATTAGCAGTTTCAATATGAGGAAATAGCCCTACAATATATCAAGAGTCAGTCAAAAGATTGAAGGTGTGATCTTTTAAATGTTGAAAAGCCCAAATAACTGCTTGTAACTCAGCCCTTTAGTGCTTGGGCTGGGATCTTAGAAAATGAACAACTTTTTGTTCCTCACAGCCTCTACCCATTTGCCTGAGTTTCCTATTGTTGTGATAACAAATCACCCTATACTTAGTGGATTAAGAAACACAAATGTATTATGTAGTTCTGGAGGTTAGAAATCTGAAATGGAACAGCAGGCTCCTCTCCTCTTGCAGGCTCTAGGGGAGAACTGTTTCCTTGTCTTTCCCAGTTTCTAGCAGCTGCCTAATTCCTCAATCTGCCAAGGAACTGCATCATCACATCTTCTCTGACTCTCCTCCAACCTCCTTCTTTTCTCTAATAAGGACCCCTGGATAATTGATAATGCTATCAACAAGGAAGAATGGTTAGACCAATTGATATAGTTCATTTGGGAGCCAGTTCAGCAATACCTTATAAAGTTGAAAATGTACACACCTGATGGCCCATAAATTCCTTTACCAGAGTAAATTCCCTAGAGATGCCATTGGATGTTTCTGCCAGAGGTCACATATGAGACCATGCAGGTTAGCATTCCTCCTAAGAGTGGAAACTAGGAAACAATTTAATGTCCATCAATTGAAGAGGTGAAAAAACAAATTGCTGTATATACATACAACAGAATGGGCCTCCCAGGTGGTACTAGAGATAAAGAACATGCTTGCCAATGCAGGAGACATAAGAGACATGGGTTCAATCCCTGGGTCAGGAAGATCCCCTGGAGAAGGGCATGGTAACCACTCCAGTATCCCTACCTGGAGAATCTCATGGACAGAGGAGCCTGTCAGGCTACCATCCATAGGGTTGCACAGAGTAGGACATGACTGAAGTTACTTATCATGCACACACAACAGAATGGCTTGCAACAGTGAAAATGAATTAACTGTAACTATACACATCAACATATTTGCCAAAATAATGCAACACCAAGCAAAAAATGTGACAGGTGAATGCATATGAAATGACACCATTTATGTAAATGACAAAATGAGTAAAATTAAATAATAGTGAATGTAGTTATGTCTTCTTGGGTCCGCTGGAAGTTCGGGATACGTGGGTTGGAATATTGAGGGTGTAGTCATGTCGGTCACCTTGCAGTTCCTAGAGGAGTCCTTGGGTTCTCTTCCTTTGTGTCTCAAGTGGTTGGATGCAAGGCTGCAGTCCAAGGGGTCGCTGAGGGTCGGACACAACTGAGCGACTTCACTTTCAATTTTCACTTTCATGCATTGGAGAAAGAAATGGCAATCCACTCCGGTGTTCTTGCCTGGAGAATCCCAGGGATGGGGCATCCTGGTGGGCTGCCATCTGTGGGGTGGCACAGAGTCGGACACAACTGAAGTGACTCAGCAGCAGCAGCAGCAGCTCCCCATATACTGCTGACCAGGACACTGCAGTTTGGTTATTGTGTCCTCATGGGGACCTTCCCCTTCAGTTCTTTCCTCTTGGGCTTCATCTCTTGTGTGGGGAGCTTCATTTTAGAGGTTAATCTGAGAATACAGACAAACCCACAGAGCAAAATGAATTTCCTGGGTATCTCGCTGGAGGGAGGCTTTGCTGATTTTCTCTTTGCCAGCATCATTCTGCACCTTGTCATGAATTTCATTCCCTAAATCATTCCCATTTACTTAATGGAGGAGTAGGAGACCAGAATGTTCACTTTTTGATTTCCCCTGGATGAGAGCTCTTGAGGTTGCAGTTTGTTGGACACATGGATTTTCTTCAGATTTACACTTCCTACCAGCTCAGATTTGGGACTTGGTGGATAGCCCTGAGAAGTTCCCCAGCTTCCCTGTCAGAACAGCTTTGTAATGAACATTTATTAGCACAGCCTCTACCTTCCATGAAGTATAACCATTTTTGCCTTCCAAGTAAAGAAACTCCCTGTTATTCGTAAGGGCTTCCCTCGTAGCTCTGTTGGTAAAGAATCCACCTGCAATGCAGGAGACCCGATAGATTCTTGGGTTGGGAAGATCCCCTGGAGAAGGCATAGGCTATGCGGAAGACCTGGGTTCAATTAGGAAGATCCCCGAGAAAGGAAATTCTACCCACTCCAGTATTCTGGCCTGGAGAATTCCAGGGACTATACAGTCACTCATAAAAATGAAAAAAAGTTAAAAAAAAAAAAAACAAAAAAACACTAAATAAAAAGTAAAAAAGAAAAACCCCAAACCCAAAACAACCATAGGTATGTGTGTATCATGACTGGTAAATTTTTTTAAAAGGAAAAGAAAGGAAAATTTGGGCTAGTAGCTTACCAGTGATGGAGAGAAAGGGATCCCATCATAGAAGGAATTGGAGACTTCACTTCTATATTGCTGCTGCTGCTGCTACTAAGCCACTTCAGTTGTGTCTGACTCTGTGTGACCGCATAGACGGCAGCCCACCATGCTCCTCTGTCTCTGGGATTCTCCAGGCAAGAATACAGGAGTGGGTTGCCATTTCCTTCTCCAATGCATGTATCCATGCTAAGTTGCTTCAGTCATGTCCGACTCTGTGCGACCCTATGGACAGCAGGCCACCAGGCTCCTCTGTCCATAGGATTCTCTAGGCAAGAATACTGGAGTGGGTTGCCTTTTCCTTCTCCACACGTCTATACTGGTGATATTCTATTTCACGCATAGTGAGGGAGGTACATGGGTGCTTATTTTTTCTAATATTATTGTTTAAATGAATATAAATACATGTATGATTATGCATGGAATGGTGTTAGTGTGTTCATCACTCATTCATGCCCGACTCTTTGTGACTCCGTGCACTCTCATTCACCAGGCTCCTCTGTCCATGGAATTCTCCAGACAAGAATACTGGAGTGGGTAATCAGTCCCTTCTCCAGCAGATCTTTCCAACTCAGGGATCAAACCCAGGTGTCCTGCATTGGAGGCAGATTCTCTACCATCTGAGCCACCAGGGAAGCCTATTTAATAATAAAAAGTGATTTTTTTTTTTTTTTTTAAGAAAGAGTGCTGGTAAAAATGCCTAGGAACCCATGGCAAATGTTTGAGCTTGAATTTCCTCATCTGTATAGATAGAATTTATAATAGACAATCTTGAACGAGTCTTAACTCAAGTTCTTGGTTGTTGTGAGATATCTAGCCTTTTTAACTTGGCTGTGATGTTTTTGAAAGATAGAAGACTAAGATTCCTTTTTTGAAAAATATATTTTATTCTGATGATCATAGATGAATCCAGTGAATTTGACGGCCTCCCAGCAGTTCATCATCTTTGGGCTTGTCTCATTTATTCATATCATACTCAGTATTTCCATATTGGACCATAAGTCATTTACCATGACTTGATATTTTCTGATCTCCCTATGGCCCAAGAGGAATGTTAAGTATCTGTGCTTATTCTGACATAAATTCATACCAGTGTCTCATGGAGGTGGATTGAGGATGCTGGACATATGAAAGTGGCTAAAGAGTCTTTCAGGTGATTTATTTCTGCCATTAGAGGTATTGTGGAAGGAATTAATATAATTAATAAAAGGAATTAAAAAGTTAAAAGGCCAGAGGCAGAGTGTTGCCAACACATTGAAGGGTTTTTTGCCTTACTAGCAAATTAATTCCTGGCACCATCAAGTCACAAGGCTTTGTTTATGCATGATATCTGAAGACAAAGTCTATAAAGTGGTTTAACATGCTATTTGTTTTCCTTTTCATAAAATAATAATGGAATCTAGACGAAAAGTTATTTGGGGATGCTATTATTTAGAATTAGGAAAATATTTGATCCTGTGAATTCAGGAAACAAAGCGATTATTTTGCTTAACATGCTGCCACATTAAATACACAATTTTAAAAAGTTAACTGTGGTGCTGGGAAAACTGGTCAACCACTTGTAAAAGAATGAAACTAGAATACTTTCTAACACTATACACAAAAATAAACTCAAAATAGATTAAAGATCTAAATATAAGACCAGAAACTATAAAACTCTTAGAGGAGAACATAGGCAAAACACTCTCCGACATACATCACAGCAGGATCCTCTATGACCCACCTCCCAGAATACTGGAAATAGAAGCAAAAATAAACACATGGAATCTAATTAAAATTAAAAGCTTCTGCACAGCAAAAGAAACTATAAGCAAGGTGAAAAGACAGCCTTCAGAATGGAAGAAAATAATAGCAAATGAAGCAACTGACAAACAACTAATCTCAAAAATATACAAGCAACTCCTGCAGCTCAATTCCAAAAAATAAACGATCCAATAAAAAAATGGGCCCAAGAACTAAATAGACATTTCTCCAAAGAAGACATACAGATGGCTAACAAACACATGAAAAGATGCTCAACATCACTCATTATCAGAGAAATGCAAATCAAAACCATAATGAGGTACCATTCACGCCAGTCAGAATGGCTGTGATCCAAAAGTCTACAAGCAATAAATGCTGGAGAGGGTGTGGAGAAAAGGGAACCCTCTTATACTGTTGGTGGGAATGCAAACTAGTACAGCCACTATGGAGAACAGTGTGGAGATTCCCTAAAAATTGGAAATAGAACTGCCTTATGACACAGCAATCCCACTGCTGGGCATACACACTGAGGAAACCAGAATTGAAAGAGACACGTGTAGTCCAGTGCTCATCGCAGCACTGTTTATAACAGCCAGGACATGGAAGCAACCTACATGTCCATCAGCAGATGAATGGATAAGAGATCTGTGGTACATATACACCATGGAGTATTACTCAGCTATTAAAAAGAATACATTTGAATCAGTTCTAATGTGGTGGATGAAACTGGAGCCTATTATACAGAATGAAGTAAGCCAGAAAGAAAAACACCAATCAGATCAGATCAGATCAGATCAGTCGCTCAGTCGTGTCCGACTCTTTGCAACCCCATGAACTGCAGCACGCCAGGCCTCCCTATCCATCACCAGCTCTCGGAGGTCACCCAGACTCACATTCATCGAGTCAGTGATGCAATCCAGCCATCTCATCCTCTGTCGTCCCCTTCTCCTCCTGCCCTCAATCCCTCCCAGCATCAGAGTCTTCTCCAATGAGTCAACTCTTCGCATGAGGTGGCCAAAATACTGGAGTTTCAGCTTGAGCATCATTCCTTCCAAAGAAATCCCAGGGCTGATCTCCTTCAGAATGGACTGGTTGCATCTCCTTGCAGTCCAAGGGACTCTCAAGAGTCTTCTCCAACACCACAGTTCAAAAGCATCAATTCTTCGGCGCTCAGCCTTCTTCACAGTCCAGCTCTCACATCCATACATGACCACAGGAAAGACCATAGCCTTGACTAGGCGAACCTTTGTTGGCAAAGTGATGTCTCTGCTTTTGAATATGCTATCTAGGTTGGCCATAACCTTCCTTCCAAGGAGTAAGCGTCTTTTAATTTCATGGCTGCAGTCACCATCTGCAGTGATTTTGGAGCCCAGAAAAACAAAGTCTAACACTGTTTCCACTGTTTCTCCATCTATTTCCCATGTAGTGATGGGACCAGATGCCATGATCTTCGTTTTCTGAATGTTGAGCTTTAAGCCAACCTTTTCACTCTCCACTTTCACTTTCATCAAGAGGCTTTTTAGTTCCTCTTCACTTTCTGCCATAAGGGTGGTATCATCTGCATATCTGAGGTTATTGATATTTCTCCCGGCAATCTTGACTCCAACTTCTGTTTCTTCCAGTCCAGCATTTCTCATGATGTACTCTGCATATAAGTTAAATAAACATGGTGACAATATACAGCCTTGACGTACTCCTTTTCCTATTTGGAACCAGTCTGTTGTTCCATGACCAGTTCTAACTGTTGCTTCCTGACCTGCATACAGATTTCTCAAGAGGCAGATCAGGTGGTCTGGTATTCCCATCTCTCTCAGAATTTTCCACAGTTTATTGTGATCTACACAGTCAAAGGCTTTGGCATAGTCAATAAAGCAGAAATAGATGTTTTTCTGGAACTCTCTTGCTTTTTCCATGATCCAGCGGATGTTGGCAATTTGATCTCTGGTTCCTCTGCCTTTTCTAAATCACCAATACAGTATACTAATGCATATATATGGAATTTAGAAAGATGGTAACAATAACCCTGTATACGAGACAGCAAAAGAGGCACTGGTGTATAGAACAGTCTTTTGGACTCTGTGGGAGAGGGAGGGTGGGATGATTTGGGAGAATGGCATTGAAACATGTATAATATCATATAAGAAACGAATCACCAATCCAGGTTTGATGCAGGATACAGGAAGCTTGGGGCTGGTGCACTGGGATGACCCAGAGGGATGGTATGGGGAGGGAGGTGGGAGGAGGGGTTCAGGATGGGGAGCACGTGTACACCCATGGCAGATGCATTTTGATGTATGGCAAAACCAATACAATATTGTAAAATAAATAAATAATAATAATAAAATTAAAAAAATAAGTTAACTGTGTGCTTATGAAATACAATGTATATAAGACAACACATATCCTCCCTATTTATCTCTAAAATCTTAAAAATATATGAAATATTCTTAGATAAGTAATGGAAAGTTGGGAATATAATTTAGGTTCCTTGGCAATAAGTAAATAATGTATGAATTAAAAAAATTTTTTACCTTCATTTTATAGATCTTCCTGTCAAGCTACTAAGCCAGTGTCTCTATTATGGAATCCTTTCAATTATCAAAATCACATCTCACATTAAAAAAAAAAAAAGAAATAATATTGCAGACAGGCTATACACCAGTTGAACTGTGAACAGTCTGTTCTAACTTTCCCCATAAACCAAAAGAATCAAGTGTCATGTTAACATCTGTGGCCTGAATATAAATTTGACAAAAATCAACTTTAATGGCTTTTCCCACTCTAAAATAATGTCTAATTTCAATCTGTGGTTAAAACAAATCTGGAGTGTCAAAGTAATATATGCCTCATATTTCTGACCTTTTAGTGTTTTCCCATTAAACAGTTTCACTGGAATCTAAGTTAAGCATTTAAAAAAATTGTTTTTTGATGATGCTTTGTTTGCCTGTGATCTCATGTGTTCTTTACGTCAAAGACTGAGACTCCTGAGGGCTTTAGGACAACATTTTAGTTTTACACATGCAGGAAAAGGGTTCTCTATTCCATATGGTCTAACTTAATAGAAAATGGAAAAGATTGCTCCGTAAGTGAGCTCAGAGGTAGTGGTAGCTTCCATGTGTATATTCCGGGCAGGTTGTTGATAGGAGTAGGGCACATACAGTTGATTATATGTGTATATGTGTGTATATAACATGATGCTTACTATATTTTTTTGGTTAAAATTCTCTACATCTGAGGGAGATTGTATCTACAATCTCTTTCTGCTTACTGCTAAAGCTGCACTCTGAGACCCCTGTGATTTCTGATCCCTAGCATGGCCTGTTCTTTGCTTTTGATTTCAATAGAAAATGGATGTCTTTTGATTCAGTTCTTCACTGTGGCCCTATTTCTCCTGATTGTTTGTAGTCAACATTGGTTGACCATCTCAAATAGCTGCAGGCTTCGGCTACATCACTTGATTACAGACAACAATGTTCTGCTGAGTGGCTGCAAGCTTTGTTTCAGCACCAGCAACACTTCACAAGTCTAGTTTTGTTCCTTGGGTAAATTTTTTGTCTTGCTATTTATTGTTGATGTGGTTTCTAGGTGACTCCAGTGAAAATGTCCAGGAAGTTTTGAATGATATTGTTGACAGTTCCAAGTCTAACAGCTATTAATTAGGATAGATGTCTGACTTTGTCTGGTGCCTGATGATTTTGTTGTGGTTTAGTATTCCACTGACTGGATGGTATTGTGCTATCCATAACAAACACACAATTGCTCTCTGCCTTTGGAGGAACTAATGCCATCTACTTCACAGATCTTAAAAGTGTGCAGGACCACTCTTAGCATGACTGGAAAGACAATGAAATTCTCCTCAGCACTCTCAGTTTTTGAATCATTTTCGTTCTTTTTTTCCTCCTTGGAGGCCGATACCCCAATCTTACACCATTCATTCATACTAAGAAGAATAATGTTCCCCAAACAAGGTAATTCACTGAAATTGATTGAATTTTAACTGTGATCTTATCTCAAACAAATAGGAATAAATTGTAATATTTGAATTTAAAATATTAATACCTGAGGAATAATTTTATACAATGGAGTCTGATCTTAATTATTTGCTAGTGGCCCATGTGGCTATTGACCTTGAGATGATTTTCTAATAAAAAGATTCACATTATGTTAACTTGTTAATGTCTTCTAAGTAACACCTGTTTGAACAATTCCTTTTACTTAGAGTAGAAGAGGTTATCAGCTGAACCATCTATGCATTACAAATCACAAGTAAGTAAGTAGACTAATATCAAAAGAAGTTATAGCATCTGACTTGGGGTCAAGTGCTATTTTTTCCAGCTTCATGGAGTTATAATTTGTATATAATGTTGTGTAAGTTTAAGGTGAACAATGTGATGATTTGATACACCTACATGGTGAAATGATTAAGGTGTGTTTTGGAATATTGGTACCTTTTGGGCATACAAGGCACGCATATCTCAGGAAAGAATATATGAGTTTTTAAATTTACTTGAATATTTTAAATATCATATGGTCAGATCAGATCAGATCAGATCAGTCGCTCAGTCGTGTCCGACTCTTTGCGACCCCATGAACCGCAGCACGCCAGGCCTCCCTGTCCATCACCAGCTCCCGGAGGTCACTCAGACTCGCATCCATCGAGTCAGTGATGCCATCCAGCCATCTCATCCTCTGTCGTCCCCTTCTCCTCCTGCCCTCAATCCCTCCCAGCATCAGAGTCTTCTCCAATGAGTCAACTCTTCGCATGAGGTGGCCAAAATACTGGAGTTTCAGCTTGAGCATCATTCCTTCTAAAGAAATTCCAGGATTGATCTCCTTCAGAATGGACTGATTGGATCTTCTTGCAGTCCAAGTGACTCTCAAGAGTCTTCTCCAACACCACAGTTCAAAAGCATCAATTCTTTGGCGCTCAGCCTTCTTCACAGTCCAGCTCTCACATCCATACATGACCACAGGAAAGACCATAGCCTTGACTAGGCGAACCTTTGTTGGTAAAGTAATGTCTCTGCTTTTGAATATGCTATCTAGGTTGGTCATAACTTTCCTTCCAAGGAGTAAGTGTCTTTTAATTTCATGGCTGCAGTCACCATCTGCAGTGATTTTGGAGCCCAGAAAAACAAAGTCTGACACTGTTTCCACTGTTTCCCCATCTATTTCCCATGTAGTGATGGGACCAGATGCCATGATCTTTGTTTTCTGAATGTTGAGCTTTAAGCCAACCTTTTCACTCTCCACTTTCACTTTCATCAAGAGGCTTTTTAGCCCCTCTTCACTTTCTGCCATAAGAGTGATGTCATCTGCATATCTGAGGTTATTGATATTTCTCCCAGCAATCTTGATTCCAACTTGTGTTTCTTCCAGTCCAGCATTTCTCATGATGTACTCTGCATATAAGTTAAATAAACATGGTGACAATATGCAGCCTTGACGTACTCCTTTTCCTATTTGGAACCAGTCTGTTGTTCCATGACCAGTTCTAACTGTTGCTTCCTGACCTGCATACAGATTTCTCAAGAGGCAGATCAGGTGGTCTGGTATTAGTTATCAATTCTTATATAACAAATTACCCAAAAACTTGGTGACTTAAAACAACAAACACTTATTAAAACAGTTTTCGTGAGTGAGAGATATAAGAGCAGCTTAGCTGAGATTCTAGTGCAACATTTCTCATGAGTCTGCAGCTCACCACGTCATCTGAAGAACAGACCTCTAGCCATCAGTCAGTATCATTTGACTGTTATTGGAGGGTCCACTTCTAAGACCTCTCATCACATAGCTTTTTGTAGGAAGCCTTTGTTCCTTGCCTTGTGTGTGTGTATGTGTGTGTGTGCTTAGCTACTCAGTCATGTCCAGCTGTTTGCAACCCCATGGACTGTAGCCCACGACACTTCTGTTCATGGAATTTTCCAGGCAAGAATACTGGAGTGGACTGCCATTTTCTACTCCAAGGGATTTTCCTGATCCAGGGATTAAACCCACGTCTCTTGCATCTCCTGCATTACCAAGTAGATTCTTTACCACTGGGCCACCTGAGAAGTCCCCTTTCCTTATGGGATTCTTGAAAGTCCTTAAAGCATGACAGCTGGCTTTCCTCAGAGCAAGTGGTCCAAGAGAAAGAACAAGGAGAATCCTCAGTGCCTTTTATGGCCTAGTTTCAGTACATCATTTCTGCTGTACTCTATTTCTTAGACATAAATCAGTAAATTTAGCCCATATGCAAAAGAGGGGAATGAAGTTCCAGCTCTTGCAGAGAGGAACACAAAAGAATTTGTGGAGGCATTTTAAAACCACCACACAAATGGAAAAGGCAAGAAGAAGATTTTGGAGAAATGACCCAGCATAAGTGAGCCACTAAAGATTAACTTTGAGAGGTTTCTTTCTCTATAGAAATAGAGAAAATTTCTCCTATTACCTGGGAAATAGCTTCTCTTGACTTCTGGAATGATTAATCTGTTTCTGATTGCTATAAATCTATTCTTAATAAAGTCTAAACTAATTTTTAGGTTAAGTGAACCCACAGAAACTATATGTTTATTCTTCTCTCGTCCTAGGGCATTATATGGCCCTCCTGTTGGGCCAGAGTTCCAGCAGAGTGTTCAAAACTGAAAATAATGGATTTTAATTGGTCTCCTGTTCTGAAGCCAGGACTGATATTTCCGTAGGATTTGCTAACGGGGTAACTAAAAATGATCATATGACCTTAGCCCGTGTTACATGAGATGATAAAAGTAGAGCCTAGGGGTCTTATGGAGTGAAAAGGTGCTTTGAAAAGGGTTGTTGGTTCTGCCAGGGAGGAGCTGTTTTTTTTTGTTGTTGTTGTTCTGATACAAGTGAAAGATCAAGCCAAAACCCTGCTTCAAGCTGCCATGAAATCACAAATCAGGTTTCAGTGAGAGTGGAGAGGAGAAGGTTAAAAATTGGGTGAAATTGGATGGAAAAGGAAACTGTTATAACACTTGAAAGTAATCATAAAGCTATGGAAGCTGCCTGAGATATGGCCAAGGGGTAGGGAAGGAAAATATGGCAGTAGGTTTGAATATAGCTGTGTGAAAGAATAAAAATGTTTCCTACTTATACTCTTCAGTCCATTCAATAAATTAGCTGCACAAGAACTTGTTGAGCACAATATTTTAAAATCAATGTCTTGTGGCATGTTGGATGCCTTCCCAGATGTTCATCAAATGATGATAAATGGGAACAATGTATCTCTATTCCCACTGAGTAATCATCCTGTGAAGCATGTGGGATGAAATGGTAAATCAAGAGACTCATGCAAAGTGACACTGCGGGGCAAGCCAGCTATGGGACGAGAGGGAAGAGGACTAGAATGATGTTCAGAGGTTGCACACGTACTTACTGGAGTGTATTTGTCCCACCAGTCAAAAGTAAATAGATCTGAGCAGACATGGCAATAAATGGTGACAAATAGGCAACACCGTGAATACTCTTCTAGACACTGTAGCTCTAATAATCACACTGTGGTTACTTCTGGTTTGTCTTAGAATTATTTAGAATCTTTCAATCCCATCAGTTCTATTAACATAAACTCCTAGTATTTGAAAGTGTACCTGGAACCACAGTGGTAGATAAAAAACGTCAAATAATGTCCAAAGTCAAGTGATGTCCAAAAGGTAAGTGCAGTTATAAATGATGATGATGATGATGATGATGATAAATGCTGAACTGCTAGAGGCTTTTAAGTATATTAACTCATTTACTTGGCTACACTTGCCTTGTCACAATATTGGCAAGGATTTTTCTCAAATTTTTAATATATTTAATTTTATTTAATACTTGTTCTGTGCCACATGGGTGCTCAGTCACTCATGTCCAACTCTGTGATCCCATGGACTGTAGCCCACAAGCTTCCTCTGTCCATGCAATTGTCCAGGCAAGAATTCTGGATCAGATTGCCATTTCCTACTTCAGAGGATCTTCTTGACCCAATCATACTTGTGTCTCTTTCATCTCCTGCATTGCCAGGCAGATTCTTTATCACTGAGACACGTGGGAAGCCCTCTATGCCACAAGCATACTATTTAAATCCTGTTTTCATTACTTTTCCGAAGTGATGTGTGATGTTTCTAACTTTTTGAAGAGCCAGATTTGTTTTCAGCCTTCAGAATTCCTATTTGTGACACAAATTGCAATGCAAACTGCAACTAAAAACTGTTACTGTTTCAAGATTTGTTTTAAAAAGGTGCCATATAGTTTCATTCCACAGGAAATGATAGAATACTTATTTTTCCCTGCTTAGTACAGTTTTGCATGAAGAGCTTCCTTTAAGTATATGAGACTTTTCACCCACAAGAGATGTTTAATTTGTGGTTTTGTGAATCATCTTTTTCAGTTAAACAAACTGTAATATCAGTATTAAATTTGCTCTTAAGTTATAGGATTTTCATTATCATATGTGGTAGTTTACTGTACACACTGGCTAGTTAAAACAGATGTAAATTTTATAAAAATGAATGAATATAAGTAAAACAAGACTTGTTTGGGTGAGGACTAGGGTTTCTCCAGAATAAAGAATACAGAGACCAAGTGGACAGACATCTGCTTCACTGCTCGTGGTTTCTGGCTTACCATTTCATGCTTATCAGATTCATATCCTGTGAAATTATGAATGTTGGATCAAATTCTCATGTTGGAAACACTCCAAGGTGACATTAAATGAACATGTGATTTGAACCACGTACAATTTTCACCCAGGTTTGGATCACCAAGGTAAAAATATTTCCCATAAAAAGTTGTAAATTTGCTATCATTGAATGCAACCCCCTATGGTGTAATAATAAAAAAGAAACTCTGTTTACTAAAACAAACAAACAAACAAACAAAAAACTTGAAATATCTTTTCTGTTTCTTTTAAACAGTTTCTATGTGAAAGTGCTGCACTCAATAGGCCAGCAAATTTGGAAAACTCAGCAGTGGCCACAAGATTGGAAAAGGTCAGTTTTCATCCCAATCCCAAAGAAAGGCAGTGCCAAAGAATGCTCAAACTACTGCACAATTGCACTCATCTCACACGCTAGGAAAGTAATGCTCAAAATTCTCCAAGCCAGGCTTCAGCAATATGTGAACCGTGAACTTCCTGATGTTCAAGCTGGTTTTAGAAAAGGCAGAGGAACCAGAGATCAAATTGCCAACATCCGCTGGATCATGGAAAAAGCAAGAGAGTTCCAGAAAAACATCTATTTCTGCTTTATTGACTATGCCAAAGCCTTTGACTGTGTAGATCACAATAAACTGTGGGCAATTCTGAAAGAGATGGGAATACCAGACCACCTGATCTGCCTCTTGAGAAATCTGTATGCAGGTCAGGAAGCAACAGTTAGAAATGGACATGGAACAACAGACTGGTTCCAAATAGGAAAAGGAGTACGTCAAGGCTGTATATTGTCACCATGTTTATTTAACTTATATGCAGAGTACATCATGAGAAATGCTGGACTGGAAGAAACACAAGTTGGAATCAAGATTGCTGGGAGAAATATCAATAACCTCAGATATGCGGATGACACCACCCTTATGGCAGAAAGTGAAGAGGAACTAAAAAGCCACTTGATGAAAGTGAAAGTGGAGAGTGAAAAGGTTGGCTTAAAGCTCAACATTCAGAAAACAAAGATCATGGCATCTGGTCCCATCACTACATGGGAAATAGATGGGGAAACAGTGGAAACAGTGTCAGACTTTATTTTTCTGGGCTCCAAAATCACTGCAGATGGTGACTGCAGCCATGAAATTAAAAGACGCTTACTCCTTGGAAGGAAAGTTATGACCAACCTAGATAGCATATTCAAAAGCAGAGACATCACTTTACCAACAAAGGTTCGCCTAGTCAAGGCTATGGTCTTTCCTGTGGCCATGTATGGATGTGAGAGCTGGACTGTGAAGAAGGCTGAGTGCCAAAGAATTGATGCTTTTGAACTGTGGTGTTGGAGAAGACTCTTGAGAGTCCCTTGGACTGCAAGGAGATCCAACCAGTCCATTCTGAAGGAGATCAGCCCTGGGATTTCTTTGGAAGGAATGATGCTAAAGCTGAAACTCCAGTATTTTGGCCACCTCATGCGAAGAGTTGACTCATTGGAGAAGACTCTGATGCTGGGAGGGATTGGGGGCAGGAGGAGAAGGGGACGACAGAGGATGAGATGGCTGGATGGCATCACTGACTCAATGGATGTGAGTCTGAGTGACCTCCAGGAGTTGGTGATGGACAGGGAGGCCTGGCGTGCTGCAGTTCATGGGGTCGCAAAGAGTTGGACATGACTGAGCGACTGATCTGATCTGATGGAGAAACACCTCACAGATAGTAAAGAGGTGTGTTTGTTCAATTCAAGGAGTTATTTTTAAGCAAGTGACTACATGCCGCATTATCATAGAAGGTCATTATTAAAAATACAGAATCTCAGAATAGATACAACATCTACAGAATAGATAATTTACATTCACTATGTAAGGAGACATTTCTCAGATTGATCATAATTGATCCAGGAAGCATAGCTATCAATTGATAAGAATTTTCTATTGCTGTAGAACAGTATGACAGATTTTTGTGTGTTGTGTGCTCATTTGTGTCCAACTCTTTGTGACTCCATGGGCTGAAATCCACCAGGCTCCTCTGTCCATGGAATTTTCCCGGCAAGAATACTGGGATGGGTCACCATTTCCTACTCTAAGAGATCTTCCTTACTCAGGGGTTGAACCTGAGTATCTTGTGTCTCCTGCACTGGCAGGAAGATTCTTTACCAATGATCCACCCAGGAAGCCCATAACAAATTTAGTGACCTAAAATAGCATCCATTTATTTTGTAGGTCAGAAGTCTGGAACTAGGATTTTGGCTCAGGGTCTCACTGGGCTGAGATCAAGATATTTTTTCAGGCTGCTGTACTCTTATGAAGCTTTAGATCTCCACCAAGTTCATTGATTGCAGGCAGAATTCATTTCCTTGTGGGTGTAGGACTGAGTTCCACTGTCTGCTGTCACTGAGGCATGACTCTGAGGCTCTAGAGGCTCCCCTGACGTCATGTTATGTGGCATCTTCTATCTTCAAGTCAATAATGATGCTCCAAATCTCTGACTTTCCCTTTTGCCATAAGCTGGAGAGAGTCCTGCTTTTAAAAGGATGATGTCATTAGGTCATGCTCACCTAGATAGTCTCTTTGGCTTCATCATGTTAACATGATCATAGGGGTGATATCTTATCCTATTCATAGGTTCTGCTCATGCTCAAAAAGAAGAGGCTTTATGTACCAGGGTCCAGCCCCGGTTGGATACAGGGATTCCCTTGGGAGGACGGCATCGGCGACTGAGAGAAATAGAGAAAGAGATAAGGAAAGAATTTTGCAGTTAAGAAAATAGAGGAGAGAAAAGAGGCTGATGTTCCTTGGTTTATGCAGAAAGCCAATAAAGCCCCAGCACGAGACTTGCTCTGTTCACGTAGGCTGCAGGCGCCCTCTTGAATAGCTGAAGGTGCCCCACCTTAGGCACCTTCTCAAGTGGGTCTTAGAAGCCCAGGCAGGAAAGTGAACACAGAGGGCCCCTGTGCTCCAGGGAATCAGCCTGAAAAGGAAAAGGAAAGAGAAAGAACGACACAGGGAGACCAAGCTTTGAGCAAGGCCCATAGCTTTATTTTCAAAGGGAGCTTATATACCTCAAGTTGTGCATACAGGATAATAGGGGGTGTGAAATCATGCAAAGCCAGCAGTCTTAGATACTTATCGAGACCAGGCTTTCTTTTCTGCAAACTTATCATATACAAATGGTTTAGGTGATTTACATCATCTTCTGGCAAGAAGGCCTGTTAACATTTTATGACTCTGATAAAGGTTTGTCAACCATAAGATTTATTTTCTCTAAGAGTAATTATTTTAAAGTTTGGCACCATCTTCCAAAGGTGTTGGATAAAGTTGCATTCCTATAGGGCAGAGGTGCAGTGGGTTTACAACAAGGAAAGAATTTATTACCTTAAGGGTCTAAAGTTGTTAACACAAAGGCCACTACTTATTTTTTCTATATACCAACTATATTAATTAATATACTCCTAAGGATACAATACAGGGGATGTGGAAAGTTGGCAGCAAGCATTGGCTCAACAATGAAATCTTCTACTGGTTCTATTCTAACAATTTCTAACTCTCTGAGGGGCTTTATACTACTTGGATATCTTAAGCTTCCCATGCCTCTTGCGGTTGGGAGGCTGTAAACAATTGTATACGTAGCTGTAAGAGTCTGGGTAAACCTGTCAGGCAAGTTAGAGAGCCATCTGAGGGGTTTGGATTGAAACACTCCTATTATGCCCAGGAGGCTAATTAACTAGAGCTCTAAGTTGATTTCCTTCAGAGAAAGGTGGTCAGGGATAGCCTCCTGTTGATGTAAGAGGAGTTGGGGAAAGTCGTAAAATAGTAAAACAGACAGATTCTGGTTTGGAGGTAGACGCTTAGGCAGATCCCGGGGGGCCCTCGAGCCCCAACTCACCTTGCCTATCAGGGCTCTCCCACATGACCTTGTCATGGGTGTGAATTCCCATGCTGGCTCCTGGCATTTATGAGGGCATGGGTCATTTGGAGGTGGTTAACTTAGAATTTTGCCTACCACACATCTATATATAACACCAGTGACTAAGACTTTGAAAACTGCAAAACTATTTATATTGGAAAATCTGCATTCTGGGACGTGGTCAGGATCTCTGAGGTCAAGATGTCTTGAAAGTCCATGGTGAGTGGACAGGTTCTAATTCCACAGTATTTAAAATAAAATCCTTTCATTTTCTATTTATAAGGAAGTTTTGGATTTAGAATAGTTGTATAAAAATGCACTAAATTGGTCCACTTTCCTTTTTCTTATAATGAAGTAACATTTGTCCCTTGATCTTTTAGATTTTCAAGGAGAGCACATATTGACATTTTCTGAGATGAACTTGCTCAGCAAAAATACATCCTTATTTCTTCTTAACACCCCCATCTTTTAGTGGAAAGTAAATTTTTGTTTGCATGTAGGATTTGCTTTAGTTTTTCTCACATCTTCCAAGAATGTGCATATTGAGGTTGGGGGCATTACTGTACATAAGGGATTTATATTTATACTGTAAATATATTTCTAAATATATATTTATTGGAAAGATCACCTTGCCAAGGTTCTTTGATGAGTTCAGACAAATGCATTTGAATATTTCCATCAGCGGAAGGTAGAGGATCAAGCATGAATTTTCTCTTTATATCAATTCTGATAAGAGGCTTCTGGAATAAAATTCATATATTTCCTCTCCAACTTGGTAACCACAACATCTGTTTGTCTCCATTGGCTTTTGGCCACTGATCTACTGTCTCTAGTATGAGATATGCACGATCCCACATAAGACCAAATGAGAGAGAGAGAGACGAGCAGTTCTCAAGTGATTTTAGTCATGGAATGAATCATAGCCAAGTCATGGCCTGGTTATGTCATCTAGAGTTATTGAAAAGGGGCTTAATTTGATGTTTTTCTCTGATTTGTGGGACTGAATTATTAATAGTAGCTGTTTATGTAGATTAGAAAAAGTCAAGAGGTTTAGATTACCGAACCGAAAGTCACTCAGTCGTGTCTGACTCTGACTCCTCCATCCATGGGATTCTTCAGGCAAGAGTACTGGAGTGGGTTGCCATTTCCTTCTCCAGGGTATCTTCCCGATCCAGGGATAGAACCCAGGTCTCCCTCATTGCGGGCAGATGCTTTAACCTCTGAGCCACCAGGGAAGCCTGAGGTTTAAATTGGAACCCAGCAAACACATTTGTACTTATGTAATGCAATACACGATGTGTAGATTTACTTTTTGACTAGAAGAGCCACCAGAAGAAACTAGTTGATTTTCATAAATTTAAGAAACAAAAGACTAGCTACAGTTAAATATCAGATCAGATCAGATCAGTCGCTCAGTCGTGTCCGACTCTTCGCGACCCCATGAACCGCAGCACGCCAGGCCTCCCTATCCATCACCAGCTCTCGGAGGTCACCCAGACTCACATCCATCGAGTCAGTGACGCCATCCAGCCATCTCATCCTCTGTCGTCCCCTTCTCCTCCTGCCCTCGATCCCTCCCAGCATCAGAGTCTTCTCCAATGAGTCAACTCTTCGCATGAGGTGGCCAAAATACTGGAGTTTCAGCTTTAGCATCATTCCTTCCAAAGAAATCCCAGGGCTGATCTCCTTCAGAATGGACTGGTTGGATCTCCTTGCAGTCCAAGGGACTCTCAAGAGTCTTCTCCAACACCACAGTTGAAAAGCATCAATTCTTTGGCGCTCAGCCTTCTTCACAGTCCAGCTCTCACATCCATACATGACCACAGGAAAGACCATAGCCTTGACTAGGCAAACCTTTGTTGGCAAAGTGATGTCTCTGCTTTTGAATATGCTATCTAGGTTGGTCATAACTTTCCTTCCAAGGAGTAAGCGTCTTTTAATTTCATGGCTGCAGTCACCATCTGCAGTGATTTTGGAGCCCAGAAAAATAAAGTCTGACACTGTTTCCACTGTTTCCCCATCTATTTCCCATGTAGTGATGGGACCAGATGCCATGATCTTCGTTTTCTGAATGTTGAGCTTTAAGCCAACCTTTTCACTCTCCACTTTCACTTTCATCAAGAGGCTTTTTAGTTCCTCTTCACTTTCTGCCATAAGGGTGGTGTCATCTACATATCTGAGGTTATTGATATTTCTCCCGGCAATCTTGATTCCAGCTTGTGTTTCCTTCAGTCCAGCATTTCTCATGATGTACTCTGCATATAAGTTAAATAATCATGGTGACAATATACAGCCTTGACGTACTCCTTTTCCTATTTGGAACCAGTCTGTTGTTCCATGACCAGTTCTAACTGTTGCTTCCTGACCTGCATACAGATTTCTCAAGAGGCAGATCAGGTGGTCTGGTATTCCCATCTCTTTCAGAATTTCCCACAGTTTATTGTGATCTACACAGTCAAAGGCTTTGGCATAGTCAATAAAGCAGAAATAGATGTTTTTCTGGAACTCTCTTGCTTTTTCCATGATCCAGTGGATGTTGGCAATTTGATCTCTGGTTCCTCTGCCTTTTCTAAAACCAGCTTGAACATCAGGAAGTTCACGGTTCACATATTGCTGAAGCCTGGCTTGGAGAATTTTGAGCATTACTTTACTAGCGTGTGAGATGAGTGCAATTGTGCGGTAGTCTGAGCACTCTTTGGCATTTCCTTTCTTTGGGATTGGGATGAAAACTGACCTTTTCCAATCTTGTGGCCACTGCTGAGTTTTCCAAATTTGCTGGCATATTGAGTGCAGCACTTTCACAGCATCATCTTTCAGGATTTGGAACAGCTCCACTGGAGTTCCGTCACCTCCACTAGCTTTGTTCCTAGTGATGCTTTCTAAGGCCCACTTGACTTCACATTCCAGGATGTCTGGCTCTAGGTCAGTGATCACACCATCATGATTATCTGGGTCGTGAAGCTCTTTTTTGTACAGTTCTTCTGTGTATTCTTGCCACCTCTTCTTAATATCTTCTGCTTCCGTTAGGTCCACACCATTCCTGTCCTTTATCGAGCCCATCTTTGCATGAAATGTTCCTTTGGTATCTCTGATTTTCTTGAACAGATCCTTAGTCTTTCCCATTCTGCTGTTTTCCTCTATTTCTTTGCATTGATCGCTGAAGAAGGCTTTCTTATCTCTTCTTGCTATTCTTTGGAACTCTGCATTCAGATGTTTATATCTTTCCTTTTCTCCTTTGCTTTTCGCTTCTCTTCTTTTTGCAGCTATTTGCAAGGCCTCCCCAGACAGCCATTTTGCTTTTTTGCATTTCTTTTCCATGGGGATGGTCTTGATCCCTGTCTCCTGTACAATGTCACGAACCTCATTCCATAGTTCATCAGGCACTCTATCTATCAGATCTAGGCCCTTAAATCTATTTCTCACTTCCACTGTATAATCATAAGGGATTTGATTTAGGTCATACCTGAATGGTCTAGTAGTCTTCCCTACTTTCTTCAATTTCAGTCTGAATTTGGCAATAAGGAGTTCATGGTCTGAGCCACAGTCAGCTCCTGGTCTTGTTTTTGCTGACTGGATAGAGCTTCTCCATCTTTGGCTGCAAAGAATATAATCGATCTGATTTCGGTGTTGACCATCTGGTGATGTCCATGTATAGAGTCTTCTCTTGTGTTGTTGGAAGAGGGTATTTGCTATGGCCAGTGCATTTTCTTGGCAAAACTCTATTAGTCTTTGCCCTGCTTCATTCCGTGTTCCAAGGCCAAATTTGCCTGTTACTCCTGGTGTTTCTTGACTTTCTACTTTTGCATTCCAGTCCCCTATAATGAAAAGGACATCTTTTTTGGGTGTTAGTTCTAAAAGGTCTTGTAGGTCTTCATAGAACCGTTCAACTTCAGTTTCTTCAGCGTTACTGGTTGGGGCATAGACTTGGATTACTGTGACATTGAATGGTTTGCCTTGGAAACGAACAGAGATCATTCTGTCGTTTTTGAGATTGCATCCAAGTACTGCATTTCGGACTCTTTTGCTGACCATAATGGCCACACCGTTTCTTCTGAGGGATTCCTGCCCACAGTAGTAGATATAATGGTCCTCTGAGTTAAATTCACCCATTCCAGTCCATTTTAGTTCGCTAATTCCTAGAATGTCAACATTTACTCTTGCCATCTCTTGTTTGACCCCTTCCAATTTGCCTTGATTCATGGACCTGACATTCCAGGTTCCTATGCAGTTAAATATATATGTATATATTTAAAGTGAACATTTTCAAAACTCAAAACACTATTTTTGAAAGTTTTTTAAAAATGAATAACTTTGCCACATTATTGCTACTTCTAAAAATGTGAGTGGCAACGTCTCTGTAGCATGAGGAAAAGTTCAGGAAAGGTTGTGGCTCAGCTGATAAAGAATCTGCCTGCAATGCGGGAGACCTGGGTTTGATCTCCTGGAGAAGGGAAGGGCTACCCACTCCAGTATTCTGGCCTGGAGAACTCCATGGACTATTCCATGGGGTCACAAAGAATCAGACATGACTGAGCGGCTTTAAACAAAACAAATGCATTCAAGATTGGTAGTGTAGGAATCTTCCAACAGCCTGGAGCCTTCAGGCTATGCTTTGATGAAGGGTTCTCTTGATTTTTGTGTGTCTCATTGGATTATTGCTTAGTTTTGCTTTTTCCTGGCTGATCACACCCTGACCAGCTGTGAAAGATCATTTAGCTGCATTTTCCCCTTATCCTTCTTTTTCTTCTTCTTCATTTAGTTTAACAGAAATTGTTTACATTACCTCAGGTGGTGCCAGTGGTAAAGAATCTGCCTGCCAATGCAGGAGATACCAGAGACTCATGTTCAATTCCTGGGTCTGGAAGATCCCCTGGAGCAGGAAATGGCAACTCACTCCAGTATTCTTGCCTGGAAATCCATGAACAGAGGACCCTGGTAGGTTACAGTCCACTATGTGGCAAAGAATTGGATACGACTGAGCACAACACTGAATAGAAAATATGATCGAGGTCTCTGCAGAAGTGGGAAGACTAGCATGGGAAGTCTAGGCTAGTGGTGTAAAACAACTCCTCTCTAAGGTCCTGATCAAAGCATGTTCCCTTGGATTTCTGAGCTGAGGTGCTCTAATCTGCATTTGCCTCCACCTCCAGTCTTAACATCTTCTCTGGTAACTCTGAAGCCCACTATGTGCTTCTGATTTCTGTTACGGCCATTCACTGTTCCTCAGTCCTGGATGCAAAATGAGTACCTTCTGCTCCCCTTGTGTCTATGACACCTCCTAGTTTCTGGGTTGTATCTTTTGTTATGATTCTCTCATATGACCTTGGTTTGTCTCTGACCCAAATTGGGCCTCTTGAATTCTGCCCTCTTGACCTTCTTCCCATTTGGAGCTGTATCTTGTCACACTGTGGTAGAACTGAGGAAACCTGGAGCAACTTGGTTGATGTGGCATCCACCCTCAAACAGCCCACAGATTAACGGGCAAGGCAGAACTTCATTAATTAATTATAGTATTAATCCCTCATGCTCTAATTCTAAATTATCTAAAAATTTGAAACGGTTTTTTCTTTCTGTCCAGCTTTCATGTTAGTTATTTCTAAACTTTCCAACAGTCACTCATTTAAAGTAAGGCTGGTTCCTGATCTGGCAGCCTTTCTGCTTTCAGGCGCTCACTAAATCCCCAACTTCAGGGTCAATAGTAAGAAATAAGGCACTGAACGGATGGATTTGACCTTAGAGTGTGCCCTTTGTCATGAAAATGCCTTGGTCCCTGAGCTTTGACACTCAGTGTTTCTTTACTCCTCAAAAACTTTCATCCATATGAAAATACCCCATGTGAATCTGCATGCTGACTGAGGAGAAAATAGGAAGAAATAAATCTAAGTTGTTAACAGAAGAGAGGAGAGTATTGGAGAGTATTCTCCAATACAGAGGCATGTTCCCCCTCTACACATAACCTTTACAATTTTGCCTGTAATATTCTCTGGAAAATATCTTAGGAAATATGTAGAGTCTTAGTTATATTTATGGTAAAATCAAATGCAGTGAGATTAAAGGAATTGTCCAGCCCACACAAATGAAGGGCAGATCCCAGAACTCCACACTCATCCTCTTGTGTTCTAGCCATTGGGATTCTTTCTTGGTCTCTCTTTGTTCTATCTGACAAAGCATGACCAGAGCAGAAAACATCCTCAACCAATTTACTCAGGCTCCCTATTTGATGATTGCCTGTTTTGAGAACTTCTTGTGTATTGCCACATTTGAAGCTCCAGTTGGAGTTTCCTTCACCTTTGAGGGCAACTTCTTCCAAGGAACTGACCTCCTGACTGAGCCAGGAGGAGCATGGCTAAGCTGGAAGTTACAAGCTGCATTATTTAAAATGTGTCATCCCTTCAGATCTTTATAAGGCCGGAGAGAAAACCTACGCCTTACAAGGCTCCTAAGTATATCTCTGATCCTCTAAGTCCAAATTGGCTGTTGCTAGATTTACTCTCATGTAAAACTTTGTCTGACAGCTTTCTTTGACTGTAGAAGAGTACCACTACAATATTTTAATGTTTATTAACTGGAAATCCAAGCCATTTTAGTTTGCTTATGTTTAACTATCACACCAAAATCAATTTAATTATAATGTTTAAAGGTCTGGTAACTATGAAAATAAATGTCATTCAGGATCAAAGTCAAGACCATTCCGTATTCTATAAACCCTGAATAAGCAGTTTTTAATGTGAAGTCGCTCAGTCATGTCTGACTCTTTGCGACCTCATGGACTGTAGCCTACCAGGCTCCTCTATCCATGGGATTTTCCAGGCAATAGTACTGGAGTGGATTGCCATTTCCTTCTCCAAGGGATCTTCCCAACCCAGGGATCGAACCCGGGTCTCCCACATCGTAGACAGACGCTTTACCCAGCTACATTGTATCTATGACTCACCTCATTTTCTCTCTCTCTGTCTCTATTTTTTTCCAGCAGCAATAGCCACCTTGCTCTTACGCATTCACTCACTTCACGAATTTTCATTTGCTGTTTCCTATGCCCCAGCTCCCTGCAGGGCTCATTCTCACATCTCTCAAATATGTGTCCCAATGTCATCTCCTCTGTGGTGGCTTTCCGTGACTACTAAGCTTAAAATGGAAAGTGATTTTTCCCTGCCACAGACCAGTACTATCCACACTCATTTTCTATTTTTATTTTTCTTCATAACACTAAACACCAATTGACTAAATATTACTTTTTATTATTTATTTCCAGTATCTTTCCTTTGAATTAAGTGCTGTGATAATAAAAGGATTTGTCTGCTCCGTTTACAACTATAAACAATTATGGTTATATAGTCATCTACTTCAAATTGCCAACATCTGCTGGATCATGGAAAAAGCAAGAGAGTTCCAGAAAAACATCTATTTCTGCTTTATTGACTATGCCAAAGCCTTTGACTGTGTAGATCACAATAAACTATGGAAAATTCTGAAAGAGATGGGAATACCAGACCACCTGATCTGCCTCTTGAGAAATCTGTATGCAGGTCAAGAAGCAACAGTTAGAACTGGTCATGGAACAACAGACTGGTTCCAAATAGGAAAAGGAGTACATCAAGGCTGTATATTGTCACCATGTTTATTTAACTTATATGCAGAGTACATCATGAGAAATGCTGGACTGGAAGAAACACAAGTCGGAATCAAGATTGCTGGGAGAAATATCAATAACCTCAGATATGTAGATGACACCACCCTTATGGCAGAAAGTGAAGAGGGGCTAAAAAGCCTCTTGATGAAAGTGAAAGTGGAGAGTGAAAAGGTTGGCTTAAAGCGCAACATTCAGAAAACGAAGATCATGGCATCTGGTCCCATCACTACATGGGAAATAGAAGGAGAAACAGTGGAAACAGTGTCAGACTTTATTTTTCTGGGCTCCAAAATCACTGCAGATGGTGACTGCAGCCATGAAATTAAAAGACACTTACTCCTTGGAAGGAAAGTTATGACCAACCTAGACAGCATATTCAAAAGCAGAGACATCACTTTGCCAACAAAGGTTCGCCTAGTCAAGGCTATGGTCTTTCCTGTGGTCATGTATGGATGTGAGAGCTGGACTGTGAAGAAGGCTGAGCTCCGAAGAATTGATGCTTTTGAACTGTGGTGTTGGAGAAGACTCTGAGAGTCCCTTGGACTGCAAGGAGATCCAACCAGTCCATTCTGAAGGAGATCAGCCCTGGGATTTCTTTGAAAGGAATGATGCTAAAGCTGAAACTCCAGTATTTTGGCCACCTCATGCGAAGAGTTGACTCATTGGAGAAGACTCTGATGCTGGGAGGGATTGGGGGCAGGAGGAGAAGGGGACGACAGAGGATGAGATGGCTGGATGGCATCACTGACTCGATGGATGTTAGTCTGAGTGACCTCCGGGAGTTGGTGATGGACAGGGAGGCCTGGCGTGCTGCAGTTCATGAGGTTGCAAAGAGTCGGACACGACTGAGCGACTGATCTGATCTGATCTGATCCTCAATAAATATTTCACGTACCTTTATTTATATGGATTAATGAATGAACTCTTGATAATTTATATCTTAAAGTTGGAAAGAGGTCCCACAAGTCAATTGATACCATTTTCAACTAGGATTTCCTCATTGGTATATGCAAATTTCTACATTCAAATGTTATATCTCCTCAACTATATTATAAATTTTGGGGGAATAGAAGCTTTGTATGTCAGTCATTGTATTACCTATTAAATTTAGGGCAATAGTTTATTTTTGTTTGTTTGTTTGGCTACAGCATGTGACTTAGGGGATCTTTGTTCCCCAACCAGGGATCAAGCCCAGGCCCTCAGCAGTAAAAGCATGGAATCCTAACCACTAGACTCCCAAGGAATTCCCCAGGGTAATAGTCTTAACACAGATTTATAGAAAAATTAATTGATATAAAGCCAAGAATAAGTGACTTTAATGTGCTATTTCTACTTTTATGATTTTCCCCCCTAACAATTTATATTTATTAGGATTTGAGAGCAGAGTATATCTACAATTGTGTTTTTAAAAGTCAAAGTATAATACATTTTCATACCTTGTTTCCAATAAATTTTAGTAAAATACTTTCAAAATGCTAATTCATGTCTCAATGATATTTTAAACACACAAAAATATAAAAATTCTCTTCTATTTTGGCTTATCAATATTCCATATCACAGATTTATATGTCTATATCATGATCTTCCGGGGAAGGCAATGGCACCCCACCCTAGTACTCTTGCCTGGAAAATCCCATGGACGGAGGATCCTGGTAGGCTCCAGTCCATGGGGTCGCTAAGAGTCAGACACGACTGAGCGACTTCATTTTCACTTTTCACTTTCATGCATTGGAGAAGGAAATGGCAACCCACTCCAGTATTCTTGCCTGGAGAATCCCAGGGACAGAGGAGCCTGTCTGGGCTGCCGTCTATGGGATCGCACAGAGTTGGACATGACTGAAGCGACTTAGCAGCAGCAGCAGCAGCATGATCTTCATCTTGTATT
Source organism: Tragelaphus eurycerus (assembly GCA_935064755.1). NCBI lineage: Eukaryota > Metazoa > Chordata > Mammalia > Artiodactyla > Bovidae > Tragelaphus > Tragelaphus eurycerus. The sequence goes on from CAKXYN010000041.1 coordinate 14,840,056, forward strand.
TTTTGCACATTTAAGTACTTTTAGAAAAGAGTGCTTTCATACTGACACATGTACACATGCAGCACACACATGGGATAATAAGTGACTCTGAAACAAATGTTGAAAGGAAGCTGAAGAATGCCAAATACTGTTCTAATCCAGGGGCCAAGCCAGATGTCACTTAAAAAAAACAATGCAATAATTTATAAACTTAATTATTCCCATGGGAAAACAAAAAAGAACTTATGGGAAATGTCTAACAATGAAAAGGAGATCTGTTTTGTGTCAAGTAAAAATTCTCCACAATGAAGTTCAAACATGTATAAATGCACCTAAAATTAATTCAACGTCCCAAAGGAGAATGACATTATATTCCAAAGATCATTAAATCAGAATGAATTTGAAAGTGGACCTGTGGATTTAGTGGGGTGAAAGCCAAAGTTAGTTTCTTCATTTGCTCTTGAACCCCCCTAAACGGGATGTGTGAGAAAGCAATGGCACCCCACTCCAGTACTCTTGCCTGGAAAATCCCATGGATGGAGGAGCCTTGTAGGCTGCAGTCCATGGTGTGGCTAAGAGTCGGACACGACTGAGCTACTTCACTTTCACTTTTCACTTTCATGCATTGGAGAAGGAAATGGCAATCCACTCCAGTGTTCTTGCCTGGAGAGTCCCTGGGACGGGGGAGCCTGGTGGGCTGCCATCTCTGGGGTTGCACAGAGTTGGACACGACTGAAGCAACTTAGCAGCAGCAAGCAGGATGTACAACCGGGCTTCATGCGCAGGGTGAGGGCAGTGACACCGCCTTTGGCTATTTCCAACACTGTTCCTTGCACTACCAGATCAGATCAGATCAGATCAGTTCAGTCGCTCAGTCGTGTCTGACTCTTCGCTACCCCATGAACCGCAGCATGCCAGGCCTCCCTGTCCATCACCAACTCCCGGAGGTCACTCAGACTCACATTCATCGAGTCAGTGATGCCATCCAGACATCTCATCCTCTGTCGTCCCCTTCTCCTCCTGCCCCCAATCCCTCCCAGCATCAGAGTCTTCTCCAATGAGTCAACTCTTCGCATGAGGTGGCCAAAATACTGGAGTTTCAGCTTTAGCATCATTCCTTCCAAAGAAATCTCAGGGCTGATCTCCTTCAGAATGGACTGGTTGGATCTCCTTGCAGTCCAAGGGACTCTCAGAGTCTTCTCCAACACCACAGTTCAAAAGCATCAATTCTTCGGAGCTCAGCCTTCTTCATAGTCCAGCTCTCACATCCATACATGACCACAGGAAAGACCATAGCCTTGACTAGGCATCAGAAGGTATAAGTAGAATGAATAAATAAATACAAAGAAGAAAATGTATAGGATCTGTCATTTGGAGGGATTGTGAGTTTTATCAGCTCATACAGACATTTAGTGGAACTAGCAGGACAGTGGAACTGTCCTGATTTCATTATCAAATAAAAATTATTTTTGTTACATTAATAATAAAATGTTTTAGCTCAAGAGGTTATGGTAGTGGTTTGCATGAATAATAAAATGTTTTAGGTCAAGAGGTTATAGATCTGAAGAATTTATTTTCAAACACATTATTTTTCTTTTAATGATACAGTATTTAAAATTACAACTAAGTTTACTTTCCTTATAAAAATAATTTCTTCTTTTTTTCTTTTTCATCCCTTAAATGTAGTTTCTGTACAATATTTTATTAGTTTCAAGTGTACAGCATAATGATTTGACATTTAATCCATCACAATGTGATCATTATAAGTTTAGTAAGCATTGCTCACCATAAAAAGTTGTTATAATATTTTAGACTATATTTCCTATGCATTATATCCCTGTGACTTATTTATTTTATAAAAGGAAGCTTGTACATCTTCATTCCATTCACACTCAATTCTTTGCCCTCTTCCCTTGGGCTTCCCAGGCAGTACTAGTGGTAAAGAACCAGCCTGCCAATGTAGGAAAGGTAAGAGAGAAGGGTTCAGTCACTGGGTTGGGAAGATCCCGGGGAGGAGGAAATGTCAACCCACTCCAGTATTCCTACCTGGAAAATCCCATGGACAGAACATGATGGGCTACAGTCCATAGGAGTTCACAGAGTCGGACATGACTGAAATGATTAAGCACCCATATATCTCTGGTAACCAGAATATTTACTTTTTGTATTCAGATGCTCTTTACATTGTGTGCATATACAGTTATAATTGTTATATCTTCTTGTTGAATTGATCCCTTTATCATTATGTAAAAGCTTCCTTTGTCTCTTACTACAGTCTTGTTTTAAAGTCTGTTTTGTCTGGTAAAAAAAAAATTTCTTTTTTTAAAATTTAAATTTATTTAATTTAATTGGAGGCTAATTACAATATTGTATTGGTTTTGCCATACATCAACATGAATCCACCACAGGTATACACAAGTTCCCCACCCTGAACCCCCTCCCTCCTCCCTCCCCATACCATCCCTCTGGGTCATCCCAGGTATAAAATTTCTATTTCAACTTTCTTTTCATTTCTGTTTGCATGGATTGCCTTTTTCCATCCTCTCACTTTTAGTCTGTGTGTATCTTTGGATCTGAAATGAGTCTCTTATCAATAGGATATATTGGGTCTTGTTTATTAGTCATTCAGCCATTTTGTCTTTTGAATGGAAAATTTAGCCCATTTATACTTAAAGTAATTAATGATAGTTATGGTTGGTCTTGTTATCATCTTGTTAATTTGGGGGCTGTATTTGCAATTATTTTTGTTCTTTCTTCTTTTGCTTTTTTTCTATTGTGATTTGATAACTACCTTCAGTGTTTTGTTTGGACTCTTTCCTCTTTTGTATTTGTATATCTATTACAGATTTTTGGTTTGATTTACATATATCAACCTATATGATATATGATTTTTTAAAGTTCAAATGTATTTTAAAAACCCTGAATTTTACTCTCCCTATGTTTAATATTTTTGACATTATGCATGTGTGTGCATTTGACATTATACTTTCTGTAATTTTTGTGTGTATCCCTTGACTACCTATTGTGGATATAGATGATTTTAGGTGGATATACTACCTTTATTATGTTCTCACCTATACTGAAGAGATTTTTCCTTTAGTAATTTTTATATTTCTAGTTGTGGTCTTTCTTTTCCACTTAGAAGAGTCTCTTCAACATTTTTTATAAAACTGGTTTACTGGTGCTGAACTCTTTTAGCTTTTGCTTTTCTGTAAAAACGCTGTATCTCCTTCAACTGAATAGAGTAGTCTTGGTTGTAGATTTTTTCCTTTATCACTTTAAGTATACTGTGCCTTTCCCTCCTGCCGTGCAGAGTTTCGGGTGAGAAGTCAACATATATTTTAAACTATTGCTTTTTCCTTGTTGCCTTTAATATTCTCTTTACATTTTTTGTCATTTTAATTACAATATTAGAAAAGGCAGAGGAACCAGAGATCTAATTGCCAACATCCACTGGATCATCGAAAAAGCAAGAGAGTTCCAGAAAAACATCTATTTCTGCTTTATTGACTATGCCAAAGCCTTTGACTGTGTGGATCACAGTATACTGTGGAAAATTATGAAAGAGATGGGTATACCAAATCACCTGACCTGCCTCTTGAGAAATTTGTATGCAGGTCAGGAAGCAACAGTTAGAACTGGACATGGAACAACAGACTGGTTCCAAATAGGAAAAGGAGTTCGTCAAGGCTGTATATTGTCACCCTGCTTATTTAACTTATATGCAGAGTACATCATGAGAGACACTGGGCTGGAAGAAGCCCAAGCTGGAATCAAGATTGCCGGGAGAAATATCAATTACAATGTGTTTGGTGTGGCTTTGTTTGGATTGATCCTGTATAAGACTCTCTGCTTTCTGGACCTGGATGTCTGTTTTCTCTTATAGGCTGGGGCAATTTTCATCTGTTATGTCTTCAAATATGTTCTCTGTCCTTTGTTTCTTTTCCTCCTGGCACAACTATAATATGGATATTAGTATGCTTGACATTGTTCCAGAAGTCTCTTAAACTGTCTTCCTTTTTTTTTTCTTTTCTTTTTTCTTTAGGTTGTGTGATTTCCACTATTCTCTATTGCACTTAATTTGCTGATCCATTTCTCTATATAATCTTAACTACTGTGGATTTATTCTAGCTTATTTTTCACTTAAGTTATTCTATGCCTTGGCTTAGTTTCATTCTTCTTTGAGTTTTCTAAGTCTTTGTTAAACTTCTCACCCTGTTCATCCACTTTTCTCTCACATTCTTTGAACATTTTTATGGTCATCACCTTGAACTCCTTATTGCATACATTTTTGTCTCCACTTAGCTCTTCTTCTGGGGTTTCAGCTTGTTTCTTTGTTTCAAAAATATTCCTCTGTCATCTCATTTTTCCTGATTTTTTGTTTTTTATTACTGTGTATCAATTAGGTCAGTTACATTCCCTGATCCTTATCTTGGAGAAGTGCCCTTATAGAGATGTCTTTCAGTGAAGGCAATGGCACCCCACCCCAGTACTTTTGCCTGGAAAATCCCATGGACGGAGGATCCTGGTAGGCTCCAGTCCATGGGGTCGCTAAGAGTCGGACACGACTGAGCGACTTCACTTTTACTTTTCACTTTCATGCATTGGGGAAGGAAATGGCAACCCACTCCAGTGTTCTTGCCTGGAGAATCCCAGGGACTGGGGAGCCTGATGGGCTTCCATCTATGGGGTCGCACAGAGTCGGACATGACTGAAGCGACTTAGCAGTAGCAGTATGGGGCTCAGGAGCACATTCCCCTCTTTCACCAGAGCTATGTACCCTAGTGATGTTCCCTTTGTGGCCTGTATGGACTACTCTGCTGTGACTTGGCTGCCTACTGTGTGCATGCTGATAGGCAGGGCTGGCCTCTGGCCTAGTGGCTGCCAGACTGTGCCTGCTGTGGAGGCTACTGGCCCCACTTGTGTTTGGGGATGGATCCCCATACAGCTGGCTGCAGCTACAGGGGTTCCTGGAGTTAGTGCCAGCCCACTGGTGGGTTTCAGAGAGGCTGGATGCAGGGGGCTGGGGTGTTAGCCTCCTAATAGGCAAGGCCATGGCCATTTTCCTAGGGCTGTTGCCTGCCTACTAGTGCATGAGACTGGGTCAAAGGGATATTGCTGTCCTATTGTTGGGCATAACTGGACCCTGGGGAAACTGACTGAAGGACTGGATTGCCCCAGAGATGGTATTGATCTGCTCATGGACTAGGTGGACTTGGTGGACTAGTTTTAGCTCACTGGTGGGTGAAGTTGGGGAGGGAAGGTGGTCCTGGCACTGTTTGCTGCCTGCTAATGAGTGAGGCTGGTCCTGGGGCTAGTGCTGGCCCACTGGTGTGCAGAGTGGGATCATGACTGGCTAGAGAACTCCAGGAACCCAGAGCTAGGATCCCAGAGCTAGTGTCTGCTATTGGTGGGTGAGACCAGGCCCCAGTGCAACTGGCTAGGGGTCTAGAGACCCAAAAGTAGTGCCATCTAACTGGTTGGCATGGCCTGGGCCAGGTTTTTGCACTGCTAAGGGCTCAAGGAGGGATCTATGGCTGTTGACTACATACTGGTGGGTGGAGTTGTTTCCTTGCACAACTGGCTGCTTGATCTGGGGATGGGGGCAGGGAAATGTCCCAGGACTTATGCAGAATGGCTGGTGTGTGGGCCAGATCTTGGCTACTAGTTAGCTAGAAGAAAGAGTCCAAAATTTTACTTTCCAAGATCCAGTGGCCTCATAGAATGAGTTGCCCAGAATGGTTGCTTTCGGTATCCATCTCAAGTGTTAGTCACTTAGTGATGTCCAAGGCTCCTCTGTCCATGGGATTCTCCAGACAAGAATACTGGAGTAGGTTGCCATTCCTTTCTCCAGGGGATTGTCCCAACCCAGGGATTGAAGCTGGGTCTCCTGCATTGCAGGTAGATTCTTTAGTGTCTGTGCCACCATGGAAGCCCCTCTGTCTCAAAGGGAGTCCTAGTTGCTTGTTGCCTTTCTGGGAGGCTCACTAAGATCAACAAGTGTGTCTGACTATAACTCCTTTCATATTACTGCTTCTGCCCTGAGTCTTGCAGTGTATGAGGTTTTGTGTGCTACCTTTAGGGACAGGCTCTTTATTTCAACAGCCCTCTGGATCTCCAAAAAGTAAGTCCCACTGGCCTTCAAAGCCAGGTGTTCTAGGGGATTGTCTTCCTAGTGCACGATCCCTGGTCTGGGGAGTGGACCCCTTGCTCCTTGGGGAAAATCTCTGCAATTGTGATTATCATCTTGTTTATAGGTTGCCTACCTGAGGGTGTGGTTCTTTACTATACTATGCCTCTGGCCCTACTACCTGGCTTGTTATGATTCATTCTTTTTATATTCAGTTGTGGAATATCTTTTCTGCTAGTCTTCAGATCCTTCTCATCAGTAGTTGCTCTGTAAATAGTTGTAATTCTGGTGGGTCCATGGAAGGAGGTGAGCTCAGGATCTGCCTACTCTATTATCTTAGCTACTCCCCTTTCTCTGGGGATCTGGGTTTTGACTGGAACACATCTCTGCTCTTCCTACCTATTTTGATATGGCCTTATTATTATTATTTGCTATCTTATTTGTAGAAAATACATTTTGCTAGTCTTCAGGTTATTCTCAGAGATATTTGTTTTATATACTTTTAGTTTTGGTGTGTCTGTGGGAAGTAGTAAGGTCTTCCTACTCTGTCAAACATGATTCAAGTCTCTAGTTCTGATGAATTTAATAAACTCATTTTAAAACATATATAAATAATAATTTATGAAGTGTAAAATCTTGCTATTTTTACTGAATGTAAGATTTTTTAGGTTAAAATATTTAAATTAAAATTAAAAATTATATTAAAATTTAAAAATTATATTAAAATTTAAATATGTAGTCTTAGTAGAAAAATAAATTTTAACTTTCTTGGCTTTTGATGCAAATAAACTCTTAAAATTAATTTAATGTGAAGTATTAAAAAAACTTAAAGTTGTATCAATGCAGTTTTAAAACTGAGCATATATTAATAAATCACCTTCCTGAATGTGAGTTTCCTTTATTAAAGTTTTGATATAAGTTTCAAAAAATAGTTGATCATAATTATTAAAAGACATTCTAATATGTGAAATATACATTGCAGAGTTTAATTTTATAACTTGCTAATAAAGAATATCATAAAAATCTGTAATTGTTTTTATAAATTCAGTAATCCCTATTGGCATCTTTTAAAAAACAAGATATGTCTAATTCTATTCTTACAAAGTTCCTAGCTTTTACTGAAATTAACTTTTAGAAGTGATTCTTTAACAATACTTTCCCCCATAGAATTTGTATTATAACTGGAATTCTTATTTCTGACTTAGGCATGTCATGAAATAATTTTTAAATGCATATTTGTAATAATCACATCATGAAATGGAAAAGTGAATATATGCTTTTATATATTTAAAAGTTTCAAGGTATGTGCCACTTTTGACGAATGGCCATTAAGGTATGTACTTGTGTAAAAGGATATCAGCTAAAGAGCTGATATTTTAGGATTACCTAAAGGATTCTGAAGTATGTGGAGAAAATCTCTGTTAACCACATTTTCCCTGAAACTAATTTCCAGTAACAATAACAATTAAACTTTTATATTGCCCAAAATTTAATTTTCATAAAAGAATGTGGTGTGGTTGGTGGGAATTTGGATGTATGAACATTGAAAATCTTTATAAAGATAAGTAAAGGCCAACAATGAAAAAATTCTAAGTGGAGCATGACACATTAAAGATAGAGAAAATACTAGAAGCTATGACAGAAAGAGAGACTTGTTGTACTTACAAGGTACAAGAGACAGGTTAAAACTCACTTTCTCAACATCTACAAAAGATAATGGATTCTAACTCTCAAAGAAATAAAAGTTTAAACTATAATTCTCTACTCAATCAAGCAAGCATTCAAAAGTGAGGATAAAATAAGGTATTTTTAATGTATAGAAAAAACTGGGAAGCTAATTTTCTACAAATTTTCTCTTTAGTAGTGACAGCTGCAAAAAGAAAATTTCATCCACAAGAAAAGAGTAAGATGCAAAAAACTATGGTGAGTAATCAAATTGACAAAAGTCATTAAGCATACTGCATTGGATGTCTAAATTGATATAATTCACCATCCTTTAATATTCATTATTTATTAAATTCCTGGGGATATCCACACTGTGATGGAATGCAAACTAAAAGTGAACTCAGGTTCAGTCTTCCTTGTGAGGAGAATATAGTTACAGAATTAATGAGAGAAGATTCAAATTTATTTATTTGAATATCGCTTTGAATATGGCTGACTCACAGGCTTTATTAGTCTTTTGAACATATGTGAGAAGAAGAAAGTGCCAATGGTCTTTTTCTGACTTGACAGACAATGGTAACAGATACTTAAGTCTTTTGAGAGAACACATTACATAATGACCAGGCAATGTATTAAAATAAGACAGACTTTTCTTCCAAAGTTCCCAGTACATGGCAAAAATGGCTGAATTCTGCATGTGTTACAAGATCCCTTTCTTTAAAGAGCAAAGTTTTATTAACAGGGGACAGAACCAGTTGATAGCAATTATGTTGAATTATCCATGTTCCCATATTGCATGAGAGAAAAAGACATAACCTTGTGTCTTCTTAATTTGACTTTTCACCAAATTAACTCCCATTTATTTACCAAAAACTTGCATATGCAGAATCACTCTCTAGTACATTGATATCACATTTTATATTCATCAAGCACTAGAAATTTCTAATCAAAACATGGATTGCTATTGCTGCTGTTTAGTTGCTAAACTGGGTGCCATTCTTTGCAACCCCGTGGACTATAACCCACCAGGCTCCTCTGCCCATGGGATTTCCCAGGCAAGAAAACTGGAATGGGTTGTGATTTCCTTCTCCAGGGGATCTTCCCAACGCAGGGATGGAACCTGCATCTCTTGTTTGGCAGGTGGATTCATTACCACTGAGTCACCAAGGAATAAATCATGGATTAAAGAGGAATAAAAATGGGAATTATAAAATAATATGCGTATATGTACAACTGAATCACTTTATTGTGCACCTGAAACATTGTAAGTCAACTATACACCAATAAAATATATATATTAAGAAAAAAATAATATTTTAAATGATGGGCATGCTAAAATATTGAGTGGATGTGAGTGTAAATATTCAGGAACAGCAAAGAAAAAGTATGAATTACAAGTTAATTAGGCAAAACATTAATAAAAAGTATATCATAAAGTGATATGTGATGTTTTAATAAAGAACATTGGTAATAACTTTTGTTGGAGTTTAGAAAAAGAAGTAATTTCCAGATAGCTCTCAGTAACTACAAACTGAGATTTGCTGATTCATAAACTAGGCATTGATGAAAAGGATTATGATACATATTTTTAAAAGGTAACTCAAAAAGTAATGTGTGAGCAATGACTAAACTGGCCCATTTCCTGTACCCACATGAACACTGGAATTACACATTTGTGAAATATTTTTTAAAGTTTGATAGATTGAAATTATATTAAAATCTTTTATTTATATTTAATTATGATAATCATTTCAAAATATTTTTTGTCACTTATAATCATTTTAGGAATCTGGGGTAAGCTGTTAAATTTATCTTCTATTGAACTTGTCCTTGGTATTTATTTCACCAGAGTGTTGGAGAAGGGGCTGTTGATATTACTAAAGGGAGTATGGATTTTCCAGGAATCCACAGCCTTCAGGATTGTCCTTGCATCTGTGTTCCTCTGAGAATGCTTCTAAGAGTCTGACACTATGAATGAAACTGGTGAGGATTGTTTAAAAGGAGATAGAGCTTGGGCATTTTGGAGGATTTAGCTTGATGGTAAGTAAGAACGACCTAAATCATATCAGTCTCCATTTAAATGCATGCCTTCAGCCATAATGAGTTTCCCTGACAACCACTGGCACAGTTTCACCCTAAACAAGTGCTCACAGCTACTTAACTCAGGTGAAAGCACGTAATATGAGCCAGCCCACAGGCTCTTCTCTGGGAATCTTGAATTGAGAGTATGAAATCCTAGTAATAGTGTAGACCTGTCTCTTGAGAAAGGAGGAAAACAGCCACTTTATTTTTGGCCACGTGGACTAGAGACTGCTGCTGCTGCTGGTGTCACTTCAGTCGTGTCTGACTCTGTGCGACCCCATGGACTGCAGCCCACTAGGCTCCTCCGTCCATGCATTTTCCAGGCAAGAGTACTGAAGTGGGCTGCCATTGCCTTCTAGAGACTAGAGAGAAGTAAAGAAGAGAAAGGAAAAGTAAGAACAAATGACCTACCACTGGTTTCAGCTTGTTCTTGAGGCCCAGCCTGGTCATATTTCTGCCCTTGGATTCTATGAGAAACTCTCATGTATATATCTATTTACTTTAACTTTTGCATGTTCTTCCAGCTCTGTTACTTTTCAATAGCATTAAGCCTAACTGATACAGTGAATAAGAGTGAAAAAGGTATGTTTCTTGGAATTAAAGTAACCTAGTCTGACTGTAAGGGGGAGAAAAAAATAGGAACCAGTGCAGAGCTCTCTGTTCTAAGGAGATAGTCTTGGGCCGACAATGCTCACTATGTTTTAGAGATAAGTATGTGGAGCAATTTAAAGGAGTGATCATACAAATCAATTGAAAGAGTGTTTAGAATTAGAGAAACAGCAAGACTTTGTATTGCCCCAGGCAAATACAGAAATGGGTCAATATTAAGAAAGCTGACAAGTTAAAGTGAGAATCCTTTGCAAATATTTTCTTGCATTCTGTGGATTATCTTTTCATTTTGTTTATGGTTTCCTTTGCTGGTTCCATGTATTTATTTTTGTTTTTATTTCTATTGCTTTGGGAGACAGATCCAAAAAATGTATTGCAATTTATGTCAGAGTGTTCTGCCTGTTTTGCTCTAGAAGTTTTGTAGTATCCAGTGTTGCACTGAGGTCTTTAATCTCTTTTGAGTTTATTTTGCATATCATGTTGGAGAATGTTTTAATTTCATTGCTTACATGTAGCTATCCAGTTTTTCCATGTCTACTTGTTGAAAAGACATTTTTTTCCCCATTGTATACTCTTGTCTCCTTAGTCATAGATTAATTGACCATAAGTGCAAAGGTTTATTTTTGGGGCTTTCGGTCTGGTTCTATTGATCTATATTTCTTTTTTTTTTTTTTAATTTAAATTTATTTTAACTGGAGGCTAATTACTTTACAATATTGTATTGGTTTTGCCATATATTAACATGAATCAGCACGAGTATACACGTGTTCTATATTTCTCTTTTTGTTCCAGTATCATTCTATTTTGCTGACTACAATTTTGTCGTATAGTCTGAAGTAAGGGAGCCTGATTCCTCCAGCTCCATTTTCCTTTCTCAAGATTGCTTTGGCTAGTCAGGGTCTTTTGTGTCTCACTATTTGTTCTAGTTCTGTGAAAAATGACATTGGTAACTTGATAGGAATTGCATTGCATCTATAAATTGCTTGAACGTACTGGTTCAAAACTGGGAAAGGAGTATGTCAAGGTGATATATTGTCACCCTGCTTATTTAACTTCTACTCAGAGTACATCATGTAGAATGTCAGGCTGGATGAGTCACAAGCTGAAATGAAGATTGATGGGAGAAATATCAATAACCTCATATGTGAAGATGACAATACCCTAGTGGCAGAAAGTAAAGAAGAACTAAAGAGCCTCTTAATGAAGGTGAAATAGGAGAGTGAAAAAGCTGGCTTAAAACTCAGCATTCAAAAAACTGAGATCATGGCATCTGGTCTCATCACTTCAAGGCAAATAGATGGGGGAAAAATGGAACCAGTGACAGACTTTATTTTCTTGGGCTCCAAAATCACTGGGGATAGTGAATGCAGTCATGAAATTAAAAGACACTTGCTCCTTGGAAGAAAAGCTATGACAAATGTAGACAGTGTATTCAAAAGCGGAGACATCACTTTGCTAACAAAGGTCTGTCTTGTCAAAGCTATGGTTTTTCCAGTAGTTATGTATGGAAGTGAGAGTTGGACCATAAAGAATTCTGAGCACCGAAAAACTGATGCTTTTGAACTTTGGTGCTGGAGAAGACTCTTGAGAGTCACTTGGACTGCAAGGAGATCAAACCACTTAATCCTAAAGGAAATAAACTCTGAATATTGAATGGAAGAACTGATGCTGAAACTGAAGCTCCAATATTGTGGCCACCTGATGTGAAGAGCTGGCCCACTGGAAAAGAACCTGATGCTGGAAAAAATTGAGGGCAGGAGGAGATGGAGCTGAAAAGGATAAAATAGTTGGATGGCATCACCAACTCAATGGACATGAGTTTGAGCAAACTCTGAGAGATAGTGAAGGAGAGGGAAGTCTGGTTTCCTGCAGTCTATGAGGTCACAAAGAGTCGGACATAACTGAACTTTTCTTCCAAGGAGCAAGTGTCTTTTAATTTCATGGCTGTGCTCACTGTCCTCAGTGATTTTGGAGCCCAAGAAAATAGTCTGTCACTGTTTCCATTTTCTCCATCTATTTGCCATAAAGTGATGGGACCAGATGCCATAATCTTAGTTTTTTGAATGATAATGAAACTTTCAATATCTTTTAATAACTCCTTTGGAGCAGTTATTATCATAGTAACATATATAATTTGTGTCATTCTTTGACTGAGGCTAATGTCTGCAACCAGACTATAATTTCTGTGGGGGTAGGGACAATACCTGATTTTGTTCACTTTTGGGTCTGTAACTTCTAACACAGTTTCTGGCACATAGAAAATAAATATTTTGGATGAATATATCAGTGATGTAGACCGGATTTGAATCTCAAAGAAGTGTTAAAGGATGCCACAAGAGCTTATAAAGGGATTTTCACTTCCGGTTAAGATGGCGGAGGATTAGGACGGGGAATACGCTTTCTCCTCCACAAATTCATCAAAGGGACATCTGGGTGCCGAGTAAATTCCACAAACAGCTTCGGAGTGCTGGTGGAGGACATCGGACACCCAGAAAAGCAACTCACTGCCTTCTAAAGGAGGTAGGAAAGAATATAGAAGCCAGAGAGAGACAAAGAGGGAGGGGCGGACCTCTGTTCGGGAAAGGGAGTCTTAAAAAGAGAAGTTTCCAAACACCAGGAAACACTCTCCCTGCGGAATCTGCCCCGAACCTGGGAAACACGGAGACTATCATAACAGGGAGGAGAACAGTTGAGCAATTAGAACCCACAGACTGCGGGCCCTGCGGTAACTTCCGCAGCAGAGAAGCACCGCTGCAAACGGCCGCATCTGCCATTGGGGAGCCGGGGCTGGGCAGGGAGACGCCTTGGCCGTACCCACGCGGGACGCTCCCCTGCCGGCCGCTCCCCCGAGGGACACTCCCCCGCGGGACTCTCCCCCACTGGACGCTCCCCTGCCGGCCACTCCCATGCAGGCGTGCCCCCGCCCGCTGTGCCGGTGGCTCCCACGAGGGCCACCCCATCCCCTCCCCCACCCGCCCGCCATTCCCGTCGCCGGCCCCTCCCCCTCTGCGGGCCTCAGCGCAGACTGCGTTCGCCTGATTGTCTGGAGTGCTGCCTAATTGGAGTAGTTTGGGCCGGCAATCCAGATTGTGCAGCGCCGACCACACGAGTGGCCGGCCTTGGCCCAGAACACCGCCGAACCGTGCACAGAGCAAAGGACTATACAGACCAACTACAGAGAAAGGGGCCTATAGATCTTGAGAAATTTAAGCCGGAACAAGGAACTAGCTGAAAATGCACTGAACACACAACAATAATAGAGAAACTCTTATATATATATTGTTACTATTTTTACCATCATTATTTCCTTTTTTTTCTTTTCTTTTTTTAATATATATATATTTTTAAATTTTTATTATTTTTTAATTGGAAAAAGGAAAACAAAATTTTTTTTTCTTTTTAATTTTTTTTTTGTTGTTGTGTGTTTTGTTTTGTTTCTTTTATTTTTATTTTTTTATCCTCTAGTACTTCTTTAATCTCCACGTTTAGATATAACTTTTGCTACCCTGTTTTTTTTTTTTTTTTTTTCTTTTTTCCTTTTTGTCCTTTGCTTTTTTCCTTTCCTTTCTTTTCATTGATTACTGACTACATCTGTCTCTCTCCTTCACACTCCCTCCTTTTATCCTCCTGACCACCTCTGTCTCCTTCCTCCCTTTTTCCTTCTCTGTATAATTCCATGAACATCTCTGAGCGGTCCAGTTGTGGAATGCATTATAGAAGAAGAAGTTTTTGAGACTACTGTAAAAATAAGACCAATAACTGGAACCAGGAGGCTTAAGTCCATACCCTGATCCCACGAAACATTAATTGACAGGAGCTCATTAAAAGCCTCCATACCTACTCTGAAACCAAGCATCACACAAAGACCAGCAAGTTCCACAACAAGACATACCAAGCAAACTCTCCAGAAAAACAAGAACACAGCCTGAGCTCCAATACACAGGCTACACAAAGCGACCCCAAAATCATAGACATCTCATAACTCACTACTAGACACTCCACTGCACCCCAGAGAAAAGAAATCCAGCTCCACCCACCAGAACACCGATACAAGCTTCCATAAACAAGAAACCTCGACAAGCCACCGGTACAAACCCACATATAGTGTAGAAACGCCACAATAAAGAGAACTCCACAGACTACCAGAATACAGTAAAGACGCCCCAAACTTAGCAATTTAAACAAGATGAAGAGACAGAAGAATTCCCAGCAGGTAAAGAAACAGGATAATTGCCCACCAAACCAAACAAAAGAGGAAGAAATAGCGAACCTACCTGATAAAGAATTCGAATAATGATAGTGAAATTAATCCAAAATCTGGAAAGCAAAATGGAATCATGGATAAATAGCCTGGAGAAAAGCATTGAGAAGATGCAAGAAAGATTTAACAAGGACCTAGAAGAAATAAAAAAGAGTCAATATATAATGAATAATGCAATAAATGAGATCCAAAACACTCTGGAGGCAACAAATAGTAGAATAACAGAGGCAGAAGATAGAATTAGCGAATTAGAAGATAGAATGGCAGAATTAAAGGAATCAGAGGAGAAAAAAGAAAAACGAATTAAAAGAAATGAGGACAATCTCAGAGACCTCCAGGACAATTTTAAACGTTACAATATTCGAATCATAGGAGTCCCAGAAGAAGAAGACGAAAAGAAAGACCATGAGAAGATACTAGAGGAGATAATAGTTGAAAACTTCCCTAAAATGGGGAAGGAAATAATCACTCAAGTCCAAGAAACCCAGAGAGTCCCAAATAGGATAAACCCAAGACGAAACACCCCAAGACACATATTAATCAAATTAACAAAGATAAAACACAAAGAACAAATATTAAAAGCAGCAAGGGAAAAACAACAAATAACACACAAGGGAATTCCCATAAGGATAACAGCTGATCTTTCAATAGAAACTCTCCAAGCCAGGAGGGAATGGCAAGACATACTTAAAGTGATGAAAGAAAAGAATCTACAGCCCAGATTATTGTACCCAGCAAGGATCTCATTCAAATATGAAGGAGAAATCAAAACCTTTACAGACAAGCAAAAGCTGAGAGAATTCAGCACCACCAAACCAGCTCTCTAACAAATACTAAAGGACATTCTCTAGACAAGAAACACAAAAAGGATATATAAATTCAAACCCAAAACAACAAAGTAAATGGCAACGGGATCATATTTATCATTAATTACCTTAAATGTAAATGGGTTGAATGCCCCAACCAAAAGACAGAGACTGGCTGAATGGATACAAAAACAAGACCCCTCCATATGCTGTCTACAAGAAACCCACCTCAAAACAGGGGACACATACAGACTGAAAGTCAAAGGCTGGAAAAAGATTTTCCACGCAAATAGAGACCAAAAGAAAGCAGGAGTAGCAATAGTCATATCAGATAAAATAGACTTTAAAACAAAGGATGTGAAAAGAGACAAAGAAGGTCACTACCTAATGATCAAAGGATCAATCCAAGAAGAAGATATAACAATTATAAATATATATGCACCCAACTTAGGAGCACCACAATATATAAGACAAATACTAACAAGTATGAAAGGAGAAATCAACAATAACACAATAATAGTGGGAGACTTTAATACCCCACTCACACCAATGGATAGATCAACTAAACAGAAAATTAACAAGGAAACACAAACTTTAAACGATACAATAGACCAGTTAGAACTAATTGATATCTATAGGACATTTCATCCCAAAACAATGAATTTCACCTTTTTCTCAAGTGCACACAGAACCTTCTCCAGGATAGACCACATCCTGGGCCATAAATCCAGCCTTGGTAAGTTCAGAAAAATTGAAATCATTCCAAGCATTTTTTCTGACCACAATGCAGTAAGAGTAAATCTCAATAACAGGAGAAAATCTATTAAAAAGTGCAACATATGGAGGCTGAACAACACACTCCTAAATAACCAACAAATCACAGAAGAAATCAAAAAAGAAATCAAATTCTGCATAGAAACGAATGAAAATGAAAACACTACAACCCAAAACCTGTGGGACACTGTAAAAGCAGTTCTAAGGGGAAAGTTCATAGCAATACAGGCATACCTCAAGAAACAAGGAAAAAAGCCAAATAAATAACCTAACTCTACACCTAAAGCAACTGGAAAAGGAAGAAATGAAGCACCCCAAGGTTAGTAGAAGGAAAGAAATCCTAAAAATTAGGGCAGAAATAAATGCAAAAGAAACAAAAGAAGCCATAGCAAAAATCAACAAAGCCAAAAGCTGGTTCTTTGAAAGGGTAAATAAAATTGACAAACCACTAGCCAGACTCATCAAGAAACAAAGGGAGAAAAATCAAATCAATAAAATTAGAAAAGAAAATGGAGAGATCACAACAGACAGCACAGAAATACAAAGGATCATAAGAGACTACTATCAGCAATTATATGGCAATAAAATGGACAATATGGAAGAAATGGACAAATTCTTAGAAAAGTACAACTTTCCTAAACTGGATCAGGAAGAAATAGAAAATCTTAACAGACCCGTCACAAGCACAGAAATTGAAACTGTAATCAGAAATCTTCCAGCAAACAAAAGCCCAGTTCCAGATGGCTTCACAGCTGAATTCTACCAAAAATTTAGAGAAGAGCTAACACCTATCCTACTCAAACTGTTTCAGAAAATTGCAGAAGAAAGCAAACTTCCAAACTCATTCTATGAGGCCACAATCACCCTAATACCAAAACCTGACAAAGATCCCACAAAAAAAGAAAACTACAGGCCAATATCACTGATGAACATAGATGCAAAAATCCTTAACAAAATTCTAGCAATCAGAATCCAACAACACATTAAAAAGATCATACACCATGACCAAGTGGGCTTTATCCCAGGAATGCAAGGATTCTTCAATATCTGCAAATCAATCAATGTAATACACCACATTAACAAACTGAAGGATAAAAACCATATGATTATCTCAATAGATGCAGAGAAAGCCTTTGACAAAGTTCAACATCCATTTATGATAAAAACTCTCCAGAAAGCAGGAATAGAAGGAACATACCTCAACATAATAAAAGCTATATATGACAAGCCCACAGCAAACATTAGCCTCAGTGGTGAAAAATTGAAAGCATTTCCTCTAAAGTCAGGAACAAGACAAGGATGCCCACTTTCACCATTACTATTCAACATAGTTTTGGAAGTTTTGGCCACAGCAATCAGAGCAGAAAAAGAAATAAAAGGAACCCAAATTGGAAAAGAAGAAGTAAAACTCTCACTGTTTGCAGATGACATGATCCTCTACGTAGAAAACCCTAAAGATTCCACCAGAAAATTACTAGAACTGATCAATGAATATGGTAAAGTTGCAGGATATAAAATTAACACACAGAAATCCCTTGCATTCCTGTACACCAATAACGAGAAAATAGAAAGAGAAATTAAGGAAACAATTCCATTCACCATTGCAATGAAAACAATAAAATACTTAGGAATATATCTTCCTAAAGAATCTAAAGACCTATATATAGAAAACTATAAAACACTGGTGAAAGAAATCAAAGAGGACACTAATAGATGGAGAAATATACCATGTTCGTGGATTGGTAGAATCAATATAGTGAAAATGAATATACTACCCAAAGCAATTTATAGATTCAATGCAATCCCCATCAAGCTACCAACGGTATTCTTCACAGAGCTAGAACAAATAATTTCTCAATTTGTATGGAAATACAAAAAACCTCGAATAGCCAAAGCTATCTTGAGAAAGAAGAACGGAACTGGAGGAATCAACCTGCCTGACTTCAGGCTCTACTACAAAGCCACAGTCATCAAGACAGTATGGTACTGGCACAAGGACAGAAATATAGATCAATGGAACAAAATAGAAAGCCCAGAGATAAATCCACGCACATATGGTCACCTTATCTTTGACAAAGGAGGCAAGAATATACAATGGATTAAAGACAATCTCTTTAACAAGTGGTGCTGGGAAAACTGGTCAAACACTTGTAAAAGAATGAAGCTAGAACACTTTCTAACACCATACACAAAAATAAACTCAAAATGGATTAAAGAGCTAAATGTAAGACCAGAAACCATAAAACTCCTAGAGGAAAACATAGGCAAAACACTCTCTGACTTACATCACAGCAGGATCCTCTATGACCCACCTCCCAGAATATCGGAAATAAAATAAAAAATGAACAAATGGGACCTAATCAAACTTAAAAGCTTCTGCACAACAAAGGAAACTATAAGCAAGGTGAAAAAACAGCCTTCAGAATGGGAGAAAATAATAGCAAATGAAGCAACAGACAAACAACTAATCTCAAAAATATACAAGCAACTTCTACAGCTCAATTCCAGAAAAATAAATGACCCAATCAAAAAATGGGCCAAAGAACTCAATAGACATTTCTCCAAAGAAGACATACAGATGGCTAACAAACACATGACAAGATGCTCAACATCACTCATTATCAGAGAAATGCAAATCAAAACCACTATGAGATACCATTTCACGCCAATCAGAATGGCTGCTATCCAAAAGTCCACAAGCAATAAATGCTGGAGAGGGTGCGGAGAGAAGGGAACCCTCTTGCACTGTTGGTGGGAATGCAAACTAGTACAGCCACTATGGAGAACAGTCTGGAGATTCCTCAAAAAACTGGGAATAGAACTGCCTTATGATCCAGCAATCCCACTGCTGGGCATATACACTGAGAAAACCAGAATTGAAAGAGACACGTGTACCCCAATGTTCATAGCAGCACTGTTTGCAATAGCCAGAAGGTGGAAGCAACCTAGATGTCCATCCACAGATGAATGGATAAGCAAGCTGTGGTACATATACACAATGGAATATTACTCAGCCATTAAAAAGAATACATTTGAATCAGTTCTAAGGAGGTGGATGGAACTGGAGCCTATTATACAGAGTGAAGTAAGCCAGAAACAAAAACACAAATACAGTATACTAACACATATATATGGAATTTAGAAAGATGGTAAAAATAACCCTATTTACGAGACAACAAAAGAGACACTGATGTATAGACCAGACTTTTGGACTCTGGGACCGGGAGAGGGTGGGATGATTGGGGAGAATAGCATTGAAATATGTATAATATTATATCTGAAATGTATTAATTGTTCAAAC
Source organism: Tragelaphus eurycerus (assembly GCA_935064755.1). Taxonomy (NCBI): domain Eukaryota; kingdom Metazoa; phylum Chordata; class Mammalia; order Artiodactyla; family Bovidae; genus Tragelaphus; species Tragelaphus eurycerus. The sequence goes on from CAKXYN010000041.1 coordinate 14,859,663, forward strand.
TAAACACTATCATGTTACAATTTATTCATACTAGATGTTTGTAATGTTTCTGATAATCAATAAAAGAGATTCTTGATTTAAAAAAAATAAAATAAAAGTCACATTTCTCTAGAAAAAAAAAAAGAGCTTATAAAGGGGAATTTGATTTAATCAGTGGAGATATAAAAGGTTTTTGTGCGTAATTGAAGAAAGTGGGGAAAACCACTAGACCATTCAGGTATGACCTAAATCAAATCCCTTATGATTATACAGTGGAAGTGAGAAGTAGATTTAGAGGACTAGATCTGATAGACAGAGTGCCTGATGAACTATGGAATGAGGTTTGTGACATTGTACAGGAGACAGGGATCAACACCATTCCCAAGAAAAAGAAATGCAAAAAAGCAAAATGGCTGTCTGAGGAAGCCTTACAAATAGCTATGAAAAGAAGAGAAGTGAAAACCAAAGGCAAAAAGGAAAGATATAAGCATCTGAATGCAGAGTTCCAAAGAATAGCAAGGAGAGATAAGAAAGCCTTCCTTAGTGATCAATACAAAGAAATAGAGGAAAACAACAGAATAGGAAAGACTAGAGATCTCTTCAAGAAAATTAGAGATACCAAGGGAACATTTCATACAAAGAGGGGCTCAATAAAGGACAGAAATGATATAGACCTAACAGAAGCAGAAAATATTAAGAAAAAGTGGCAAGAATACACAGAAGAACTGTACAAAAAAGATCTTCATGACCTGTATAATCACAATGGTGTGATCACTCACCTAGAGCCAGACATCCTGCAATGTGAAGTCAAGTGGGCCTTAGAAAGCATCACTACAAACAAAGCTAGTGGAGGTGACAGAATTCCAGTTGAGCGGAATTCCAGTTGTGCTAAATTCAATTGAGCTATTTCAAATCCTGAAAGATGATGCTGTGAAAGTGTTGCACTCAATACGCCAGCAAATTTGGAAGACTCAGCAGTGGCCACAGGACTGGAAAAGGTGAGTTTTCATCCCAATCCCAAAGAAAGGCAAGAATGCTCAAACCACCGCACAAATGCACTCATCTCACATGCTAGTACAGTAATGCTCAAAATTCTCCAAGCCAGGCTTCATCAGTACATGAATTGTTTAGTTCCAGATGTTCAAGCTGGTTTTAGAAAAGGCAGAGGAACCAGAGATCAAATTGCCAACATCCACTGGATCATCAAAAAAGGAAGGGAGTTCCAGAAAAATATCTATTTCTGCTTTATTGACTATGCCAAAGCCTTTGACTGTGTGGATCACAATAAACTGTGGAAAATTCTGAAAGACATGGGAATACAAGACCACCTAACCTGCCTCTTGAGAAATCTGTACGCAGGTCAGGAAGCAATGGTTAGAACTGGAGATGGAACAACAGACTGGTTCAAATAGGAAAAGGAATACATCAAGGCTGTATATTGTCGCCCTGCTTATTTAACTTACATGCAGAGTACATCATAAGAAAGGCTGGACTGGAAGAAATCAGAATCAAGCAGAATCGAGATTGCTGTGAGAAATATCAATAACCTCAGATATGCAGATGACACCACCCTTATGGCAGAAAGTGAAGAGGAACTAAAAAGCCTCTTGATGAAAGTGAAAGAGGAGAGTGAAAAAGTTGACTTAAAGTTCAGCATTCAGAAAATGAAGATCATGGCATGTGGTCCCATCACTTCATGTCAAATAGGGGAAAGAGTGGAAACAGTGTCAGACTTTATTTTTCTGGGCTCCAAAATCACTGAAGATGGTGATTGCAGCCATGAATTAAAAGACACCTACTCCTTGGAAGGACAGTTATGACCAACCTAGATGGCATATTCAAAAGCAGAGGCATTACTTTGCCAACAAAGGTTCGCCTAGTCAAGGCTATGGTTTTTCCTGTGGTCATGTATGGATGTGAGAGTTGGACTGTGAAGAAAGCTGAGCACCGAAGAATTGATGCTTTTGAACTATGGTGTTTGAGAAGACTGTTGAGAGTCCCTTGGACTGCAAGGAGATCCAACCAGTCCATCATAAATTGTCATGTGTGTTCATTGGAAGGACTGATGCCAAAGCTGAAATTCAAATAATTTGGCCACCTCATGTGAAGAGTTGACTCATTGGGAAAGACTCTGATGCTGGGAGAGATTGGGGGCAGGAGGAGAAGGAGACAACAGAGGATGAGATGGCTGGATGGCATCACCGACTTGATGGACATGAGTTTGAGTAAACTCAGGGAGTTGGTGATGGACAGGGAGGCCTGGCGTGCTGCAATTCGTGGGGTAAAGAGTCGGACTCGACTGAGTGACTGCACTGAACTAGAACTGGAATGTCGGAGCTAACGCTGACAGTGAGGCAAAAGCCAGCAAGGTCTGTCCAGGAAGATGCATCATCAACTTGTACAGCAAAAGCTCTTGGGCTGAGGGAGCTTTGCGGCTAAAGGAAAGGAACCTTGTTGCCTTATGGTCATTGGTAAGGATTTTGATCTTTACCTCAAGAATAATTAGAAGTTACTGCAGGTTTCAAAATTGATTTATGAAGAGAAAAGGTGACTCTTTCTACTTGCAAAACACCGAACTGGTTGGCCACATTTTGACTTACTTTCAACAGTAACTGTAGGCAAAAATGCTTGTAGGATAAAAAGATTACCTTAAGTTTTTACCCCTCTCAGAGTTTCTTATTTTCAGTTTGTAAGAAATTTTAAAAAGCGAATTACAAAATTTCACATTGACTGTTGAAAGGGAGATTCCATAACTTCAGATTTTAGATGAGAAAACAAAATACTCACAATACGACATTGATCAAGATCTTTCTGTGGCATTTCCTGTCTGCTTCCAAATAGTCGTCAGATATTTGAGCCCAGTTTTTACACAATGGCCATTACTAATTTCCTCTAGTCCCAGTGGGAATTATGTGTTTGCACCAAAGAGGAAAAACATGTCTGAAAGGCTAATAACATAGTGAAATACATAGTTGAATTGTTAAAATAGTAAATGTTTCAAAATGGTACAATTTGAAATTCTGCATAAGAGGTTGAGTAGGAATGATCTTAAAAAATAAAAAAAATTCTGAAAAAAAGAAATGGAAGCATTCTGCTTAAGTGTTTAGTTTCTTCTTCTTCTTTTTTTCCCCCCAAAATCTTGATATTTCACTGCTGGGTTATTTTCATTTTGTTAAATAATATTTGATGTTTCATGATCATTAACATTGAATATATTTTTTAAGCATAAAATTTCTCTTCAGCTTTAAAAAAGCCTTCAGTGATATTGAAATGATGTATGAATCAGTTGACTTTAAGTTCAAATGGAGACCAGGATATTAATTTTCAAGTTATAGAATTCTTAGAAAAAGAAGTAAAGTTATGTTTATGAAAATACTCGAAACATATAGTAAATAGATATAGTAAATATTGGCTGTAAGAAGCTTATGAACTAATTTCATTGTATAGTTTCCTAATCAAATTTTCTGTTTTCTAAGAGGACCAAAAATTTATTAAAACATGAAGTGAACAGAACATTTACTAGTTGGTGAAAGTTATAGTTTATATTCTGTAGAATTGAACAAAGAAACATGAATGACTATGCAGAAAAGTGCCTGGTTTGGGGAAATGATTAGACTTAGAATTAAGTGCTTGCAAAATTGTGCTAACAGCACGAAGTTAGTGTTAAAATACAAGAAAAAAATTGCTTTCCTGAGGCTAGCTTAGTAACTAGAACAAGGAAACTGCCTGAGCCAGACCCAGATTAAAATCTTTGTGCCCAGACTCAATATGAAAGCTTCCTTTTTCTTTATTGCTTAAGCATTTTACTAAAAATGTGCTATATCATATTTTAAAATATCTTCTATACCCTCTTTAATAAGAAGTCATATTCAAAACAAGCTATTGTGCCCTTCCACTCAAAAATAAATACATTTAGTTCACACAATTCCTCAGGTTTGTGTTCAAAAGTGGGTAAAGAAGAAGCAAGGAGAAAAGAGTTCACATGAGCTGATAAATACTACTAAGAAAATTTTGAGACATTCAAATTTATATGTAAGTTTCATTAAATTTTGACCTTTGAATGTAAAAAAAAATTGTTATTCAAAACATATTTCACCTCTGCAGTAAATAACTACTCAAAGAATTAAAATATTTATACCCTGAACCCAGAAATATTAGTCCCTTGGAAATTCTCTTCAAAATAATTACAAAATAATTCTGTTACTGGTATTAGATGTTCAAATTCTACAACAGTTGGGAACTTAGGAAGTTAGTTATTCATGTACAAATTCCCCCTCATAAATTTTAGCTGCCTTCACTGAAGGCTTTCACCAAAGTGCTATCAATTTTCATCTCTCCTTTATTCCCATGCTCTCTTATGAAAACAAAAGGAAGAAGAACAAATAAATCCAAGATTAAATGACTCTTCCACAAATTCACACTCAAAGTTAAAGCATGAGTATTTGGGGCCATATGCTATGCTAAGTCACTTCAATCGTGTCTGACTCTGTGTGACCCCATAGATGACAACCCACCAGGCTCCCCCGTCCCTGGGACTCTCCAGGCAAGAACACTGGAGTGGGTTGCCATTTCCTTCTCCAATGCATGAAAGTGAAAAGTCAAAGTGAAGTTGCTCAGTCATGTCTGACTCTTAGCGACCCCATGGATTGCAGCCCACCAGGCTCCTCCATCCATGGGGTTTTCCAGGCAAGAGTACTGGAGTGGGGTGCCCTTGCCTTCTCCGTGGGGCCATATAGTACACTTATTTTCACCCTCAAAGAGTATTAAGAAAATTGGAAACAATTACTGTTACACATAAAACCATAGACCTGATTTCCTATATCTTTGCTGAAACATAACTGGTCTTCTAAGAGTGAAAATACAAGTGAGAAGTACAGTATTTCTCTAACGGAAGCAGACTTAGAGATAGAGAACAAACCAGTGGGGAGAGGAGTAGGTAGAGGGGCAAAGGCAGTGAAGGAGATTAAGAGATGCAGACTGCTATGTATGAACTAAATAAGATACAGGGATGTAATGTACAGCACAGGGAGTATTACCAATTTTTATACTAATTTCACTTGGAATATAAACTATAAAAATACTGAATCACTTGTGAACCTAAAACTAATGTAGTATTGTAAGTAAATTATACTTCAATTGAGAAAAAAGAAAGAGTGAAAATAGTTTATAGTATATACAGCCTCTTGGGTAGCATCACCTGTGGTTTTGCTCTGGTAGCAAAATGAAATGGCAGGTTTTTATTAATGAATGTGGGACTCTCTCACCTCCCATTGGAATGCTTCAATCACCCCTCCACTTTGCCTGGTAGATATTTATGATCACAATGTTTGATTCCTCTGGTGAAGATTTCTGGAGGTTTGTGATGGAAAATAGAACATTGAGGGAGTCTTTACCATGTTCTTGGAGATAAACAAGTCAGTACAAATATTAAAGAATTGTTGAGGAAAAAGTCCCTGCCTTTGGGAAACAGTTGCAAAAGATCTCATCATTCATTTTTATTTTCAAACATTTTTTTTTTTTTTTTTACTAATAGCATTGTTTGTTGCAATGTTAATTTTAAAATTTAGTGTTTAGCTTTCAACAAGATCAAAACTAGCATGGCAGAGTTCAGTGGAAGAAGAGAAATACTATACCCACCAGCAAGACAGTTATGTCTTTAGAGCAAGACATAACTTTAGACATAGACATATGTCTTATGTCTTCAGCGACACATACAATCACCGTGTCTAATGGGTGTCCTGAGGACACAATTTTACCTGCTCTATTTTATTTGTCCCATAGAATTCTCTTTAGTTTAATAGGTTTAAGAAAATAGGCATCTAAAGAAAGCACAAGAAAATTTAGACCCCTTCTCCCAAGCGTGATTAAAATGTTTCCTTTACAACAGTAGATTTTACTTATTAGAACTATGACCAATAGTCTTCCTTTCTCCAGATAGTCACCTGAAAGTGTTTAAACATCTAAAGTTAGAACAATAAAAAAATTAAGTATTAAAATAATACATTCATAGAGAAAACATTCATTGAATCATAAACAAAGAAATTCCAGAAAAACATCTACTTTGGTTTCATTGACTATGCTAAAGCCTTTGACTGTGTGATCACAACAAACTGTGCAAAATTCTTAAAGAGATGGGAATACCTTTAAGATGGTTAACTTACCTGCATCCTGAGAAACCAGTATGCAGGTCAAGAAGCAATAATTAGAACCTTACATTGAAAAACTGACTGGTTCAAAATTCGGAAAGGAGTTTGTCAAGGCTGTATATTGTCACCCTGCTTATTTAACTTCTATAGAGTATATCATGTGAAATGCTGGGCTGGATAACTCACAAGCTGGAATCAAGATTGCCAGAAGGAATATCAATAACCTCAGATATGGGGTCACAAAGAATTGAACATGACTTAGCAACTGAAAAATCAATGGATATATTAGAGCATATATAGAGAGCATATATATCCATATATATGGATATATAGAGTTGTAATCTCTTGTGAGATTGGATATCGTGACCTGATATCCAATTATATACTGATACCCAATAATATACTGTATTTCAACAGTGAGAAGAATTTTAAATTAAATATTCACATTTTAATAAAAATATACCCAACTAGTTCACATATTTTCTTCTGCAACCCTTTGGTAGGTTTACTGAGCTGGTCATCTCAAGATCATGGTAAAAAATCTTCTAATGCTCTATTTTAATCACAGAAAGAGGAAGTACAGAAATTTAAATAATTTATTTTTCTAGAAAACTTAGAAAAAATATAAAATTTCTTGAAAATTTATGTTATTTCATAAAATTATTTGATAATTTTTTCAAGTTAAGGCCTCTGTATCTTTAAATTTCTCAAGAGGCAGATCAGGTGGTATGGTATTCCCATGTCTTTCAAATTTTCCACAGTTTGTTGTGATCCACATAGTCAAAGGCTTTGGCATAGTCAATAAAGCAGAAAGAGATGTTTTTCTGGAACTCTCTTGCTTTTTCCATGATCCAGTGGATGTTGGCAATTTGATCTCTGGTTCCTCTGCCTTTTCTAAAACCAGCTTGCACATCAGGAAGTTCACGGTTCACATATTGCTGAAGCCTGGCTTGGAGAATTTTGAGCATTACTTTACTAGCGTGTGAGATGAGTGCAATTGTGTGGTAGTTTGAGCATTTTTGCCTTTCTTTGGGATTGGAATGAAAACTGACCTTTTCCAGTCCTGTGGCCACTGTTGAGTTTTCCAAATGTGCTGTCATTATGAGTGCAGCATTTTCACAGCATCATCTTTCAGGATTTGGAATAGCTCAACTGGAATTCCATCACCTCCACGAGAATTTTTCATAGTGATGCTTTCCAAGGCCCATGTGACTTCACATTCCAGGATGTCTGGCTCTAGGTCAGTGATCACACCATCGTGATTTTCTGGGTCGTGAAGATCTTTTTTGTAAGTTCTTCTGTGTATACCAGACCACCTGATCTGCCTCTTGAGAAATTTGTATGCAGGTCAGGAAGCAACAGTTAGAACTGGACATGGAACAACAGACTGGTTCCAAATAGGAAAAGCAGTACGTCAAGGCTGTATATTGTCATCCTGTTTATTTAACTTCTATGCAGAGTACATCATGAGAAATGCTGGGAACTGGAAGAAACACAAGTTGGATTCAAGATTGCTGGGAGAAATATCAATAACCTCAGATATGCAGATGATACCACCCTTATGGCAGAAAGTGAAGAGGAATTCAAAAGCCTCTTGATGAAAGTGAAAGTGGAGAGTGAAAAAGTTGGCTTAAAGCTCAACATTCAGAAAACGAAGATCATGGCATCCGGTCCCATCACTTCATGGCAAATAGATGGGGAAACAGTGTCAGACTTTATTTTTCTGGGCTCCCAAATAACTGCAGATGGTGACTGCAGCCATGAAATTAAAAGACGCTTACTCCTTGGAAGGAAAGTTATGACCAACCTAGATCACATATTCAAAAGCAGAGACATTACTTTGCCAACAAAGGTTCGCCTAGTCAAGGCTATGGTTTTTCCTGTGGTCATGTATGGCTGTGAGAACTGGACTGTGAAGAAGGCTGAGCGCCGAAGAATTGATGCTTTTGAACTGTGGTGTTGGAGAAGACTCTTGGAGTCCCTTGGACTGCAAGGAGATCCAACCAGTCCATTTTGAAGGAGATCAGCCCTGGAATTTCTTTGGAAGGAATGATGCTAAAGCTGAAACTCCAGTATTTTGGCCACCTCATGTGAAAAGTTGACTCATTGGAGAAGACTCTAATGCTGGGAAGGATTGAGGGCAAGAGGAGAAGGGGACGACAAATGATGAGATGGTTGGATGGCATCACTGACTCGATAGATGTGAGTCTGAGTGACCTCTGGGAGTTGGTGATGGACAGGGAGGCCTGGCGTGCTGCGATTCATGAGGTCGCAAAGAGTTGGACATGACTGAGCGACTGATCTGATCTGATCTTTAAATTTAACCTCATTGGCATTTTCTATGCTGTTCAAATTATTGTTTATGAGTCCCAAGTGTCTTAATAATAAACAATTGTATAAAATAGAAGATTTTATCTCGATCATGGCATCTCATAGTCTTAGGGGAATTCATTTTAATTCAAAAATGTGTTTATCCAAAATTAACAAACCATAGCCCTGCCATCTACTAACTCTTCAATATGTTATTTAATATTTTTAAGCTCCAAATTTCTCACCTGAGTGAAAATTATAATAAGCAACATCATAAGAATATTGTTAAAATTATGAGACTTAAAAAGTACAGTGTCTTCCACGTGATTTATTGTTGTAATTGTTATTTTCACTTTTTTGACAGTATAAATGTAATGTGGTATTTTGTTTTGTTAATTTGACTGACATATAAGAAACAAATTCCCAGTGCTATTTATAACCCAACTTTATGAAGGAACAGTTGTCCTGAAGTACATAAAGTTGAAAAACATTCTTCATAACAAAACAGCATATTATCATTTCAGGAATAGTGAAAACACATGACTGGCAATAGAACACTAAAAAATGTCTAGTATTGTCTCATACAGAAATAGAGATAATTTTTCATAGTTTTGAAAACATCAAAAAATGGATGGACTTAGAAGTAATATAGCATATGCATTTCTATAATGTGCAGTTACAGATCAATAAAAGTGAGTCTAAACATGAAACAGTTACATGGGCTTTTTCAAAAACTAATTTATTACCAAGGTCTTCTCTTTTTTATGTAGATATTTTGAATAAAAGACAACAGACTGGTTCCAAATAGGAAAAGGAGTACGTCAAGGCTGTATATTGTCACCCTGCTTATTTAACTTATATACAGAGTACATCATGAGAAACTCTGGACTGCAAAAAACATGGCACCCCACCCCAGTACTTTTGCCTGGAAAATTCCATGGACAGAGGAGCCTGGTAGGTTCCAGTCCATGGGGTCGCTAAGAGTCGGACACGACTGAGCGACTTCACTTTCACTTTTCACTTTCATGCATTGGAGAAGGAAATGGCAACCCACTCCAGTGTTCTTGCCTGGAGAATCCCAGGGACGGGGGAGCCTGGTGGGCTGCCGTCTATGGGGTCGCACAGAGTCGGACATGACTGAAGTGACTTAGCAGCAGCAGCAGCAGCAGAATCAAGATTGCCGGGAAAAATATCAATAATCTCAGATATGCAGGTGACATCACCCTTATGGCAGAAAGTGAAGAGGAATTCAAAAGCCTTTTGATGAAAGTTAAAGTGGAGAGTGAAAAAGTTGGCTTAAAGCTCAACATTCTGAAAACGAAGATCATGGCATCTGGTCCCATCACTTCATGGGAAATAGATGGGCAAACAGTGGAAACAGTGCCAGACTTTCTTTTTCTGGGCTCCAAAATCACTGCAGATGGTGACTGCAGCCATGAAATTAAAAGACGCTTACTCCTTGGAAGGAAAGTTATGACCAACCTAGATAGCATATTGAAAAGCAGAGACATTACTTTGCCAACAAAGGTCCGTCTAGTCAAGGCTATGGTTTTTCCTGTGGTCATGTATGGATGTGAGAGCTGGACTGTGAAGAAGGCTGAGCGCCGGAGAATTGATGCTTTTGAACTGTGGTGTTGGAGAAGACTGTTGAGAGTCTCTTGGACTGCAAGGAGATCCAACCAGTCCATTCTGAAGGAGATCAGCCCAGGGATTTCTTTGGAAGGAATGAGGCGAAAGCTGAAACTCTGGTACTCTGGCCACCTCATGTGACGAGTTGACTCATTGGAAAAGACTCTGATGCTGGGAGGGATTGGGGGCAGGAGGGGAAGGGAACGACAGAGGATGAGATGGCTGGATGGCATCATTGACTCAACGGACGTGAGTCTGAGTGACTTCCAGGAGTTGGTGATGAACAGGGCGGCCTGGCGTGCTGCGATTCCTGGGGTTGCAAAGAATTGGACATGACTGAGCAACTGAACTGACTGACTGACTGATAGCAATAAACTATCTCATGTAATATACACTATTGATTCCATTTTCTTTGCTAATGTAGTATTTGATTATTGTTTATTAAGATTTTGAGTTACTGTTGAGATAATAGATACTTCCCTCTTAGTTTAGTTGGTAAAGATAGATAATATATATGTATATATATCTTGATGTATAATGTATGTCAAAGAAAAATATAAAATATAAATAAATTTTTCATCCTCCATGTGGTTTCTTAATCATGTATTTTGCCTATTCCCCAAAGGAAATAATAATTTTAAAAACACATCTCAGATTTTCAGTTTCCTTTTTTTCAGTTTTTCCTTTGCTTAACTGACCCTGAGTTGGGGTTGGGGGGAGCGGAATCTGTGAAGTGGATTTGTTCTATTTTTCTCCTCATTTCCTTTCCCATATATGACATTATTTATCCACAGGCGCCAGAGCATGTCCTTGGAGTTGTTTTGCTAGTAGTGGTGATGGATTTACATAGGTTCATCCACAGTCTTTGGCTCAAGCTCTATTGTGAACACCATCTGACACTTGTTGGATGCCAGACCAACATCAGTGTTCTGGTCTTGCCTTGAAGCTGAGTAGAATGAACTGTTCCACCTGTAGACTTCACTCAGCTCATCCCAGGTAAAACAATAGTGGGGCTGTCCTTCTCCAAGTCATCTTTCCTAAGCCTTCTAACAAGCCACTAGTGTGCCTGAGCGCTAAGGTTCTATGGAGGTTGTCTGCATTTAATCTTGTTCTCTTGTTTATGAGTAGGACTAGGAGGCCAAAACTTATAAGAAAAACTTCCAAGTGTGTTTTAAAAAGAAAGACCAGAAATTACAACCCCATTCAAGTGGGTAAGAGATCTTTTTAATGTACTCTAGGTAATTGTGTACTTCAGCTGTTCCCTGTCCTAATAAAGGTAATAATGTCTGAATGTTATGCCGGAGCCAACCCTCATCTCATGTTGTCATGCTGTCGGTTATTTGCCTTTAGGAAATTCATATTTTTGCATTAAGTTGTTTAACTTTTATATCTCCAGACAGTTGTCATTAGGGAGTTCTTATATTTCTGAGTTCCAGCTTAAACAATATTTAGCCTGCTGAAGGTTTCACTTAACAAACTTTATGTTAGCTTTAGGTCAAGACTTCTTATCAAATAATTCACTTTTTGTTTCTACAAATGCTATTGATTGACCTTCCTATAAATGTAGATTGTTGCAATGTGTTCATCTTTCTATATGCCTAATATTTACATGTAACCCATTCATCTGGAGAAGGAAATGGCAACTCACTCCAGTATTCTTGCCTAGAGAATCCTGTGAACAGAGGAACCTGGTGGGCTGCTGTCCATAGGATTGCACAGAGTTGGACATGACCGAAGCGACTTAGCAGCAGTAGCAGCCACCCATTCTTCATCTCAGAAGATGAAATTTCTTGATTCCATAATTAGTAAATATGTTTTCTCATTTCCCCTGAGTACATTTTGCAGTGTGTATATTTAATAGTGTTTGTAGAAACACCATCCAGGTGATGCTAGTGATAAAGAACCTGCCTGCCAATGCAGGAGACATCAGAAACATGGGTCCAGTCCCTGGGTCAGGAAGATCCCCTGGTGGAGGGCAATCTACTCCAGTATTCTTGACTGGAGATTCCAATGGGCAGAGGAGCCTGGTGGGCTACAGTCCACAGAGTCTCAGAGTCAGACATGACTGAAGCAACTTAGCATGAATGCATATAGAAAAAAAAAAGACCTATTTTTTTCTTCAATTGGTGAAATAAAGAAAAAAATAGATACTATTCTAAACAGGCTATGCTGTTACAGTCATAATAATATAATGCCACACTAGTCTAATTCATAGTTTTTCTAACATAATGTTCAATTTCTTAGTGAGAAAATTTCTAACCGGTTGGATGACATAGATGACTCTGATCTTTTAATTTTACTTTTATTTACTTTACTGGTAACATTTTATGACAATATTAAGAATAATCAAAATGGAGTTTATCTAGGGTCTTTAATTCTAAACAAAGTGCATTTCACCTTTTATATTTTAGTTGCTATATTGTTTAATCTTTTAGTTGCCAAGTAAAATTTCAATAAGCCAAAGACAGAAAACTGAGAATTTTTGATGACTAAATTTTAAAGAAATTTGAAACAATCTCAAACTTACAGGAATTTGCAAGTATAGTATAAAACTTCTTTTGTCCTGAATCAGTTGAGAATTGGCTCCTGATGTGATGTTCTACTGCTGCTGCTGCTGCTAAGTCACTTCAGTCATGTCTGACTCTGTGCAACCCCATAGACGGCAGCCCACCAGGCTCTGCCATCCCTGGGATTCTCCAGGCAAGAACACTGGAGTGGGTTGCCATTTCCTTCTCCAATGCATGAAAGTGAAGTCGCTCAGTCTTGTCCGACTCTTAGCAACCCCATGGACTGCAGCCTACCAGGCTCCTCCATCCATGGGATTTTCCAGGTAAGAGTACTTGAGTGGGGTGCCATTGCCTTCTCCAGATGTTCTACTATCACACTTCAAATATTTTAGTGTATATTTCCTATGATTAGCTCCTGCTGCTGCTAAGTCACTTCACTCATGTCTGACTCTGTGTGACCCCATAAATGGCAGCCTACCAGGCTCCCCTGTCCATGGGATTCTCCAGGCAAGAACACTGGAGTGGGTTGCCATTTATATTCTCAAATACAACCACAGTGCAGTCGTCTAAGTCTGGACACTTACTTTGATAGTTTATTACCATCTAATCTTTAGACTTCACTCATATTTCCCAGCTACCCCAATGTTCTTTATAGCAGAAGGACATGTTACCAATACATGTTATATTTAGTTGTGTCTCATAATATTCTTCAATTTTAAAGAATTTCCCAATGATCCCTTGTCTTTTATGAGCTTGTTGTGTTTAATAATTTTGTTACTTTGTAGAATGTTCATCGACATGGATTTAGTTAATGTTTCTTCCTGATTATATTCAGGTTCTGTGCATTTGGTAGGAATATGACAGAAGTTATGCTGTGATCTTTTAACTGCCTCCTAAAAGGTGGAACAATATTTAAATTTTTTCCTGTTACTGATAATATTTACCTTAATCCTTAGAACTATGTGATATCTGCTAGGGTTCTCCACTGTAAAATGATACCTTTTCTCTTTGTATAAATATTTTGTAGAAAGGTAGCTTGAAACCATGTAATTATCCTATTCTCCATAAAACTTTCATTTATTTAATTATATTAGTTGAATTCCTAGTTCCTATTTTGGTCAATGAGTTATATTCTATTATTCTAAATAGTTATTTTCATTCTCAAATGTTTCATGTTTATTTAATGGCTCCTGTGAACTTTAGGCTTGCTTCTGGGTCCTTCTTTTTCTCTTAAAAAAAGTAATCTTTGAGCCAAGAGTAGTAAGGAAAAAATAGTCTTTTCAATAAATAGTGTTGAGAAAGCTGGATATTCACATGCAAAAGAATGAAATTGAGCTCCTATCTTACTAACTTCAGAAATTAACTTGAAATAGATTAAAGACTTAAATGGAAGTCTTGAAACCATAAAACTCCTAGAAGAAAACACAAGGAAAAGCCTCTAGTCATTGGTCTTAGTAATGATTTTTTTTTTTTTTTTAATATGGTATCAAAAGCACAAAGCAGCAAAAGCAGAATGAAACAAATGGGACTAAATCAAACTAAACAGCTTCTGTCCAGGACAAAAAGCAGTCCATAAAATGAAGGGGCAACTTACAGAAGAAAAGACAACCTTTGAAAACCACACATCAGATAGTGGGTTAATATCTAAAATATATAATATACTTTTCAGTTCAGTTGAGCCAATCAGTCATGTCCAACTCAGCCCCATGGACTGCAGCCTGCCAGGCTTACTGTCCATCACCAACTCCCAGAGCTTGCTCAAGCTCACTTCCACTGAGTATGTGATGCCCCAACCACATCATCTTCTGTTGTCCCCTTATCCAATGACATTGGCCTCTGTCATCCCCTTCTCCTCCTGCCTTCAATCTTTCCCAGCATCAAGGTCTTTTCTTTTTTTATTTTTCAACTTTACAATATTGTATTGGTTTTGCCATACATCAAAATGAATCCGCCACAGGTATACATGTGTTCCCCATCCTGAACCCCCCTCCCACCTCCCTCCCTCTACCATCCCTCTGGGTCGTCCCAGTGCACCAGCCCCAAGCATCCAGTATTGTGCATTGAACTTGGACCGGCGACTGGTTTCATATATGATATTATACATGTTTCAATGCCATTCTCCCAAATCATCCCACCCTCTCCCTCTCCCACAGAGTCTAAAAGACTGTTCTATACATCAGTGTCTCTTTTGCTGTCTCACATACATGGTTATTGTTACCATCTTTCTAAATTCCATGTATATGCGTTAGTATACTGTATTGGTGTTTTTCTTTCTGGCTTACTTCACTCTGTAAAATAGGCTCCAGTTTCATCCACCTCATTAGAACTTACTCAAATGCATTCTTTTTAATGGCTGAGTAATACTCCATTGTATATATGTACCACGGCTTTCTTATCCATTCATCTGCTGATGGACATCTAGGTTGCTTCCAAGTCCTGGCTATTATAAACAGTGCTGTGATGAACATTGGGGTACACGTGTCTCTTTCAATTCTGGTTTCCTCAGTGTTTATGCCCAGCAGTGGGATTGCTGGATCATAAGGCAGTTCTAGTCCCAGTTTTTTGAGGGATCTCCACACTGTTCTCCATAGTGGCTGTACTAGTTTGCATTCCCACCAACAGTGTAAGAGGGTTCCCTTTTCTCCACATCCTCTCCTGCATTTATTTCTTGTAGACTTTTGGATCGCAGCCATTCTGACTGGCGTGAAATGGTACCTCATAGTGGTTTGATTTGCCATTTCTCTGATAATGAGTGATGTTGAGCCTCTTTTCATGTGTTTGTTAGCCAACTGTATGTCTTCTTTGGAGAACTGTCTATTTAGTTTTTTGGCCCATTTTTTGATTGGGTCATTTATTTTTCTGGAATTTAGCTGTAGAAGTTGCTTGTATATTTTTGAGATTAGTTGTTTGTCAGTTGCTTCAGTTTGTATGGAAATACAAAAAAACCTCGAATAGCCAAAGCAATCTTGAGAAAGAAAAATGGAACTGGAGGAATCAACCTGCCTGATTTCAGGCTCTACTACAAAGCCACAGTCATCAGGACAGTATGGTACTGGAACAAAGACACAAATATAGATCAATGGAACAAAATAGAAAGCCCAGAGATAAATCCATGCACACATGGACACCTTATCTTTGACAAAGGAGGTAGGAATATACAATGGATTAAAGACAATCTCTTTAACAAGTGGTGCTGGGAAAACTGGTCAACTACTTGCAAAAGAATGAAACTAGAACACTTTCTAACACCATACACAAAAATAAACTCAAAATGGATTAAAGATCTAAACATAAGACCAGAAACCATAAAACTCCTAGAGGAGAACATAGGCAAAATATTCTCCAACATACATCACAGTAGCAACTTACATGACCCACCCTCCCAGAATGGGACCCTCTATGACCCACCTCCCAGAATACTGGAAATAAAAGCAAAAATAGACAAATGGGACCTAATTAAACTTAAAAGCTTCTGCACAACAAAGGAAACTATAAGAAAGGTGAAAAGACAGCCTTCAGAATGGGAGAAAATAATAGCAAATCAAGGTGTTTTCAAATGAGTCAGTTCTTCACATCAGGTGGCTGAAGAATTGGAGCTTCAGCTTCAGCATCAGTCCTTCCAAAGAATATTCAGAACTGATTTCACTCCAAGGAACTCCAATATATTTTTACAATTCAACAACAAAAAAGCAAAAAAAATCCCCAAATCATCTGATTAAAGAAATGAACAGAGAACTCAAATAAACCTTTTTCTAAAGAAGACATACAAATGACCAACAGATACATGAAAAGGTGCTCAACATCACTAATTATCAAGGAAATGCACATAAAAACCACTGTGAGATATCACCCCACACATGTTAGAATGCTGCTGCTAAGTCGCTTCAGTCATGTCCAACTCTGTGCGACCCCATAGACAGCAGCCCACCAGGCTCCCCACATCCCTGGGATTCTCCAGGCAAGAACACTGGAGTGGGTTGCCATTTCCTTCTCCAATGCATGAAAGTGAAAAGTGAAAGTGAAGTTGCTCAGTCATGTCCGACTCTTTGTGACCCCATGGACTGCAGCCTACCAGGCTCCTCTGTTCATGGGATTTTCCAGGCAAGAGTTCTGGAGTGGGGTGCCATTGCCTTCTCTGCATGTTAGAATAGCTGTTGTCAAAAAGACAAGAGAATGTGAGGGAAAATATGGAGAAAAGGGAAATTTAGTGTACTGTTGGTTGAAATGTAAATTGGTACAGCCATTATGAAAAATAGTGAAGAGGTTCTTCAAAAAGTTAAAGACTACTGTAAGTGAAAGTTGCTTAGTTGTGTCCAACACTTTGCGACCCCATGGAGTGTATGTAGCCCACCAGACTCCTCTGTCCATGGGATTCTCCAGGCAAGAATACTGGAATGGGTTGCCATTCCTTTCTCCAGGGAATCTTCCTGACCCAGGGACTAAACCCAGGTCTCTGGGTTATTCCTTACCATCTGAGCCACCAGGGAAGGACCACTATATGATCGAGCAATTCCACTTTCAGGGGTATATCCGAAGTAAATGGGACTTGCCAGGTAGCACTAATGGTAAAGAACCTGCTTGCCAATGCAGGAAACAGAAGATACATGTGTTTGATCCCTAGGTTGGGAAGATCCCCTGGAGGATGGCATGGCAACTCATATCTCGTTTGGTAAATATCAAGCAAGTATTCTTGCTTGGTAAATTCCATGGACAGAGGAGCCTGGTGGTCTACCATCCATAGAGTTGCAAAGAGTCAGACATGACTGAAGAACTTAGCATGCATGCATGCACTGCAGCAAATAAAATCACAATCTCTAAGAGATATCCAAACCTTCATATTCCATAGCAACATTATTCATAGAAGCCAAGACATGGAAGCAGCCCAGGTGTCCATCAACAGATGAATGAATAAAGAAAATATAAGAGAAAAAGAGACAGACAATGGAATTCCATTCAATCATAAAAATTAAGGAAAGTATGCTATGTGTCACATTCAGAAGGTCCCAGAGGACATTAAGTGAAATAAGTCAGTTAGAGGAAGACATACTGTGTGATCTCATTTGTATGTGAAATTCTAAAAAATGCTGAACCCATGATAAAAAGTAGAATGGTCATTGCCAAGGTCTGGTGGGGGTGGGGTATGGGAAGAGGGAGATGCTGGTCAAAGGGCACAAGCTTCCAGATATAAGAAGAATACGTTCTAAGATCTAATATATGGCATGATGACTTTAGTTAATAATACTGTATTATATGGGCTTTCTGGTTGGCTCAGTGGTAAAGAATCTGCCCACAATGCAGAAGTTGCAAGAGAGGCCATGGGTTTGATCCCTGGGTCAGGAAGATCCCCCGGAGGAGGGTATGGCAACCCATTCCAGTACTCTTCTTGCCTAGGAAACTCCATAGACAGAGGAGCCTGGCAGGCTACAGTCCATGGGGTCGCATAGAGTCAGACACGCCTGAAGTGACTGAGCACCGTCTTATATATTTGTAAGTTGCTAAGAAAGTAGATCTTAAACGTTCCCACCATACACAGAAACAAAATTATAATTATGTGAGGTGACAACTGTGTTGAGTAATCTTTTTGTGGCATAATCTCACCATATATACACATATCAAATCATCATGTTGTACGCTTTAAACTTACACAGTGTTATAAGTTAATTATATCTCAACAAAGCTATAACAAATAAAAAAAATGTTCCTCTTTATTCATTGGGTATTTTCTTATTTTTCTACCACCTCAAAAAGTTTGTTCTTAAGTTTTCTGGCACAGCATTCTCCATTATGTATTTTTTCTGCTCTAGCTGTAAAGTAGGCTGTTTCTCCAGTGCTACTTCGTTTGAAGAATGACAATTAGAAGTGGCAATCTGAGGGTTAGGTTTGCCTATTGTTATTGGGTGTTGCTGCCCCCAGGTCATTTTGGTGGACAAAGCTATAGTAACTTTCACATCTACCTGGATGTGTGTCCCAGGGCATGAGTTCACATCGTAATAGTCAATTCTGATCCAATGTTACAGGGTCTAGCCTAGTTTTCTTGCTTTCTATACTGTTAACTCCCTTCTCCCACAGTCAGAAATCTGACTACCATTAGCTTTAATATATTTATTATTTAATCAGTCCTCTGCTTGTACCCAACCTCCTGCTGCCAGTGCTCCCCCTCCCCCACATACTGTGTGGACAGTATGTGTCCTCACCGACTGTGGACTCTCATATAACCAACACTGAGCCCCCACACCCATCCTGGGCAGCCCTTGTCACACCCACCTCTGGGGCACTGCAGCTCTGCTTGCTTGCTTGATGCTCCCTGATGGTTTGGGGTCTAAACTGCCTGGAAAAGAAAGGGAATAGGAAGAGGAAGAGTTGCCTTTTTGTTTTAAAAGTCTAATTTAATGAAGAATTTACTGTTGGACATTCTGGGGCGCCCTTTGGGATGTCTTATTCATCTTGATCTCACTACTACTAGACAGCTTAAGGCTGTTTCCTCTTATCTAACTCTTGAAACATTTTTTTCTCTTAGTTTCTAAGGCAATATCTTAGAAAAATTTTATTATTATTGACAATTTTCCCCTAAAATAGTAATTTATTCCTTTTATTGTGCTCATTCATTAAATAATCATGTTCTCCAGGGTTATTTGCATTTATTCCTTTTATTGTGCTCATTCATTAAATACTCGTGTTTTCCAGGGTCCTGTCTTCAGACCTTCTAACCATGGAAGAGCTACTTGATAGGATTCATCCATGTCCTATATTATTTAGGATAAAAACTTAATTGCAAAAAAAAAAAAAAACCCACAAAACTAATTACTGGGCCAGACTCATGCATCTCACAGCCTGGAGGCCAGGTGAGGCTCCTGTGTTAGCAGCAAATCCCCATAATAGCATGCAGGGCCCCTGAACACTCAGTGTGTTCTTGGACAGTAAGCTGTGAGTTTATCTGTGGTACAATGAGGTAAACCAAGTTCTCACGAGCATCACTGTCTGTCTCAAGAGCAGGCATAAGGTCAGAGCACCATAAAGTTTTGGTGAGGTGCTGACAAGGACTTGGTTGTATAGACACTGAGTTCAAAGTTGGTAATCTGCAGCCCGTGAGAAGAGATGGCTCTTACCATAGGTTACTGAGCTTTTTCCAGAATCAAGAGAGTGGTTACTAATCAAAGTTTTGTGAAAAGGGTGTGGGACCCCAATTAGAAGAGCCAAAGACAAATTCAGGGGTACTGGCTTCCAGGATGAGTGTCCAAGGAGAGCCAAGCAGGACAGTGCTGGCATCCTAGAAGAAGCATGAAGACAGAGCATGCATGAGCGCCAGGGATCCGAAAGTGGTATTTTCACAGTCTAGCAGCTTGAGGTGAGAGCGAACTTTGCCATCATGAACTTGTCTCTGTTTTTCTCTTTACCATTTGGTGTTCTCTTTGTCTATCTGGAAGGGAACAAAAAATTTCCAAAGTAACTTTTAGAAATATTTGTGCAAATGTTAAAACTGAGATAAAAGTAAGGGATTCCAGCAATATAACAAATTGAAGTGTTAATCTCAACACAAATAAGAATATAACATTTCTATATCATGTGTCATCTTTCTTGTTATTTTTGATGAATCTATTTTGGATTGTTAATTTACTGTCAATGGAAGAGCCTGTGATCTGTTTATTTTTCATTTGTTTATTTGTTTTAATAAAAGATATTTTTAGAGCCACTTAGCATTTTCAGTGGAGAAGGAAATGGCACCCCACTCCAGTCTTCTTGTCTGGAGAATCTCAGGGACAGGGGACCTTGGTGGGCTGTCGTCTATGGGATTGCACAGAGTTGGACACGACTGAAGCGACTTAGCAGCAGCAGCAGCATTTTCAGGTAGGCAGTTCTTCTCTATCAGGTAGTTTATTCATAGCTTTACAGCCACATTAATGGGACTAAATAGCATACTTCAGAAGAAGCTGAAAAAACACCAAGGAAGGAATTTCCAAATTATCTAGTCCTGTCCTCATTTCATCTTTTGGATGTAATCTCACTGATAAGTGGAGTAAATACAGAATGAAAGGCTGGATGTGGAGGAAATAATAAAAAGGAAAACAAGAAAGGCTGAGCTCATCTTCAGCCTGGGCTGCATCTCAGCTCTGGTCATATTTATCAAGTGCGGTTGTGACAAATCCTTTTTCCTGGCTTCTTGCCTTACACAGGATTAATAAATAATGAGCTCAATATTTTAGGAAAGAATTGTTCCATTATCATATCTTTCTAAAACATTTACTTTGGTTACTAGCCATTATTGATTCATAATTGAAACACACTATTATGATAGATATATTTATATCTACAGATCCCAAATTGAGGACACCGTGACACAGCACACACATTCACACACACACACACACACACACACACACAATGTATGTCTATGTACCTAAATATGTTGTTACACAAATCAATGATAATTACTTTGTAATGAGAGCTTACCTTTTATTCTTTAAAATATTTATTTCATGGCTAGATTTGAGAAAGATTACCTGAAGAATGTCAACTGTGGAGGTTTTTAGAAAGTTAAGCTTTCTGATTTCTCAAATCCTGTAGGTAGGAAGCATTGTCTATGGAGTGGGGGCAGGGAGATGAGTGGACCTAGAGAGGATGCTGAAAGTTGCTCATGGTCTGTTTGCCCTGGAAAGCAGCTCACAGAGAGGAACATTGGTATCTTTTCAAATCCGCCCTCCTTAGAACAACTGCCATCATTTAAAAATTTGCTCTCTCTTTGCTGACTTATTATCTAGGATAAAATCATCACAGTTCTCTTCCTAATGAGCTGCATTTTTTTTTTTCTAATATCAAAAGAGCAGAAATAGCCAAAACATAGATGAAGGAGTTGTGTAATATCTAGTAAATATACCACGGTGTCTCATAAACATTAAGCTCAGGACAACTTTCATCCAAAAATGGGATTCATTTGATCCAAACCAGATGAATGAAGAAAGCAGCTACCGTGTAAATAGCTCACTTGTTACTTTTCCAGATAGAAAACTAACTATAAATCATTTGGGGGTCTATTTAAAAGACATTCACAGTTTTGTCAGAATAATGTTAACTTTTGGAATCTTTAGAATGTAATATTTTCCAGAGATAAACTCTAAAGGATTAGATGAGCAAATAGACACATAAAAATATTTTAAGTGATACAGCAGCAGATTTCTTCCATACACTTTTTCAGCTTTATTCTGGGACTGGCTTTTCTAGGTCATTTTTTAAAAACGTATTAAAAAATAGATATAAAGAAGGTACTTTGTAGACCTAGTGTACCATGAGATTTTCACAATGGAAGAAGGAACGTCTGTGGTATTTGCGTCAGACCACGAGTCCCTGGCTAGGTATCCATTGTCTGCTTCAGCAAAAAAGAAGCAGTGACGTTTTGGTGAAGAATGC
Source organism: Tragelaphus eurycerus (assembly GCA_935064755.1). Taxonomy (NCBI): domain Eukaryota; kingdom Metazoa; phylum Chordata; class Mammalia; order Artiodactyla; family Bovidae; genus Tragelaphus; species Tragelaphus eurycerus. Next base: position 14,881,636 of record CAKXYN010000041.1, read on the forward strand.
CATTATGTAACCATTCACCAATATGTGAAGGGTCAGAATGCTCCATCTGGTCCTTGTGCCTTTCAGCTCTTAACCCATCATTCTTTTACTCCTGTGATAAGAAAGAGAAGAGAGGACTGGAGCAATGCTGTAGACATAGTTTGAATCTCTTTCTTTCCAAAAGAGACCTCGTTTTGCAATATGAATCCCAGCATCTAATTTTTCTTCTTCTTTTTTTTTTTTTTTTTTTTTTGGTACTAACCTCTTCTCTTTTAGATTTAGGGCCTGTGCTGATTTTCAACTCCCTCTACTTTATCTTCCTGTCCTCCCTAGCATTCTGAAGGCTGAGATGCTTTCAGTAAATTGTTTTTTGAATTAGACTTTAGAATGAGACATTATCTCGAGAATAGGTCTGTTTTATTACTTTGTATCCTTTCCTCTCTGATGAATGGAGCAGCTAGCACAGTGCTTGCTGCTGCTGCTGCTGCTGCTGCTAACTCGCTTCAGTCGTGTCCAACTCTGCGACCGCATAGATGGCAGCCCATGAGGCTCCCCCATCCCTGGGATTCTCCAGACAAGAACAATGGAGTGGGTTGCCATTTCCTTCTCCAATACATGAAAGTGAAAAGTGAAAGTGAAGACGCTCAGTCATAACCGACTCTTAGCGACCCCGTGGACTGCAGCCTACCAGGCTCCTCCGTCCATGGGATTTTCCAGGCAAGAGTACTGGAGTGGGGGTGCCATTGCCTTCTCTGAGCACAGTGCTTGGCACATAGTAAAAGGTGGTCAATAAATAACTGCTAAAACAGAGTCACTTATACTTGAGGTCCAGCACTGTCCCTCAGTAATCGAGCCACAGGAAACTTTAGTTTTTTCTGCTATAAAACTGGAGACGTAGACATTATGTAGTTGTTATCTTAACTAAATGAGATAAGTTATCTAAAAAATGTCTTGCCGAGTTCCAAGAACACAGTAAGTCCCCAATAAATATTATTTCTAAATATTATTAATATTTAAGCTAGTCATTTAGTTTTCATGAACTGTACTCTCCTCCTTTGCACAAGAGGTTTATAATAATTCTTGGAGCTTCCTGACAGGTTTTTTTGAGGATTAAATAAGTTTAGGCTTGTGGAACTCTTTGTGCAATATTTTAAAGAATTATGTAAATTTTTATTAAGGTAATAAAAATCTTTATCACATTAAAAAACTGATGGACTAATGAATTTAAAAACAAGGTTAATGTTGATTCTTACCTTTTCAAGGACAAATTGTTATTTATACTTTTTTAAAAAGTATTTGTGGTTATTTGAGGCTTCCCTGGTGGCTCAGACTGCAAAGAATCCACCTGCAAGGCAGAAGATCTGGGTTCCATCCCTGGGTTGGGAAGATCCCCTGGAGGATGGCATGGCAACCCACTCTAGTATTCCTGCCTGGAGAATCCCCATGGACCGAGGAGCCTGGCCGGCTACAGTCCATGGGGTCTCAAAGAATCAGATATGACTGAGCAACTAAGCACAGCAGGAAAGAAATATCACATCATATTTTGATACAAACTGAAGAAGCATAAAGACAAAAACATGGGGGCAAGGGGGATCTTTCACTCCAGCAAATTAATATTTTATATAAAGACTGAGATTTTGTTAAAAAAATAAGAGATTAAGACTATCTTTTTCAACTGTTAATAATATTGAAGATCATTCTGCTGGGGAAAATTATTATGTCTCAATCAATGTCCTCTTAGTTGAAATGAGCAGGACCTCACATCAAACTGTGTAAGTTACAAAGAGAGTTTTGTGGACCAGCAGGAAGTATTTTGCAGGATCCCAGATCAGCTAGGCCATGGGAGGACTTATGCCAGGAATAGGTAGTACTCTTAGTCCTTTATTTCTACTTTTCTCTTTTTTTTTTTTTTTTTGAGATCTAGCAGCAAAATTTATTCTACATCAAGTAAACATTTCTAAAGCGTTAGAATATCATCATCCTTTCAAGTTTATGTCTTAAACTTGGTATGTGCTATGCTGTGCTTAGTTGCTCAGTCTTGTATGACTCTTTGTGATCCCACGGACTGTAGCCTGCCAAGGTCTTCTATCCATATGGAGTCTCCAGGCAAGAATACTGGAGTGGGTCACTATGCCCTCCTCCAGAGGATCTTTCCCACCTGGAGATCGAACCCAAGTCTCCCACACTGCAGGTGATACTGAGCCAGCAGGGAAGCCCTAAACTTGGTATACCCTTCAACAAAACTTTACATATAGAGCACACAAATCAAAAATTATGTTTTAAATGATAGTAACTACAAAATGGAAGGCTGTCCTCAGTGCTGTTTATCAACCAATCTTTCCTAATGTTTGCAGTTTCAGGCAAAATCTGTCTTTGATGATACAGATCTGCTCTATTACCAATTGTATCCTTTCTCTGCTCTATGCACTTCACTGATGGCTCAGAGGTTAAAGCATCTGCCTGCAATTCAGGAGACATGGGTTCGATCCCTGGGTTGGGAAGATCCCCTGGAGAAGGAAATGGCAACCCATTCCACTATTCTTGCCTGGAGAATCCCATGGACAGAGGAGCCTGGTGGGCTACAGTCCATGGGGTTGCAAAGAGTCAGACACGACTGAGGGACTTCACTCACTCACTCTGCTCTATAGATAGGTTCCCACTGAACTTGGTTCTCCCTGATGGGCCAGCACATGGTAGGATGGAAGAAAGGCCACACTAACACATGGGGAAGAACTCAGAGAGAGGAGTTGGCTGTGTGCTAAGCAACCCAGAAGCTCTCTACTGCAGATTTCCACATAAAATAAATATATGCTACCAATGTCAAACCAGGAAATCTTTCAATGTCATACCGGTAAAAGTAAAATACATTTTGATTTAAAAATATACCCAGAAGGGAAATAATAATACCACCCTCCAATCAGCTATGTAATATGTTTCCCAGATGGGAAAGGTTTATCTGTTTACTGACTGAAAATATATGAGATTTAATGTGTTTCAGAGAAGTCTATTTTGAATGGAATGCTCAGTAGCTTTTAATATTCATTTTAAAGCCAAATAAAATATAAAAATTATTTGAATTTTAACTGTGGGCCAGAAAATGATGAGTGGCAAAATTCCTATAAATTCATAAACCCTCTATATTTCAAGTTGATCATTTGGCCTTTCAAGTAGAATTTCTGCTTCTGGAGTAGCTATAACTCACTCATGTAAATTACTGCTTGGCCACATCTTTAGTTGGTCCCCAAATTGTTTTTGGAGGCATCTTAATCTCTTCTGGCTTCGTGGAAGTTGGCAGACAAGGCAGTAGGGAGCTATTGTGGATCTGTCTTGTTGATTTAGGGCCAGAGCTTCTGCTTCTGTCCTGAATTAGGTTCATTGACAACATTCCCTTCACCACCCTACTCTTTCTTATACTTTATTTGAAGATTTTTAAGGTTCCAATGGATGCAAAGAGCATATATTTGGGAAATGAGTAGAAAAGGTAAGATCTGGGAGAATGAGTATAAGACCAAAGAAGAGATTTTTAAAATTTAGAGGTTTAGATAAACTTCCCTTGGCCTGATGATACTTTAGTACTTTAGCTCATAACCCAGAAATATATTCATACATATATATATGTATGTATTTTGTAAAGATTTGCTTATGTTCTATATAAAATAAAGCACATAGAATTTTACCTTTAGTTTTTATAGTAGCACTTGTAGCTTGCATAGAAATAATAATATACAGTGTCTCTGGCTGAAATTACTAATATGAATTTGGCAATGATTATTAGAACATGCAATCCTTTGGCTCCAAATCACTGTAGATGGTGACTGCAGCCATGAAATTAAAAGACACTTGCTCCTTGAAAGAAAAGCTATGACCAATTTACACAGCATATTATAAAGCTGAGACAATACTTTGTCAACAAAGGTCTGTCTAGTCAAAGCTATGGTTTCTCCAGTAGTCATATATGGATGTGAGAGTTGGAATATAAAGAAAGCTGAGCACCGAAGAACTGATGCTTTTGAACTGTGGTGTCAGATAGGACTCTTGAGAGTCCCTTGGACTGCAAGAAGATCCAACCAGTCCATCCTAAAGGAAATCAGTCCTGAATATTCATTGGAAGGATTGATGTTGAAACTCCAATACTTTGGCCACCTGATGTGAAGAGCTGACTCATTGGAAAAGACCTTGATGTTGGGAAAGATAGAAGGCAGGAGTAGAAGGGGATGACAGAGGATGAGATGGTTGGATGGCATCACCTACTCGATGGACATGAGTTTGAGTAAACTACTGGAGTTGGTGACGTACAGGGAAGCCTGGCGTGCTGCAGTCCATGGGGTTGCAAAGAGCTGGACACGACTAAGTGACTAAACTGAACTGAACTGAATTCTTTGGCAAGCACACCATTAAACAGATTAGCAGATAGAGCCTCTACAATGGCTGATTTTACTTAATTGTTTATTATTGACTTAATTGATTGTTCATGTCAAGTAGCATAAATAATTGATGATGTTGGTAAAATAAACTGCCAGGGACAAATTCATGAAGACTCTTTCATCACACATTTTAAGAGAAAGATAATAATTTACAAATACTTAGGCAGTCTTGGAGGGAATTTGCATTGGATAATTAAACCGAACACCTCTCTTTATGATGAGGCTTATTTTATAAATGACAAGAGATATCATAGTTTACCCCAGGCTGCTATTATCTTTGGTACTATACACATGACCTTTCAGGTTTGTTTTCTTTAATCAAATATATGATTTTTCTTGGACAAAAGTCATGTCTTTGTAGGTCATCATTCTTTCAATTATTAAAGGACCCTATACAAAGAGGTTGTGGGGTAGCTCTTCTCGGCAGTGCTTAGTGCGCTGGCCCTCACCGCCGTCCTTCCTCGGTTGTTGGGTAGCTCCTCTCGGCCGCGCGCGACGCAGCCGGCGGGGCGCTCTTAGTGCGCGACGCAGCTGGCGGGGCGCTCTTGAGGTTCGTGACATTGTACAGGAGACAGGGATCAAGACCATCCCCATGGAAAAGAAATGCAAAAAAGCAAAATGGCTGTCTGGGGAGGCCTTACAAATAGCTATGAAAAGAAGAGAAGCGAAAAGCAAAGGAGAAAAGGAAAGATATAAACATCTAAATGCAGAGTTCCAAAGAATAGCAAGAAGAGATAAGAAAGCCTTCTTCAGTGATCAATGCAAAGAAATAGAGGAAAACAACAGAATGGGAAAGACTAGGGATCTCTTCAAGAAAATCAGAGATACCAAAGGAACATTTCATGCAAAGATGGGCACGATAAAGGACAGAGATGGTGTGGACCTAACAGAAGCAGAAGATATTAAGAAGAGGTGGCAAGAATACACAGAAGAACTGTACAAAAAAGAGCTTCAAGACCTAGATAATCATGATGATGTGATCACTGACCTAGAGCCAGACATCTTGGAATGTGAAGTCAAATGGGCCTTAGAAAGCATCACTACGAACAAAGCTAGTGGAGGTGATGGAATTCCAGTGGAGCTATTCCAAGTCCTGAATGATGATGCTGTGAAAGTGCTACACTCAATATGCCAGCAAATTTGGAAAACTCAGCAGTGGCCACAAGATTGGAAAAGGTCAGTTTTCATCCCAATCCCAAAGAAAGGCAATGCCAAGGAGTGCTCAAACTACCGCACAATTGCACTCATCTCACACGCTAGTAAAGTAATGCTCAAAATTCTCCAAGCCAGGCTTCAGCAATATGTGAACCGTGAACTTCCAGATGTTCAAGCTGGATTTAGAAAAGGCAGAGGAACCAGAGATCAAATTGCCAACATCCGCTGGATCATGGAAAAAGCAAGAGAGTTCCAGAAAAACATCTATTTCTGCTTTATTGACTATGCCAAAGCCTTTGACTGTGTGGATCACAATAAACTATGGAAAATTCTGAAAGAGATGGGAATACCAGACCACCTGATCTGCCTCTTAAGAAATCTGTATGCAGGTCAGGAAGCAACAGTTAGAACTGGTCATGGAACAAAAGACTGGTTCCAAATAGGAAAAGGAGTACGTCAAGGCTGCATATTGTCACCATGTTTATTTAACTTATATGCAGAGTACATCATGAGAAATGCTGGACTGGAAGAAACAGAAGTTGGAATCAAGATTGCCGGGAGAAATATCAATAACCTCAGATATGCAGATGACACCACTCTTATGGAAGAAAGTGAGGAGGGGCTAAAAAGCCTCTTGATGAAAGTGAAAGTGGAGAGTGAAAAGGTTGGCTTAAAGCTCAACATTCAGAAAACGAAGATCATGGCATCTGGTCCCATCACTGCATGGGAAATAGATGGGGAAACAGTGGAAACAGTGTCAGACTTTGTTTTTCTGGGCTCCAAAATCACTGCAGATGGTGACTGCAGCCATGAAATTAAAAGACGCTTGCTCCTTGGAAGGAAAGTTATGACCAACCTAGATAGCATATTCAAAAGCAGAGACATTACTTTACCAACAAAGGTTCGCCTAGTCAAGGCTATGGTCTTTCCTGTGGTCATGTATGGATGTGAGAGCTGGACTGTGAAGAAGGCTGAGTGCCGAAGAATTGATGCTTTTGAACTGTGGTGTTGGAGAAGACTCTTGAGAGTCCCTTGGACTGCAAGAAGATCCAACCAGTCCATTCTGAAGGAGATCAATCCTGGAATTTCTTTAGAAGGAATGATGCTAAAGCTGAAACTCCAATATTTTGGCCACCTCATGCGAAGAGTTGACTCATTGGAGAAGACTCTGATGCTGGGAGGGATTGAGGGCAGGAGGAGAAGGGGACGACAGAGGATGAGATGGCTGGATGGCATCACTGACTCGATGGATGCAAGTCTGAGTGACCTCCGGGAGCTGGTGATGGACAGGGAGGCCTGGCGTGCTGCGGTTCATGGGGTCGCAAAGAGTCGGACACGACTGAGCGACTGATCTGATCTGATCTGATACAAAGAGGTGTTCTGTGATCATAAAAGGTTTTTCTCCAGATTTAAAAGCATGTCAAGAATTGTCAGTAATAACTTAATCTGTCTTCGAATGTGTGTGGAAGAAGGTAATAACTTTTGATTTTGAAAGCCAATAATTCTGGATGTCTGAGATTTAATTGGAAAGAACTAAGATCATCACAAAATTTGCTACAGAAACTCCTGGAGCTGGAAGTAACAAAATACACAAAAAATAAAAAGAGAGGCTCTCAAATTTAATCAAACTATATTTTGTCCTTTTTCTACATGTGTTTGCTTTTTTGATTGCCTATCAGTTCAGTTCAGTCACTAAATCGTGTCTGACTCTTTGTGACCCCATGGACTGCAGCACGCCAGGCTTCCCTGTCCATCACCAACTCCCAGAGTTTACTCAGACTCATGTCCATTGAGTTGGTGATGCCATCCAACCATATCATCCTCTGTCGTCCCCTTTTCCTCCCACCTTCAATCTTTAACAGCATCAAGGTCTTTTCCAATGAGTCAGTTCTTCTCATCAGGTGGCCAAATATTGGAGTTTCAGCTTCAGCATCAGTTCTTCCAATGAATATTCAAGACTGATTTCCTTTAGGATTGACTTTAACAGTTGCTATTCTGAGTAAGCCAAACTGTGGGTCTTACTTTTCATTCTTGTCTTAGGCTTTCTAGGACATTGGGTTTGTGCCTGAATTTTAGTTATATTTATCAAAGCCAAAAATAGAGGTTTTCTGAGAAAATGATGAAAAATGTTATAACTCAGCTAGTTCAGCACATATAATAAAATTTTCCCCAACCTGTAAGTTGCTTTAACCATACCTATATATCTGGCACATACTTTAGTAAGTACTTTAAAAAGTGATACTGAGTAAATTAATTCTATTCAGAGAGAAGTCTCTTAGTATTTTAATAGAAGAGTCTTTGAAAAGAACTGAGTCTGGATATGAACTTATTCTGATGTCCACTGGTCAGGTAAATGATTAGGTTGCTTGGTTTATTTATAGTAAACAAGGCAAATTTGTTACAAGTTAACTCTATTTTAAAGAAAGACTACTTCCTCTCTGTTTTAGCTCTTTCCCCCTCCCTCCTGCTGTTACCTGAAAAATTCATTTTCCCCCACTTGGTGGGTGTCAATTTAAGAAACACAACCAAAGACTGGGAGAAGGAAAGGTTTATTACTTGCAGCAAGTATGCAGAACACTGGGAATCTTTCCCAACACAGTGTCTCTCCAAACAGCAAAATTGGGGATGTTTTAAGCTAAAAGGGGCTTAAAACACATATTTGTGAAGGGGCTTGAGTGGTGGACAGAGTCCAAGTTTTAGCTGATGGAAGTCACAGGGTCCAGAAAAGGTCAACATCATTATCCCTCAGGTCTCAGTTGATCTGGAGGTTGAGTCTTCAGGTTTATCTTTACCACTGAAACAGAACTGGGAATCTTTACAACTAATTTATTGCCTTTGCTGTTACTTCTCTCATCTGATGGCAGTCATTTTTTTATTCCCTAAAGATAAGTAATTACTGAGACATGTTCAAGGGCAAGTATTGTGGCAAGGCTTAGACACAAAATGACTTAGACCAAAAATGGCTTCTCTCATGTCGAGAAAGCCAGGCTTGCTTCTCTTTCTCTGGGGGCACCCTACCCTATCTGTTTGCATACCATTTATCTTTCCATTGTCTCTTGTCTTCATGTTCTTCTTCTTCTTCCCTTTTTCCCCGTGTCTTCTTTTCCCTCCTGTGATTCTTCTTTATTACTCTTTCCCTCTCCTTATTTAATGTCTTCTCTTTTTTAAAGTAGTCGCAAAACCACTATTTTTATATTGAAGTTTGATTTCTTCTAGCATATACTAAACTAGTACTTTTGCCAACAGAATGCCCATATGATGCTTCCTAAGTCTTAAAAAAGCCTGTTGTCCCATTTGAATCATTTCCTGTTTGAATAATTCAAAATTTTCCAAAGATACAAATATCTTGTCAGAATAGAAGTAATGAGACAATATATATTTTATAGAGAAATACTCTACTTTCATATATTTAAGATTACTATTTAGAAAGGATTGTAAGGTGATTCACAAACTCAATAAAGATATTAATTTCAGAGAATAATAAGTTTTAATGACAAAGTTTCCAAGCTATTTTGTAAATAGAACAATAGCAAATACTTTCCTTGGCATCAAATCACCATCTTTCTAATAAATCAATTCAAAGTGAATAAATAAATCATTGATTGGAATGAAAGATTAGCATATCACTTCTATAGTTTTTTTCAATAAGCAGGTGGATAGAAACACAAAGAAAGGAATAGATGGGAACTGGAGAAGAGAAACGACAGTTCCTCCAGGATGACAGAAGAAATATGTAGTATGTCCTTAGATGCTCTGAAGGTTTCTGTTTAACCAGGTTCCTCCTCTCATAGCAGGGCCTCACCTATACAACCCATCATTTTCCCAGGAGCTCAATAACCAGCTGGGTCTCATTTGATGAGCAGGATGAAGAAGAGAATCCAATTCCTGTGGAGACCATCAGGATAATATCTTGTCACTGAGTTCATCAGTTAGAGAGTCGGGACTCCACATATGATCATCCATTAGACATCCCTGCATGACAGATGAGATGAGGATTCAGCACCCAAGACTCCAGTCATAAATTTTGCAGAGGGAGACAGCATAACTCTTTTTTCCATACCAACCACTGAGGTTAGATAGGAAATACCATTTGCTGTCTTAGTAGAATTCAACTTTAATTAACAGTGTAGCTTCTTCAAAGAACTTACATTCTTCCTTTGGATTCCATGATACCTTATTTTCTTCATTTTTTTCTTCACCCTGTTTATTTAACTTATATGCAGAGTACATAAAGAGAAACGCTGGACTGGAAGAAACACAAGTTGGAATCAAGATTGCTGGGAGAAATATCAATAACCTCAGATATGCAGATGACACCACCCTTATGACAGAAAGTGAAGAGGAACTCAAAAGCCTCTTGATGAAAGTGAAAGTGGAGAGTGAAAAGGTTGGCTTAAAGCTCAACATTCAGAAAACGAAGATCATGGCATCTGGTCCCATCACTTCATGGGAAATAGATGGGGAAACAGTGGAAACAGTATCAGACTTTCTTTTTCTGGGCTCCCAAATCACTGCAGATGGTGACTGCAGCCATGAAATTAAAAGATGCTTACTCCTTGGAAGGAAAGTTATGACCAACCTAGATAGCATATTCAAAAGCAGAGACATTACTTTGACAACAAAGTTTCGTCTAGTCAAGGCTATGGTTTTTCCTGTGGTCATGTATGGATGTGAGAGCTGGACTGTGAAAAATGCTGAGCGGGGAAGAATTGATGCTTTTGAACTGTGGTGTTGGAGAAGACTCTTGAGAGTCCCTTGGACTGCAAGGAGATCCAATGAGTCCATTCTGAAGGAGATCAGCCCTGGGATTTCTTTGGAAGGAATGATGCTAAAGCTGAAACTCTAGTACTTTGGCCACCTCATGCGAAGAGTTGACTCATTGGAGAAGACTCTGATGCTGGGAGGGATTGAGGGCAGGAGGAGAAGGGGACGACAGAGGATGAGATGGCTGGATGGCATCACTGACTCGGTGGATGTGAGTCTGAGTGACCTCCAGGAGTTGGTGATGGACAGAGAGGCCTGGCGTGCTGCGATTCATGGGGTTGCAAAGAGTTGGACACGACTGAGCGACTGATCTGATCTGATCTGATTTATGCTTTATAAATACATTCATTATTTATTATTGTTGTTGTTTGGTTGCCAAGTCATGCCTGAATCTTTTGTGATCTCATGGACTGTAGCTCATTAGGCTACTCTGTCCATGGGATTTCCTAGGCACTAATCCTGGAGTGTATTGCTACTTCCTTCTCTAGCGGCTCTTCCTGGCTCAGGGATTGAACCCACAGCTCCTGCATTGGCAGGCAGACACTTTACCCCTGCATCACCTGGGAAGCCCATTCATTATTTAGCTTGTATTAATTTTTCTTATGGTTCAGGGGCCATTCATTAAAACACGTTTTTCATCCATCAGACAGTTGATGAACTTTGTTTATATTAAATTAATTCAAGGATACCAAAGACAATGTGATGAGAGATGGAACTAGGACGGGGTGGGGGTGGGGGTGCAGAAGACGTCGATGCTGCTTTATGTTTGAGCTGATGACTAAGTACTTTAATGAAACAAAAATTGGAGTTTTATTTGAGGTCTGTGAAATCTTCCTTCATATAGTGCTTTTTGTTTTTGAAAGAGGAAAATGTTTTGAAGGGAAAACATTTAGAAAGAAAGCAGTGTGTTTTCATAGGCAGATGTCCTCCTAGGAAAGTAAACTGCAGATGACTACAAAGGATTATGACCTGTAGACCAAGCACAGCATTTGTGTTCTGTGATTTCTAAAGTATGATTATTTTCTTGGTCTTTATTTTTTCCTTCAGAGGGCCAGGTTTTTATTTATTGCCTTACTTAGTGATTTACACAAATACTCTCAGATCCTTCTAGATCTCTTTCTTGCTCCATAATAAAAGCTGTTGTTTATACACAAAATTACAGTTTCAAAGAATAAATATAATTAGATAAAGGAGATGGACATAACTATCAGAAGAGACATATTAGATGGTGGTTTTTGTTGTTCAGTTGCTAAGTCATGTCCAACTCTTTGCAACCCCATGGACTGCACCATGCCATGCTTCCCTGTCTTTCACTATCTCTGGAGTTTGCTCAAATTCATGTCCATTGAATCAGTGATGCCATGCTATGCTATGCTATGCTATGCTATGCTAAGTCACTTCAGTCGTGTCCAACTCTGTGCGACCCCATAGACGGCAGCCCACCAGGCTTCCCCATCCCTGGGATTCTCCAGACAAGAACACTGGAGTGGGTTGCCATTTCCCTCTGAAAGTGAAAAGAGAAAGTGAAGTCGCTCAGTCGTATCCGACTCTCAGCAACCCCATGGACTGCAGGCCCCTAGGCTCCTCCATCCGTGGGATTTTCCAGGCAAGAGTACTGGAGTGGGTGCCATCGCCTTCTCCGAGTGATGCCATGCAGTCATCTTAACCTTTGTTTTCTCCTTCTTCTCCTGCCCTCAACTTTCCCAGCATCAGGGTCTTTTCCAATGAGTCAGTTCTTCACGTCAGGTGGGCAAAGTCTTGGAGTTTCAGCTTCAGCATCACTCCTTCCAATGAATATTCAGGACTGATTTCCTTTAGGATGGACTGGTTGGATCTCCTTGCAGTCCAAGGGACCCTCAAGAGTCTTCTCCAGGACCACAGTTTAAAAGCATCAATCCTTTGGCACTCAGCCTTCTTTATATTCCAATTCTCTCATCTACACATGACTACTAGAAAAACCATAGCTTTGATTATATGGACCTTTGTTGGCAAAGTAATGTCTGTTTCTTAATATGCTGTCTAGGTTTGTCATAACTTTTCTTTCAAGGAGCATTCGTCTTTAAATATCCTGGCTGCAGTCACTGTCCACAGTGATTTTGGAGCCTAAGAAAATAAAATTATATCTGCCACTCTTTCCATTGTTTCCCCATCTACTTGCCATGAAGTGATGGCACTGGATGCCATGATCTTAGTTTTTTGAATGTTGAGTTGTAAGCCAGCTTTTTCACTCTCCTCTTTCACTTTCATCAGGAACAACCCTTATATATTTGAATGGTTATAATTTGAGAAATGACATCACTCTTATGGCAAAAAAATGAAGAACTAAAGAGCCTCTTGATGAAAGTGAAAGTGATGTGTGGATGTGAGAGTTGGACTATAAAGAAAGCTGAGCGACAAAGAAGTGATGCTTTTGAACTGTGGTATTGGAGAAGACTCTTGAGAGTCCCTTGGACAGCAAGGAGATGCAACTAGTTCATCCTAAAGGAAATCAGTCCTGGATGTTCATTGGAAGGACTGATGCTGAAGCTGATACTTTGGCCACTTCATGTGTAGAACTGATTCATCTGAAAAGACTCTGAGCTGGGAAAGATTGAAGATGGGAGCAGAAGGGGACATCAGAGGATGAGATGGTTGGATGGCATGACCGATGCAATGGACATGAGTTTGAGTAAGCTCTGGGAGTTGATGATGGACAGGGAAGACTGGCATGCTGAAGCCCATGGGGTCGCAAAGAGTCGAACATGACTGAGTGACTGCACTGAACTAAAGTGATACTCCAGCTAGCACTAATTATGTGGTTATTATGTGGCAGGTGTTGTGCTCAGGCTTCTACACAAATTGCCCCATTTACATTTAAATTAACATTATGATGCAGACACTGTTGATTATATTATCATATTATTTCTGTTTTTCAGATGGAGAAATCCAGCACACAATAGTCCAGTAGATTTCCTGAGGCACAGATATACTGAAAGGTGGGGCCAGGATTTGAACCTACTTTTCTGATCCTGGGGCACTGATGAAAACACTCCAGCTCACTACTTCTTTGGTTTGTATACTATGGACAAGACAAGAAACACTGACCAATGGAAGATACAGCATGGCAGATGCACGTTGAATAAAAAGAACTTTCTAAGATGGCTCTGATGATCCTATTTGCAGGGAAACAAAGGAGACATAGATCTAAAGAGCAGACATGTGGACACAGTGAGGGAAGTAGAGGGTGGGATGATGTGAGAGTGTACCGTATATAAAGTAGATAAATAGTGGAAGTTTTCTGTATGACACAGGGAACCCAAAGCCAGTGTGCTATGATAACCTAGTTGGGTGGGATGGGGAAGAAGGTGGGAAGGAGGTTCAAGATGGCGGGGGCATATGTATACCTGTGGCTGATTCATGTTGATATATGGCAGAATCCATCACAGTATTGTGACATAATTGTCCTCCAATTAAAAATTAAGTTAAAAAAAGAACTTTCTAATGATGAGGTATATGCAAAGTAGAATGGAGTGCTTTGGAAATGATTAATATCTTGGTTATATTCAACTGGAGATGAAATGAAAGCTTCATGGAAATGACACAGTGGGTAGTTTTACTTCAGAACAAAGTTAAATTATGTTTATAATTTTTTTCCTGCTTGTCCTAGAGTTTATGATACTATGAAAAAAAAAAATGCATGTGGATATGTCTATTTGTAACTTGCCAGCAGGAGTAACTGTCTCTTGCTGTCTCTGAGTTTCCTGCCACAAAAACCCTCCTCTTTTCATGCTGACTGCTCAAATTCCTTTACAAATATCTGTATTAGATTAGAAATTGAGTCTGAGCATGAAAGAGGAATGCTAATGAAATTCAAAATATGAAAAGAAGATGGAGAAAGAGAAGGCCAAATGCAGGAAAATGAAGGAAAGAATGGCTAAGTCTCTCCTAAGTTAGTGATTGAAAATTCCTTCTGAATTTCTTAATGAAAATATGGTATGTATGTACAGCTGCTCCTTAGTTTACAGTCATTAGCTTTCAAAAACCCATTTAAGTCCATTTTCTAAAGCTCAAATGGACGTAAGAAACTAAGATTCAAGTCCAGAATATATTTTTGTGAAATAAGTTAGTTAATGAGTTTCTCAAAGTTTTACAATTCCATCCATATTCCATCCCAATGATCTCTTTCTTGTTAGGGATCCTTTTACAAAACTGGTCATTATTTTACATTTTGCTGCTAAGAATAATCTATAGACACTATTTGAACCCTTGATTTTTAGTTTCCTTTTTTAAAGTTGTGCAGTCACGTCCAACTCTTTGAGACCCCATGGACTATACAGAAATTGGAATTCTCCAGGCCAGAATACTGGAGTGGGCACCCTTTTCCTTCTCCAGGGGATCTTCCCAACCCAGAGATCGAGCCCAGGTCTCCCACATTGCAGGCAGATCAGTGATGTTTTACCTGATTAGGCTTTAATTTATCAAACTCCTATATTTCTCCTGATTTAACAGTAGATTTTTCCTCTTGTGAATTGCTATGTCTTGTTGATTATCAGTTGACTGGACACATAATATTTCACCTGTGCTATGATTCTTTTTAAATCCTTTATATCCTCTGAAAATATTCTATTTGGTGATAGTCTACCATACACAGGGATTTTAGTTTTCTTAAACACTCTCAAATCATGTAGCCTATGCCCTAATAGTTTTGTATGCTCCACTACAGCTGAAATTAAAATGGCCACCCTTGCAATCCATCAGTGTGGGCAAAGTTGAGGTACTTTGCTCTAGATGGAGACTGTATATCCATGAGGGTGCCTTAGCTGGAAATACACTGATTTTGTAACAAGGCTGCCATGAACTCCTTTGCCCTGACTTTCAACGGTTTCCTATGATGCAGGTCTGTTGCAGCAGAGCTGGTGGGGTCAGCATTATTTCAGAAAAATTTCTGAGCTGCTTGCTGTGTTCCAAGGACTATGAATTCAGACTCATTCTGCAAAGGTGCTAGGGCTGCAATAAAGAAGATATTATCAATTTTACTAAAAATAAGAATCATTTTAAAAAATTCATTAGTCCAGTTACATAATGTTAAATTCTTGGCTTTAGTCTTCACATAAAAATGTTCAGAAATGGCACAATTTTACAAGCCATTGTTCAAGGTTGGGTCAAAAATGGTGTTTGCAGAGACTTCAAGGTCTCTGAAAACTCTCTAAATGAATTTATTTCACAAAATTAAATTTAGACATCAGTGATAGCCCCTTACCCAGAAATTCAGATGCTCTCTTTGTATAATTTCAAAACTCTAGCAGCTAAAGATTATTAAAAAGTAAACAAGTGTTGACCATTAGAAAGGAGCTACCTGACTTTCCTTTCTGCAGAGATTTGAATATTGCTTCTTAAACAACCACAAGGGTGACCAGTTATGGTCAGCCTCCTACTTCCCTCCCTTCCTTTTTCTGACCTCCTCTCACTTCTTTTTCTCTCATTTACTTACTCTCACTTTCTGCCTCTCTTTCCCTCAGGCTATCTTTCTCTCCCTTTGTATTTCTCTGGCATTCTCTTTATTTACTTTTTCTATTCTCTGAATTAAAAAGAATAAACAGTTATTTTCTGCAATGTTTTGCTTAGCAGCCTAGGCCTTGACCTTGTGTGACCTAATATTCTCTTGGAGGATGATTTAAGCATTACAGAAGCATACAGAAGGCACTCATATGAAATCGGTCCAGTCTTTAGATTCTGATTAAATATTTTGTAATTTGAAAAAAATGGAAATGCAAGCAGTGATTCATTAAAGTTCAATGTTTCTTTTTTTTTCCTTTAAACTTCCTATTTCTTAGGAAGAAGATAGGACATAATTTTGTACTGTTGAATAAATCCTGGCAGGAGGAAAACTTAGTATATTGGGCAATCATCTATGTTAATCAAATGGAATTTTGTAAACTCCTCCAACCAGGTTACCATGGCATCTGTGCTGACTTGGGGGAGCCCTTTTCTATGACATAATGCTCTCTCAACATAGTCTTCTAAACTTCCTAATCTTTCTATCATAAAATAGATCTCATTGAAGTTTAACTATATAATTTCCTAAAACATTTTTTTTCCTCTGAAGTGACAGAAATAATTCCTGTTCACTAACAGGAAGCAAGTACATTATTTTTTTAAATTTTATTTTACTTAACTTTACAGTATTGTATTGGTTTTGCCATACATCAAAATGAATCTGCCACAGGTATACATGTGTTCCCCATCCTGAACCCTCCTCCCTTCTCCCTCCCCAGATCATCCCTCTGGGTCTTCCCAGTGCTCCAGCCCCAGGCATCCGGTATCAGGCATTGAACCTGGACTGGCGATTCGTTTCAAACATGATATTATACATATTTCAATCCCACCCTCTCCCTCTCCCAGAGTCCAAAAGACTGTTCTATACATCAGTGTCTCCTCTGCTGTCTCGTATACAAGGTTATTGTTACCATCTTTCTAAATTCCATATATATCCGTTAGTATACTATATTTGTGTTTTTCTTTCTGGCTTACTTCACTCTGTATAATAGGCTCCAGTTCCATCCACCTCCTTAGAACTGATTCAAATGTATTCTTTTTAATGGCTGAGTAATACTCCATTGTGTATATGTACCACAGCTTTCTTATCCATTCATCTGCTGATGGATATCAAGGTTGCTTCCAAGTCCTGGCTATTATAAACAGTGCTGCGATGAATATTGGGGTACATGTGTCTCTTTCAATTCTGGTTTTCTCAGTGTGTATGCCCAGCAGTGAGATTGCTGGATCATAAGGCAGTTCTATTCCCAGTTTTTTGAGGAATCTCCACACTGTTCTCCATAGTGGCTGTACTAGTTTGCATTCCCACCAACAGTGTAAGAGGGTTCCCTTTTCTCCACACCCTCTCCAGCATTTATTGCTTGTAGACTTTTGGATCGCAGCCATTCTGACTGGCGTGAAATGGTACCTCATAGTGGTTTTGATTTGCATTTCTCTGATAATGAGTGATGTTGAGCCTCTTTTCATGTGTTTGTTAGCCAACTGTATGTCTTCTTTGGAGAAATGTCTATTAGTTCTTTGGCCCATTTTTTGATTGGGTCATTTATTTTTCTGGAATTGAGCTGTAGGAGTTGCTTGTATACTTTTGAGATTAGTTGTTTGTCAGTTGCTTCATTTGCTATTATTTTCTCCCATTCTGAAGGCTGTCTTTTCACCTTGCTTATATTTTCCTTTGTTGTGCAGAAGCTTTTTAAGTTTAATTAGGTCCCATTTGTCTATATTTGCTTTTATTTCCAATATTCTGGGAGGTGGGTCATAGAGGATCTTGCTGTGGTGTATGTCAGAGAGTGTTTTGCCTATGTTCTCCTCTAGGAGTTTTATGGTTTCTGGTCTTACATTTAGATCTTTGATCCATTTTGAGTTTATTTTTGTGTATGGTGTTAGAAAGTGTTCTAGTTTCATTCTTTTACAAGTGTTTGACCAGTTTTCCCAGCACCACTTGTTAAAGAGATTGTCTTTAATCCATTGTATATTCTTGCCTCCTTTGTCAAAGATAAGGTGTCCATAGGTGTGTGGATTTATCTCTGGGCTTTCTATTTTGTTCCATTGATCTATATTTCTGTCTTTGTGCCAGTATCATACTGTCATGATGACTGTGGCTTTGTAGTAGAGCCTGAAGTCAGACAGGTTGATTCCTCCAGTTCCATTCTTCTTTCTCAAGATAGCTTTGGCTATTCGAGGTTTTTTGTATTTCTATACAAATTGTGAAATTATTTGTTCTAGCTCTGTGAAGAATACCATTGGTAACTTGATGGGGATTGCATTGAATTTATAAATTGCTTTGGGTAGTATACTCATTTTCACTATATTGATTCTACCAATCCCTGAACATGGTATATTTCTCCATCTATTAGTGTCCTCTTTGATTTCTTTCACCAGTGTTTTATAGTTTTCTATATATAGGTCTTTAGTTTCTTTAGGTAGGTATATTCCTAAGTATTTTATTCTTTTCATTGTACTGGTGAATGGAATTGTTTCCTTAATTTCTTTTTCTATTTTCTCATTGTTAGTGTACAGGAATGCAAGGGATTTCTGTGTGTTGATTTTATATCCTGCAACTGTACTATATTCATTGATTAGTTCTAGTAATTTTCTGGTGGAGTCTTTGGGGTTTTCTATGTAGAGGATCATGTCATCTGCAAACAGTGAGAGTTTTACTTCTTCTTTTCCAATTTGGATTCCTTTTATTTCTTTTTCTGCTCTGATTGCTGTGGCCAAAACTTCCAAAACTATGTTGAATAGTAATGGTGAAAGTGGGCATCCTTGTCTTGTTCCTGACTTTAGAGGAAATGCTTTCAATTCTTCACCATTGAGGATAATGTTTGCTGTGGGTTTGTCATATATAGTTTTTATTATGTTGAGGTATGTTCCTTCTATTCCTGCTTTCTGGGGAGTTTTTATCATAAATGGATGTTGAACTTTGTCAAAGGCTTTCTCTGCATCTATTGAGATAATCATATGGTTTTTATTTTTCAATTTGTTAATGTGGTGTATTACATTGATTGATTTGTGGATATTGAGGAATCCTTGCATTCCTGGGATAAAGCCCACTTGGTCATGGTGTATGATCTTTTTAATGTGTTGTTGGATTCTGATTGCTAGAATTTTGTTAAGGATTTTTGCTTCTATGTTCATCAGTGATATTGGCCTGTAGTTTTCTTTTTTTGTGGCATCTTTGTCAGGTTTTGGTATTAGGGTGATGGTGGCCTCATAGAATGAGTTTGGAAGTTTGCCTTCCTCTGCAATTTTCTGGAACAGTTTGAGTAGGATAGGTGTTAGCTCTTCTCTAAATTTTTGGTAGAATTCAGCTGTGAAGCCGTCTGGACCTGGGCTTTTGTTTGCTGGAAGATTTCTGATTACAGTTTCAATTTCCGTGCTTGTGATGGGTCTGTTAAGATTTTCTATTTCTTCCTGATTCAGTACATTTTAAAAGAGAAAAGATGTACAGCTACTAAATGGCCCAACTATAATCAAAATAATTCTACCACTTTCCACCAGATGGCACCCCTTTTTTGAGCTTAGGAAAGAAATTGTGAAGGCTGGGGAAAGCCTCTCTTATTTTAGAAACAGGATTGGTTTTGGATAAGGTTTTTTAGTCAGTGAAATTGAATTAAAAAATAAAACTGAGACTTTACTAAGATGCTTCCAAATAAAATGTGCGATTAAATAATATGTTTAATTTGATAAAATTAAGTCTATGTGAATAAAGCCAGTCCCAGTTTAACCTGAGCTCCCCAGGGGTTCCATTAAGTTTTAATTTTCATTTGATTTTTTAACTGGCTCTCATTTTGAGTGCCTCCTTTAACTTTTAACAAAGCACAGCAACCAAGGGTGTCCCAAATAAAGGCCTGGTTTAATTTCTAAATCAACCATCAACTTGCCAGTCAAAAGTCCTAGGTAAACACTTTAACATTTTGTCCAAAACCGTGGGATTGGCAGTGTGGATCTTCCAAGTTAAACAATGCAAGGCCAAGTCTACTGGCTGCATACTTCTTGTCCTTGCATGTGGCTCTGTTTGCATCTCTGACTAAACTCTAACACTATCTTTGTTGCTCCTCTGCAGTGACCTTTTCAAGTGAATCAGGACATGAGATGTCTTCCCAGATGTCACCCCAACACAGTCAGAGGAAAAGCATCCTATTTCACAGTCTCATATTCACTAAAGACATCAAATGTCACTGAGTAGAATCCAAATTGGATGACGTCCTTTGTTTTCTTTGGAATTTTATTCATTGATGATAAACAACCACACTGAGAATTCAGAAACAGATCTTTGTGATTTAGAGGGAACAAGGGCCAGTGAGAGAGGTCTATCTAAAAATACACATTTGAGCTGCAAGGCAAGTCTACTTGTTTCCCTTGCTTCTCACATGTAATACATAGCCTAAGGCTAGTAAATTCAGTCACAGTTAAGGAAGACCGTCAGGGAGCCCGGAGGCGGCCCAGCACAAGATTGACTTAGCTGGAACTAGGGAAGTTTCTCTGAATTGTTTTCTGTGACACTGGCCTTATACTTGCTTAAAAATGAGACGTTCATATCTTCTCACAACTCCCATACATATGGATGCCCAGCTTTATAATAATTTTTTCTTATTACTGAATTTGCTCAAGATCAAGGTAAAATTAGTATCTCACCTTAGAAGATAAAATTTTAAAAAAGAGAGAAATTTTAGGTTTTTATAGTCATAGTCTTTCATTAACTATTGCTATTTTAGACAAATGTGACCTTATTTGATTTCTGTAGTGAAAGCATAAATTGTAATATTTGATAGATTCAGAGAAGATGCATGTTTAATAAGGTACCTAAAGTACTTCTATAGGAACTGTTATTTGCTTCTGACATAATTGAGTATCTTAATCTGTCTTCATGGTTTCCAGATATAACAAATGAAAGTACAAGATGCCCAGTTAAGATACAATTTTGGATAAATAACATACAAGTTTTTAGTATAAATATACCTCATATGATGTCTGGGATATACTTATATTTTTTTTAAACTGTAGTTTATCTGAAATTTAACTGGAAAATTTAAAATTTCCTGTATTTTATGTCATCTCTATCTGTAAGTGACTCACTCCTTTGTGAACCCTACTCCACAGTTTTCACAGCAAAGATCATGGAAAACCTTCTACACAGACCCACCGCTCAAAAGACCTCTAAACTTTTTTTCAGTATCTTACTTTCCAAGTTTGGGCTCCTAGTTCTAAGAAACGAACCACTGCAGTTTGCTATTCTTGGGAAAATTTCATGCCAACTTGATATGAAATTGCAGAGCCAGTATGATAGAAAATTTCCAGAGATGTCCCTGGATTTTCCAAAGGGAGTCTCCTGAAGAAGAGCTTTGCTTGTGGTAGTTCTCCAAACTTCCCTTCACAGTGTTACATTAAACTCCCTGCAAACCCCTGGGTTGTGAGCATGCAGACTAACTTTGATCTGATCTTACCTAGTGGGACACAGACATGGGAGAATGTGATCTATGGTCATCATATCTTACCTTTCCCTTCCATATCCCATGCCCTGCATAACGTATAGCCTTGCATAGTTAACGGCCGCAGAATATATCAATTTATCATGCAAGTCAGTTTGTCTGGGAGGAATTATGAAACCAACCCCACATTGTGTCTTTTCCTCATTCAAGGAGGAAATAGCATGGGCCTTAGGCATGTGTTCAAAGGGATATCCTGGTTCTCACATTTGTTTATCTCACTCATGGTCAGCTAGAAGCCTTTAAGAAATATTGAAATATAAATCTTTTTTAGGAAAAAGGGAAAAGAAAACTCACAGCATTAAAAATCTTTCATGTAACACACTTATAAATACTTCGCTTTGCTATGTACTTTAAAAAAATCTGATAGCAAAATGTATAGCATTATTTTAGTAGGTATAACAGATATACAAAAACATCAGTGAGCATTCTCATCTCACAGAGGTTGTAATCTAACAGGAGAGGCTGATATAGGCATAGAATCAGTTAAGAAATGATGCAAGTATATGAACAATGATGCAAGTATATGAATGATGTAGTATATGAACAAGTGTCCGAGGTGACCAGAGAAAGAACAAATGCATAGCAGTTCATTGAAGTGGGAAATCCAAGTAGGGTTGTATGGACCTTGAGGGATGGGTACCTCGTGGATTAAGGAAGGGGGTTAAGAAACAGCATTAAGGAAGATTGAGAAGGAGTAGGACTTGAGGGTCAGTGAGGACCAGGTCTAGATGGGGGACAGGATTCCTGTAAAGATAAATGTGGAGATACATTTGCACAAGGAGAATGATGCAGTCTCATAACAGGGTATGGAGTTTGTACTTGGCCACAGAGGCAATGGGGAGCTATTGGAGATTTTTGAATCATGGAATGATATAATAAAACTGCTTTGGCAACAGCCTAAGCTGAAAAGAGGGGGAAAATATGGATTTTATACAGCATTGGTTTGAGGTGTTTGTGCACATTTACTCAACATTAGTCAGAAAGTGAAAAAAAAAAAAAGATTTCATGTGTATAAATCAGTAAAGTTAAAAATGCACAAATGTACACAAAGATGCATATAACATTCATGTAAAGTATGCTCTCTGCTTTCTGCCTCCTAAAGACTTACTCTTCACTACGGTATGCCATCCCCAGGAGAAGTACATTGAGAGCAGAGTGAATTTCTTTGATTACCTCTCTTATTTGACGAGCCTGCATGAAGGTTGGACTGTACATTGTGTTCATTCTGTCTCTTGCTAGTCCATCATCACTATATTGCCAATGGGGAGGAGCAGAGAACTATAATCCTTCTAGTATGGGAATAGGCTTTGATTTTTTTTTTTTTTTGAAAATTCTGCAAGATTTCATGATTATAAATAAAACCAGAAAGAGTGATCTCCCTTTGTCACACAATGACAGCTAGTCTTTTAAGTGACAAGGTTTAGTGTTAAAGGAAATCCTGTTCGTGCTCAGTCCAACTCTTTGCCATCCTATGGGCTATAGCCCACCAGGCTCCTCTGTCCGTGGGATTCTCTAGGCAAGAATATTGGAGTGATTTATCATGCCCTCCTCCAGGGGATATTTCCAGCCCAGGGATCCAATCATGTGTCCTGCTTTGCAGGCAGATTCTTTACTGCTGAGCCACTGGGGAAAAGTAGTTGCTCAGTCATGTCTGACTCTTTGTGACCCCATGGACTGCAGCCTACCAGGCTCCTCCATCCATGGGATTTTCCAGGCAAAAGTAATGGAGTGGGTTGCCATTTCCTTCTCTGCCACTGGGGAAGCTCAAAGGAAATCCTGTGCATGCTTGCTAAGTTGTTTTAGTCATGTCTGACTCTGCAACGCTATGGACTATCGCCCACCAGGCTCCTTTGTTCTAGGGATTCTCCAGGCAAGAATACTGCAGTGGGTTGCCAGTCCTAGCCACAGTCAATTCAAGAACAATTCCTAAAGACCTTAGAAATGCAAAACCCATTTGTTGCTTGCAAATGGAAAATAAGTTCTTTTTTTTTTTTTTTAATGTGCATTTTTAAGAGACAAGCAAGTAAATCTAACATGATGAGATGCTCAACATAAAAAGAAAGTGTCCTGTAAAAAAAACACAGATTAAAAACTTGGTTCTAACTAGTTTTTCCTGTGTTGTAAAATATAGACTCCAGAGAGAGAACAGGAATAACGTTATTTTTAAAAGGCTTTGACATTCCAAAGTGAATTTCCTGTTACTTTAGTACCTATAACCTGTTTTTATTACTGCTTGCAAGTTAATCTTGATTTTTATTATTGTCTTAATTCTAAAGTCCTTTGGGCTGTGTCTCCACATGAAATCAAAATAGAGGATGAAACTGGATTAATTCACATACTTGCCCCAAGTCTCTGATGGACTTTGCTTAATCAAAAAGTCAACCTCTGAATTAATCAAGGTTCTTTGGAAAAACAGAACCAATAAGATTCATTGGTACCAAAGAAATCAATGATATAAGTCGCAGTCTGAGTTCACAGGCTGAGAGCCAGAAGCTTTGACATCTGAAAGCACAAAATAGATACTTCAGCTCAGACACAGAGAGTGGAATTTACTTTTTCTGCCTTTTTGTTCTATTTAGGCTCTCAAGGGATTGGGTGACACCAGTCCTCCCAGCATTGGTGAGGACTATCATCTTTACTTAGCCTACTGAGTCAAATGATAATCTCTTCTAGAAACACTCTCATGAACACACTCAGAGATAATGTTTTGCCAGATGTCTGGGAATCGCTGAGCCCAGTAAAGTCTATACAAAAAAATTAACCATCACTGTCCCCTTGGCCTTGCTGCTGCTGCTGCTAAGTTGCTTCAGTTGTGTCCGACTGTGTGCAACCCCATAGATGGCAGCCCATCAGGCTCCACTGTCCCTGGGATTCTCCAGGCAAGAACACTGGAGCGGGTTGCCATTTCCTTCTCCAATGCATGAAAGTGAAAAGTGAAAATGAAGTCGTTCATTCATGTCTGACTCTTAGTGACCCCATAGGCTGCAGCCCACCAGGCTTCTCGGTCCATGGGATTTTCCAGACAAGAGTACTGAAGTGGGGTGCCATTGCCTTCTCCACCCTTGGCCTTAGTAAGTAGCTAGTTCAAATATCACCCAAATGGTGACCTTTTGGGAGAAACTCAACACCCATTCTATCCCCCCAAAGCATTTAACAAGTTTATATTTAGCAGTAGTGAGAAAGACATTAAAGATTCAATTAGCCCATTTGGGGGCTTCCCTTGTGGCTCAGATGGTAAAGAATCTGCCTGCAGTGCAGGAGACCTGGGTTTGATCCCTGGGTTGGGAAGACATCCTGGAGAAGGGAATAGTAGCCCACTCTAGGATTCTTGCATGGAAAATCTCATGAGCAGAGGAGCCTGGCAAGCTACAGTTCACAGGGTCACACAGAGTTGGACACAACTGAACAAGTAACACTTTCAGCCCATTTTTAATGCACTTACTATTCTGATAAGTGCTGTGAAGGAAAAGAGTAACATGCTACTGTGCTCAGTTGTGTCCAACCTCTTGTGACTCCTTGGACTGTAGCCCACCAGGGCTTTATATATTTTATATATATATATATATATATAATGTGTATATATGTATACATATACAATCTATATACCTATATGTATACACATATACATATATATATGTATATATATAGGTTTGGAAGTTCTCTGAGCAAGTGATATTTAAGCTGAAATTGAAAGGTTGATAAAGGAAAGAAGATGAGGAACAGAAAGAGAACATCCCTACAGAGGAAACTGCTTCCGGGAGGACCTAAAAACCAAGAGAAAGATGGCACAAGAAGAGAAAGAAAGACGGCTGAGTGTTTTGTAGCTTGGAGAGTGTGGTGAATGATATATTTTTTCACAACTATTAATTCCTGTCTGCCCTTGGATGCTTCCTTCTCCATTGACTTTGAAACTTGGCTATATGACATCCTTTAGACAATGAGTATGCTCATGTATAAGTTAAAGGTTTGAATACAATGTCTTGGCTTAACTGGTCTATTTCTACTCCCCCTCACCTTTTCTTTTTTACCTGAATAGAACAGCACACAGTGGATAGAAGTTGACTTCTTTGGCCTTCATCCCTAAATGTGAAGACAGTGATGAGAATCACATTTCTTCCACAGCCTGGAGCAGAAATTTAGCTGGTCACAGTTGACATGCGATATGAGTGACAGATTTTCCTTTGGAGTTATAAGCTACTGAGACCTCAGGGATTTGTTTGTTAGGGATCATTAATTCAATGAAATCTGAATGATATTAAAGAAGGAAAATCCAGAGATGTACAAAAAGGCCCAACCATGCAGGAAATTTGGCTAATCACAGCAAGTCACTGAAGCAAGGTATTGACATAATCAGAATTTTATTTTAAGAACAAAGAAAAATTGCTCTGACCACCATACCAAAAAAAAAAAAATAAAAAAAGTATAAGTAACTTTGATCATTTACTATAGTAAGGAAGATTATCTAAAAATTTAAGTACTTGACATTGCTAGTTTCATTTACGCACTATACATGTAATAGCTAACAAAACTCAAATGTAGTAACTTTGGCTAATCCAAATGTATTAACCTTGACTGAGTTAATCATCAAACTTCAGCAATCTGGCTTCACTGCCAGAGTCAGAGGGATCCAGAGGAGATAGGATGTTGGTTTTGTTGTAGCCACACATTCCAGGAAACAAACTCACTCAGAAGGACTTTGCAGATAGTGGAATGTAGTTTATTACACCAGTGGGCTCAAGGCAGAGTCTCCTTTTAGCCAAAGACCCCGACCAGTTTTTGTGAAAACCTTATGTACCCTAAGTGTACGTGCACAAGCCTGCCTCCCCAAATTCTCTGAAACTAGTCTGAACAAAGGAAAAAGAAAGATACAATCAAAGGTAACCCATGATTCATATGCCTGAAGCCTAGGTAGTTAACACTGGACAATTATCAATAGGCCTGTGGTCACACCCCAATAAACATAATAGAAAGTATGATTCAACTCAGTTACACAGATAATTAGGGTATTCTTTAAGGCAATGGAGAGTCTAGGTATGAGCTCTGGGGCTCTTTCTTCCGGGGGCCCTGGTTTTCCAGTTGGTATGTCATTCATAGGTACTAGGCATATAGCTCAAAGTCCACAGTCTGGCCCAAGATGGAGTCCTGCTTTTAAGATGGAGCCTATTCTATCTGTTTCCTTCTTCAGTTTGAATCTGGTTGGCTCAAACTGCAAGCTGCTTGAGAGTAGAAACTGTGTGTTATCAAGATTTTGTTTGTGTACTGTAAAAACGCAGGGATGACTCAGAAAATAAATGAAGCATATATTTACAAAAATCTATTTTAAAGTATCATGAGGCTTTGGTATTGAGACAGGAGATACATGAGATCCAGGATGGAGATTTACAACTGGCTTCCTGTTACATTTCTTGGGGCAGGAAAAGGGTGGGCTGCAGGCCGGACACTTAACAACTGGCCTCTTGTTTGCATTTCCTGAGACAGGAGCTAGGTGGACTCCAGGTTAGACATTTATAATCAGCCTCCTGTTTCCATTTCAAAATAGAAATAACAACAGAAACAGGCTCAATACCCAGGCTCTGTCTCCCGAAAACCTTTTAAAGTAACAGTCTGGGCAGGAGCAGAAAGGGGCCAACCCCTGTTAGAGTAAATGATCAAAAGGTCATATATTCCCCATGCTTGGGGCAAGGGAGACATTGCACGTGGGCAGAAAGTCTCCTTAGAGGTCAAAAAGTAGAGGTCACAACCCCAGAATAGGTGATGTTGTTATCAAAAGTTTGAACTCTGTACACCAGTACTGAATCAAATCCCAGAGACAAGAGTTTTGGGTGAAGTAGAAAAAGATAGCTTTATATTGCTTTGCTAGGCAAAGGGAGACACATCAGGCTTCTGCCTCAAAAAACTATGTGCCTCAACTCCAGAGAACTTGGTAAGAGCTTTTATAATAGTGGGCCAAAAGTGGGATCTTTGACAAGATTAGGGTGTGAGCAGGGTGTGAAACTGTATCTGGGTTCATAGTTTCTACCTCCCTGAGAAATGCATTTTTCAATGGGGGCAAGGGCCAAGAGAATTTTGCTTTTAGCCTCTAACACCTGGTGGACTAGCATCTAGGATTCCTGCTTTTCATCCAGGCTGCCTACGGTCAATTCTTGGGCAGGGAACTAAGATGTCCCTTCAAGCCATCATTCACCGCTGTCTCTCTGCAATCAGTATAACATGTTTTGTAGATGAAAATGAGTTTGTCTTAAGGGTTTCTGTTGATAAAATTCACAGATTTGAATCAGAGAGAACATCCATATTTGGCACGACCATTTCCTCCATACTTCCAAGGTCAGTGCTTATGCTGTGATTTCCTATTGCATTGCTACCTCTTTTTGTTAATGGAAAATGCTAATTCCTGAGATGTAGCCACATGCTATTCAGAAACTTTATTGCTATGTTAGAGCCAGTTTAATGTGATTCACAGTTTCAACATAAAACAGCATTTGTATTGTAAATTCAGTAGTGAAGAAATAAGCATTTATTCTGAGACTGCTTTGTGCCAACACTATGTTAACAGGTTATAACAAGGTTATTTCATCTAGTCCTCACAGCCATTCTGTCACAAATTCTAAGTGTTTTTACCTTGGCTACAATTTATTCCTATTGCATTGTATTTCTGGATTTTAACAGTAATTCGATTTCTTTTTGAGAAAACTTTTAGTGTTTTGTAGCATTTGCTATTAAGAATAAATAATAGATGAAAACTCTCCTTAAACACAGATAAATTAATGCATTTAATTTATGCCACATGCCTTTAAAGGACTCCGTTAAGAAAGCTGGCATCTTTCAGAATCAGTGTTGCCAAATTACGCCATACATTGCAGGGCTCGAGAGACTTGCTGTTCTTACTTTTTAATGACACATACAATCCCTTTGTCTGTCTCCTTTCCCTTCTTGGCTGGAGTTAAGGCCACCTAATTGTCTTCTGCTGAGACACTTAAGCATAAACTTGATGCAACATAGGGCTGTGCACAGAGAGTGAGAGCCATGGGCCCTCAGGCCCAAAGGAAATGGAAAATGCAGTTAAGACCAATGTAGGAATGTCAGGAAAGAGACACTAATGATGTGTATTTCTTCTTCCATCTGAGGTAAACATGTGTGGTTAGAGGTGATGTATAAAATACCCAGACACAACTGTAGCCTGGTTACCTACAATTAGAACAGATGCATAACAAATTAGAACAGAAATCAATCACGAATCATCAAAAGGATACCATTGTTAGCCTAGTTAAAATAGGAAAAAGGAGTCCAGAATGGCGGTGGCTAAAAGACAAGGAAGGGGAAAGCCCACGAAAATAGAGCAAAGAAAGGTCTGAGGACTGGTGAGAGGACCTCAGGTAAAACAACCAGCACTCCTGGCTAGCCCAGTTTACATGCCCAGGGAGAGGAGAAACAACATATAGAAGAGGAGCCAAAATTGGGGTGGGAGGCCTCTCTTCTCTTCAAGTCCTTTGGGTCAGCATGCCCTCATTCCTCAAGGATGTATTTTCCTTTACTTGCTAAATAAAACTGATCTGTAACACTGGTCTGTCCAAGGGCTGTGATGCTGGTCCATCCATCACTTCAAATTTTTGTTGCGACAAGACAGAAATGAGGAAATTACAAACTCCTCTGACACCATTCACAAATATTCAGCAGTGCCTACAGGTGCCTTGTGGCTCAGATGGTAAAAGAGCCTGCCTACAATGCAGGAGACTCAGGTTCAATCCCTGGGTTGGGAAGATCCCCTGGAGGAAGCCATGGAAAACCACTCCAGTATTCTTGCCTGGAGAATCGCATGGACAGAGAAACCTGATGGGCTACAGTCAATGGCCTCACATAGAGTCAGACACGACAGAGCAACTAACACACAAACAACATGACTTCCAGATGAACATTAGTCTTGGGAGTAATTTGCTAAGTGTGGTGAGATGAATTTCAAGAAGGCTTCGGCTGCCTGTACTATATGAAGTTATGTGTATACTTATTTGTCTCTATGGTGGTGGTTTGTTGCTAAGTCATGTCCAACTCTGGCTACCCCATGGACTGTAGCCCCCAAGTCTCCTCTGTCCCTAGGATTTTCCAGGCAAGAATACTGTAATGGGTTGTCGTTTCCTCCTGTTAGGTAGTTAGACTAGGAAAAAGGAGTCCAAAATGGCAGTGGCTAAAAGACAAAGAAAGGAAAAAGCCCACAAAAATGGAACAAAAGAAAATCCAAGGACTGGAGTGAGAACTTCAGGTGAAACAAACAGCACTCCTGGCTAGCCTAATTTGCATAGGGCAGGCTCGGGGCAGTGGAGGAGGGGGGTGGGGGTGGGGAGGAGGTAAACGTATAAAAGGAGGAAGCCAAGAAGGATTGAAGCCTCTCCTTTGGGGTTGTCTTGCCCTCATGCCTCGTGGGTATACTATCCTTTGCTTGCTGAATAAAACTGAGCTATAACTAAGCTGTAACACTCGTTCACCATTTCAAATCTTTGCTGTGGTGAGACAGAACTGAGGAAATTACACACTCCCCTGACATTTCTCCAGGGGATCTCCCCTACCCAGAGATTGAACTGCGATCTCCTGCACTGCAGGCAGATTCTTTACTGACTGAGCTACCAGGGAAGCCTATTGTTTCTATGGGAAATAATTGATTTGAAAAGGAATACAGTGGTATGTTTCAGCAGTCACGTGTTTTACCCTCCATAAAGGTATTTGTTAATAAAAATTATAATTTGCATTATCCTAGGACCTTGTGTGTATTTATTTAGTACCCTGTGATATAAAGCACTTCCATGTCTGCATAGTCATGTGGTACTTAAGGTAAATAAGGTAATTTCTAATATTGTTGTGTTTGTGCTTATGAAAATAAATGAAAGAGCACATATTTGTTAGCCTCCCAAGACAACTGATCTCAACTCTGTGAAAAATGTATTTCTATCCTTTATCCTGAAGGTCCATGGGTCTGGCTCTGGCTCTGTGTTTCGTCAAGATCATGCTTAAGTGTCTCAGCAGCAGACAATTAGGTGACCACAACTGCAGCCAAGAAGGGAAAGGAGACAGACAAAGGGATCGTATGTGTCATTAAAAACTAAGAACAGCAAGTCTCTTGAGCCCTGCAGTGTATGGTGTAATTTGGCAACACTGATTCTAAAAAAACGACAGCTTTCCTTAAAAGGCGTGATTTAAACTACTAATTCTAGAATTGAGATAGAAAAAAATACAAGATCTATTTGGGTCATTTTACAGTGCCAGACATTATAGGGAAAAAAAAAAAAAAAAACAACAGAAAACAAGAAGAAAAACAAGAAACAGAAACAACAGGATGGGGACATATTCAAGGGACACCAGGAGCCAGTCTGAAAGAGC
Organism: Tragelaphus eurycerus; assembly: GCA_935064755.1. Classification (NCBI taxonomy): domain Eukaryota; kingdom Metazoa; phylum Chordata; class Mammalia; order Artiodactyla; family Bovidae; genus Tragelaphus; species Tragelaphus eurycerus. The sequence continues at coordinate 14,912,348 of CAKXYN010000041.1, forward strand.
TCCCATTGGCCAAAGCTGGAACCATTCAAGCAACAGAAATAGAATTAAATTATAATACAAGGTAATATTCACAAGTCTATATTAAATAACCCATTATGAATAAATGAATTAGAACAAAAGACAAGTCTTCCTTACAGAAAATTTCCAAATAATTTATGTGCATAATCCTGCCTTCAGAGGAAGGAATTTACCACCCTTCCTTCATTTGAGTGTGGGCTGGAGTTAATGATTTACTTCCAAAGAATAATGTATGAAAAGGGAACAATAGTAACTTTATAGTGAAAAAACCTGGCAAACACACTGTAACCAAATGATCAGGGTTAGTCTCATTGGCATTAAGTCATGTTCATATCATGTACCGGAGAAGGCAATGGCACCCCACTCCAGTACTCTTGCCTGGAAAATCCCATGGATGGAGGAGTCTGGTAGGCTGCAGTCCATGGGGTCACAAAAGTCGGACACGACTGAGCGACTTCCCTTTCAGTTTTCACTTTCATGCATTGGAGAAGGAAATGGCAACCCACTCCAGTGTTCTTGCCTGGAGAATCCCAGGGACGGGGGAGCCTGGTGGGCTGCCGTCTATGGGATTGCACAGAGTTGGACACGAATGAAGTGACTTAGCAGCAGCAGCAGCAGCATATCATGTACCCCTGATAGCTTTTGATGAAAAAGCACTTTATAATCTTTCAAAAAATGTATAACCTCAGTCTAATCATCAGAAAAACGTTAGACAGATCCAAACTGAACTGCATTTTATAAAATATCTGACTTAATTCCTCAGAAATGTCAAGGCCATGAAAAACAAAGGTTGAGAATCTGTCATAGACCTCAGGAGCCTAATTCGAGACATGAGAAGTAAATGTATTATTAGATCTTAGATTGGATCAGAACTGAAACAGAACTCAGATGTTAAGGGAAGAACTCGTGAAACCTGTATGAATTCTGAAGTTTAGATAATAAAAATATGTAACAATGTCAGTTTCTTAGTTTTGTATAATGTGCCATGGTAAAATAAGGTGATACTTTAGGGGAAACTAAACCCAGGGCACGCAGGGACTCTGTACTATCTTTTCAACTCTTCCATAAATCTGAAATTATTCCAAAATACAATTTATTGAAAGTAAGTTACTCATTTAAAGGAAGTCCTTGTGTACACATAGGTCTGTGTTTATGTCTATATATGTGGGTATGCATGAATGTTAATCAGTAGAGTTAAGCACTTTACTGAAAATTTTGTAATATTGAGTAATAGTGACAAATATTTTTAGTTTGAAGTTTCTATTACACTTTGGCTATTTTTGGTAGGTGCTCATAAGCCAACATGGCCTGTGTGTGTGTGGTCATACTCACACAGATCTTCACATATCTTTACTTTCATTCACCTCTGAAATGGAAGTGTGGTAAATGACCTTTTTTTTTTTTTTTTTTTGAACTTTAGAAAAACTTCTATCCAAAGACAAGAGCCAATGGGCAGGTAAAGCACATATTTGATTTTATTTGCTGTGATGATTAAAGGGATTCATTCTTCTAAAAGCTCATCACTAGGGGTCCTTCAACCCTGTGCTCATTCGTGTGGGAGGCAAGAGCCTCCTGGGAGTCATATTAGATAGGGCAGGATTCCTGCCTTTCAATAGTAGTGAAGCTTCAGCTCAAAATTTTTACACTCCTCTAGAGGCTTCAGACCTCAACCAGTTGTCTCTGGTGACAGTCAAACAGTGAAAAGTCAAAGAGTAATATGTCAAAGAGTCAAAGTAATATGTCAAAGAGTATCTCTTGCTCAGTGAAAAATAAGTTGGCATGTATCACCTTCTGTAGTGATGTGAATGAGATGGATAAAAATATGTGAAAAATAGAACTTGTTATTTAGTGAAATAAGAAGAGAAAATATGAAAGGCTAGTCTTTTCTGCACATCTTTGTTGTTCATTAAACACAGTTTGGTATTCTTGGAGGGAAGAACAAGAAAGATGTATAGGTTTTCTGCACTATCTGAAAGCAGAGCATTCCTATAAAGCCTTTTGTAAGCTGAAAAGGCATAAAGTGAAGAAACAATTACCTTAACAACCATCTTGCTAATGGTTGCACAAAAGAAATCAAGATAAAGCACGGACACTCACAGATACAGTTCAAAGCTATGATGGCTTGATGCTGAGATGCTGAGTGTAGTTCCCAGGGAGGGAGCTTGGTGGTGCCACTCTGGCTACTTGGGTGTGCTCAACATTTGTAACAGCTCAATGCAGAGTAAACATTGAATGCTACTTTCCCTTTTCACCTTTTTAAATAAAAAGTGAAAATCCTCTTTCAATTTCTTTTGATTAGTAGAAACCTATGCCAGTATAATTCTTTCATAAAAGTGAAGTGGCGTAAAGTGAACTTTCGAAAAGAAGGATACTTGTATTCATTCTTTAATGCTGAGGTTATCAGATTATTAATAACATGATCAGTGCAGGGCTTTTATCTCTACACTAATATATCCCGATATGAGGAAACTACTAATCCATTTTTCACGTCTAAATAATTTCCAAATGACTTAATATTTTTGTCTATTTTCCCAGAATTTTTCAATCAATTCTTCTGTCTTTTAGGTTGTGTGTCTAATATGCCAAATAAAATAGTAAATTCAGTGGGAAAAAAAGATACACCAAAACTGTGACATATTCATGCTGTTGTTGAGTATTGTTTTGACTATATGATTTGATTGATGATGACTCTTATTCCAACTGAGTAGTTGTGTTAGATACAGCCTCTTATCCTGCCAAACGATAGGGAAATTTTTTCTTGACTCAAGCGATTTGTCAACATCTGAAATGTAGATATAGGCAGCATCCTTATAATGCCAGGCTTCTAGGTAATAATAAAAAAAATTCATTCTAATCATCCTAGTATTTAGAAGTAACCTGACAGTAAGTTGCCTTTTTCCACTTTATGTTCAATAATTTTGGATTAATTAAATGTTCACACATATTTATACAAAGTCTTAAGCAAAATAAAATTGTGACATAAATTTTCTTAAAATGGAATAACCATTTTTTAATATATGGAAACTAAAGTATTAAAATCCATCATCACATCTAAAATACTTTCCAAGTAGTAAACCTATCCCTAAACCATGAAAGTATGCATTCTTCACTGTAAATAATCAGATCTAAATGAGTTGCTAACAAAAATGTTAAGATTAGTAGCTTTTAATTTCTGATTTTAGATTTTACATGTTTTTATATATTTCCTCAAATTTTGCAATACATATTTGCTCAGAAAATTATAAAATCAAATACAGTGAGATCTTTTCTGTATTTTTAAGGAAAAAAACTAGTAAGAAATATTTTCTCTGAATAGCATTAACATTTCCTGAGGACGTGTTGGGCCATTCTTTCTGCTTTTTTTCATTTCCTACTGTTGGGTTATGAGCTTTCAAACCTGATCCTTGACATTCATACCCTTGAAATTGGAAATTATTTCTTATCCACATTCCTTGAACTTAGTACCTTCTGAGATTTGTGGGACAAGATTTTAGTGAGGAAACTCTACACAGGATGGGGTCTCCTGCATTGAACTCTGGGGAAGGTGCCCACTCTCCTTTGCAGTGGAACCCCTGCAATAAACCTTTGGGGGTAAAAAAAATGGAGAATGGGTAGAGTGGAAATTTCCAAGCATTTTATTTGCTAGCAATAAAATGTTTTAACAAGGACATTTTTCAGAGTTATCTGATTCTTGGGTGTAATAAATCCTGTGCTGGGACTCTGTGGAAAATGGTCTACAGTAGTAAGGGTTTGTGTTAATGGGTTCTGGAACAGAAGCAACAAAATGTTCTTTCTTTCTGTCTCTCTTTTGTTTGTCCCAAGTGTAATCTTTACTTAGAATTCCTGCTCCCAACTTCACCCGTGAGTTTGTTTTCAGAGCGTGGGCTTAGTAAAAATGCAATTTTTTTTTGGCTTGCCTTTTTGACTGATAGATCTTAAGGTGAAAAATTTTTGAAGCAGGTTTCACTTGAGCTAACATTTCTTTTCCTTTTTTTCAGCTATTATTTTTTACCACCTCAGAATCCATTGTGATTTTTTTCTAGAAACTGTTTTTTGAAAATAAAAGGAAATCATGCCAAGAATCTTGTAAAGTCATGTGTGAGGAACTCAAATTCAAGTGTCTTGATTCTGGCTCTTTGGGAATATGAGTAAGGAGGAACAAAGGGTGAATCACTTCTGTCATCCAAAAAAACTGAAAACTACTGAATATTTTGCAAAACAGAAAATATTAAAATTTCTGAGAATATATAATAGAATTTACATGCTCTGGTTTTCAAAATAATATGCATTCATTATATTTATTTAGAAAGTATGAGATAAGAAAAAGAAGAAACTGTTAAATAAAAACCTCACAGAGATAAAAAAAAATTAACATGTTAGGTCTTTAAAAAAAATATTTTCCCATGGAATTCTTTAGTAGTTTCTTAAAAATATTTTTCTTTTAGAAAAAAATTCTGGTTTCTTTTGGACTTATTTTTCCCCATGAAATTCTTTAATAGTTTCTATACTGAACTCTTTTAAATCCTCAGAAGGAAAATAATCTTAAGGTAATTTGTGTATTTATTTTTTAAAATTAAAACAAATGCTTTCTTTTTTTGGTACCATTTTCTTTGTTTTAATATACTTTGTGAGTGATGTTTGATTTATTTGTCTTAAACATCAACTCCTTAAGAACGAAGTGTACCTAACTTTTTCTAAAGTATCCTATTTCTTTAGACATAGGATTTTGAACCTCAATCAAAGCTTTATAATAAATTAAGAGTTAACAAGTCAAGATACTATGGCATTTGTCCTTTTTAAAGAAGAAGACAATTTCTTGGGAAAGGTTAGAGGGGGAGGTAAGGGAAGGGGCAAAGTGATATTGACTCCAGTGTTTTGGTACAGTTATCATCAGTTTCTTTCAGTGACCAGAGATTGAACTTCTAATTGCAGCCAACTCTTTCAAAGTAGTTGTTTTGGGTTACAAATGGAAATAAAGTGTGGGTACATGAGTCATTCAACATTCTTTAAAATGACTAGCAAAACAATTTTCCTGAGGAGGGGCAGTAGTATCATCTTTATCTTGAAAGGATGCACCTTAAATAATTGAATATTATGGTGGAAACTACAATAAAAGAAGATGCAGACGTTTCTATTTAAACAGGAATTATACCTATGTCCTCTTTTATAGCTAAGATTTACCACGGCCAAGTAACAGAAGTTCTGGGAGTTTACTGGACACCTTGAGAAGTCCAGCTGTCAGCAACAGCTTGAGTCTTCCATACTGAAACACAGCTGCTAGCTGTCATCTAGAAATAGGAGTTTTTAGGGTGGAATTAGCTGAAAGAAGACAGTGATTTTGGAGAGGGCCAAAAAGAAGTTTCACTTGAAAAAGGTGAAAAATTTGGGTCTGGGAGTAATAAAATTTATTGGAAATGGTTTATTGTGGAGGTTGGGGAGCCAATCCAGAGCCTTCCCTCTTCATGTCTCTGAAGAAACAGCTGAAAAGGAGAGGTAATCTTGAGTTTGAAAAGGTGTCTTTCTACCCATCTGGTCTCATCACTTCATGGCAAATAGATGGGGAGAAAAATGGAAACAGTGACAGACTTTTGGACTTCAAAATCACTGTGGATGGTGACTGCCATCATGAAATTAAAAGATGCTTGCTTCTTGGAAGAAAAGCTATGATAAGCCTAGACAGGGGACAAACCTAGACTGAGCACAGGAGGCAAAGGGGACACAGAGGGAGAGGGTTGGATGGCATCACTGACTCAATGGACATGAGTTTGAGCAAACTCTGGCAGATAGTGAAGAATAGGGAAGCCTGGCATGCTGTAGTCCATGGGGTCATAAAGAACAAGACACAACTTAGTGAGTGAAAAACAACACAGGCTCATAATATGTTGTGCAGGGCAGCAAATGGATATGTTAGTTGCTCAGTCGTGTCCAACTCTTTGTGACCCCATGGACTGTAGCCCACAAGGCTCTTCTGTCCATGGGATTCTCCAGGCAAGAATACTGGAGTGGGTTGCCATTTCCTTCTCCAGGGCATCTTCTCAACCCAGGGATTGAACCTGGGTCACCTGCACTGCAGGTAGATTCTTTACCATCTGAGCCCAGCAAATAGGTAGCTTCTTATGAATAATTATCAGCCTCAGCTGTTGTAATTAATTATGTGAATTATAATTGGATATAACAATTACCAAAGGGCAATAAAATTGTCAGTGTCATGAACTGATTAGAAAAAAATGAGATTTAGAAAAATGAAATAATTTTGGCCCATTTTATACTGTTTTGTACAAAAGAAATGTAATCAAAAGAAAGGAAGTGTGGAGAGAGAAGTACCTTGTTAAAGTATATACAGCATAGTTCCCTATAAAAATCAAACATATCTTTTCACAAAGCAAGGTTTTTGATAATAGAATATTCTAAAAGCCATAGTATTACAAATTAGATTTTTATTTTGATATCAGTAATTTTTTAAAAAGGAAAAGGGACAGCAGCAAAGCTGATCTTTTCGCCTATGTATGACATAAGACGGAGAAGGCAATGGCACCCCACTCCAGTACTCTTGCCTGGAAAATCCCATGGACGGAGGAGCCTGGTAGGCTGCAGTCCATGGGGTCGCTAAGAGTCAGACATGACTGAGCGACTTCACTTTCTCTTTTTACTTTTATGCATTGGAGAAGGCAATGGCACCCCACTTCAGTACTCTTGTCTGGAAAATCCCAGGGACAGGGGAGCCTGGTGGGCTGCCGTCTATGGGGTCACACAGAGTCGGACATGACTGAAGTGACTTAGCATAGCATAGCATAGCATGACATAAGAATTTCCATACTATTTGTCATAGCATTGAGAAGTTGAAAACTCCTTTTTAAAAAAATACACTTAGCAAAATTCTGCTCAAACTTAATAATAAGAAACCATCATTTTTCCTACTGGACAGCTGTTAGCCATTAAAAAAAATGGACTTTGAACTTTAATCTTTAAATCATGTGCAAATATTTATATATCTGCAAATTAGGAAAAATGTTTTCCCAGCACTGTTTAACAAAGACATCTAATCTCTGCATTATTTTTATATTATTGTAACATTTCAGGTGTCTCTTAAGAGGTTGTTTAAGCTTTCAGCTTTCAGTAATACTGGTTGTGTCCAGCCAAAATCTGAGGTAGCTTAGTGGCTACTGATTACTTGGTCAAAGCTGACTACTAGATATTTGACTGTTCATCTTTTAGGGCATGTTTGTATTATAGCTTTATTTATTACCAAATAATTATGAAATATCATATCATCAATTGAAAAAATGTCATTTTAATTTGAAATAGGAATTTCTACTAATCTTGATTTCGTGAGAGTCAAGAGAGATAAGTCATCCAAATTACATTTTATATCACTTGGTGTTTAGGGTCTATCACTTTGCTCATTTATTAAACATTTTAGAGTATCTGCAAGAGGCCAGACAGTATGTTAGGAGGTAAGTTTACAAAGAAAACATGAAATAGACATGATCTCTAAGCAGTTTAGAATAAATTATAGTAATATTATATTTGTTGTCGTTCAGTTACTAAGTTGTGTTTGAACTCTGCAGAATGGGCACATGGACTGCAGGACAATAGGTTTCCCTGTCTTTCACTGTCTCCCAGAATTTGCTCAGATTCATGTCCATTGAGTCAGTGATGCTATGTAACATCTAATCCTCTGCTACCCCCTTTTCTTCCTACCCTCAACTTTCCCAGCATTAGGATCTTTTCCAATGAGTTGGCTCTTCACATCAGGTAGCAAAAGTATTGGAGCTTCAACTTCAGCGTCAGTCTTTCCAATGAATGTTCCTGGTTAATTTCCTTTAGGATTGACTGGTTTGATCTCCTCGCTGTTCAAGTGACTCTCAAGAATCTTCTCCAGCACCACAATTCAAAAGCATCATTTCTTCAGTGCTCAGCCTTCTTTATGGGCCAACCCTCACATCCATACATGACTACTGGAAAAAGCATAGCTGTGACTATATGCGCCTTTGTAGGTAAAGTGATGTCTCTGCTTTTTTTTTTTTAATTTATGTATTTTAATTGGAGGCTAATTACTTTACAATATTGTGTTGGTTCTGCCACACATCAACATGAATCCGCCACGGGCGTACACGTGTTCCCCATCCTGAACCCCTCTCCCACCTCCCTCCCTGTACCATCCCTATGGGTCATCCCAGTGCACAAGCCCCAAGGAACCTGTATCGAACCTGGACTGGTGATTTGTTTCTTATATGATATTATGCATGTTTCCACAACATCTCCCCAAATCATCCCACCCTCTCCATCTCCCACAGAGTGCCAAAGACTGTTCTGTACATCTGTGTCTCTTCTGCTGTCTCGCATACAGGGTTATTGTTACCATCTCTCTAAATTCCATATATATGCATTAGTATACTGTATTGATGTCTAGGTATATCATAACTTTTCTTCCAAGGAGCAAGAGTCTTTTAATTTCATGGCTGCAGTCACCATCTGCAGTGATTTTGGAGCCCCCCAAAATAAAATCTGTCACTGCTTCTAATTTTTCCCCTTCTATTTGCCATGAAATGATGGAACTGGATATCATGATCTTAGTTTTTTGAATGTTGAGTTTTAATCCAGCTTTTTCACTTTCCTTTTCACCTTTATCAAAAGGCTCTTTAGTTCCTCTTCACTTTCTGCCATTAGAGTGGTATCTGTATATCTGAGGTTGTTGATATTTCTCCTGTCAATCTTGAGTCCAGCTTCTTATTCACTTAGCCTGGCATTTTGCCTGATGTACTCTGTATAAAAGTTAAATAAACAAGGTGACAATATGCAGCCTTGTTGGACTCCTTTCCCGATTTTGAACCAGTCAGTTGTCCCATGTAAAGTTCTAACTGTTACTTCTTGACCCACATACAAGATTCTAGGAAGAAAAGTAAAGTAATCTGTTACTTCTATCTCTTTAAAAATTTTCCACAGTTTGTTGTGATTCACAGAGGCAAAGGCTTTATGGTAGTTAACAAGCAGAGGTTTTTCTGGAATTCCCTTGCTTTCCCTATGATATAACATATTGTATTGTTAATTATTACAATAATATTGCATTATGAATACAACAATATTGAATTATGAATGCTATAATAAACATTTACAGAGGACATCATTGAAATACAGTGGGAGTCAGAACAAGGATATTGGGTGCTATTTGGATATAGAGGTAAGGACAGACACACATCTAAGAAAAGGTGACCTAATTTGATAGTTGAATTCTGAGTATAGCAAATGATTATGGCTAAAGGCCAAACTCAACTTCCCTGTTGGCTTGGTGGTAAAGAATTCACCAGTGCAGAAGCCACAGGAGACGCGGATTCAATCCCTGGTTCAGGAAGATCCTCTAGAGGAGAGCATGGCAACCCACTTCAGTATTCTTGCCTGGAGATTCCCGTGGATAGAGGAGCCTGACTGGCTATGGTCCATAGGGTCACAGAGTCTGACACGACTGAAGAGACTTAGCACTCATGTTCATGCAAAGGCCAAACTCAAGTTAATCTTTTCCATGCTGGAAGAGGCATTTACATGAGTGTTTTGTTTAGCTTTGAGTACTTTTCCTCTAGAAATACTCTCCTCTTGATAAGTCTTCCTGCTTACTTTTGATCATGCTGCTGCTACTGCTGCTAAGTCACTTCAGTCTTGTCCGACTCTGTGCGACCCCATAGATGGCAGCCCACCAGGCTCTCCCGTCCCTGGGATTTTCCAGGCAAGAGTACTGGAGCGGGGTGCCATTGCCTTCTCTGACTTTTGATCATATAATTACCTAATTTCAAAATTGACATGCCTTTTATTCATCATTTATTCTAATCATTCTCATATTTGTTGTACATCAAGATTACCTGGAAGGACTGTTAAAATATAAATTGCTTGATTCCGCTAAAGGTTTTTGATTCAATAGCTCTGGGGTGCATATCAGCAGTTTGCATTTTTAAGTTCCTAGATTATGCTGATGCTGCTAGTTCGTGGGTCATGCTTGCCCTATTAGCAGAATCATCTGGGGATGTTTTAAAAATATATGGACTCCTGGGGTCCATTCCTGAAGATTCAACTTTAGTCAAACTTGGGTGACAACATGGAATCCGGCTTTTCAATATATCTCCCCAGTTAATTCTGGTCATCAGTGAAGTTTGGGATCCAATAACACAGTCCAGTTCTATCATTTTACAAATGACAGAATTGAGATGTAGAAAACTAAATGTCAATCCATCAAAAAACATGTAACTAACAAGGAGCAGACAAAGCTCTTTTTCCCACTAGACCTCCATTTCCTTTCCCTTCAAGAAATCATAGTGAGAATTTTGTTTTTACTGAAGCAAGTCAATATTCTTATTGTAATATTCAGTGATTTCCCAAACATTTTCTTTTTAAATCCACTGATTTCCAAAATCTTTTCTGTGAGTCCCAATAGTTAGTCTTGTATACAGTTAGGTCATACCTGGTTCATAGAGCAGAAAAAAAGTATCTACTATATTCTAAGGGAGGAATTAGGGTGGGATCAGATTAGAATACAACTCAGTCCCCTCTTTCAAGGAACTTCCAGATAAGTAGCAGACAACCACATTCCCAAACATGCACCCCACCCCCTGCAACAAATGGTAATAAAAGACAGATTTTTAATAAACACTATTGAAGAAGTACAATATATCAGAGGGGCCTCAGCATGATGAAGCAAATATTCAAAGACGTCTACTTGCTGGACACTATGCCAACATTTTAGGGCTGCAAAAATATCAAGGCTTAGTTTTCTACTGAAGGAAACCATAATAAAATTATGCAAAATACAAATGATTCTATACTGAAACACAATTAATCTGTAAAAATGGCATGAGTAAAATATATCAGAAAATAGAAGTGGGAGTGATTGATTCAGATGAAATATGTGGATATGTCTACAGAAAGCATGGTAGAAAAGACATATAAGTATTTTGTTTAGATTTAGGTACTTTTTCTTTGGCTTCTCCTCTTGATTCATTTTTACTTAGTCAGGTAAAGAAGAGGGCAAGACAAAAGCAGAAAGGTGAACTTGTGACATAAATTCTTTCAAAAATAGATAATGGCCATACATGGATAGAACACAAAGCATGTGGACCCAGAATAATATTCATGAAGGTGAATTTAAGCGAAGGTTTCAAAGATACATAAAATTTGGCATAATACTATTTTTTGCACAGTTTTCCCCATTTATTCCTAAACTGCAAAAAATTTTACCCATTTAAAGGTTCAAATCAAGGCCTATAAAAGCTATTGGATTGCTGCTTGTCAACCTTTCTGAGAATCACAGTTACCTCTGGTATTTTAAAAAAGTACTGAAGGTCTAGCCCCACTTAAGAGGTTTTGATCCTAAAGATTTCAATTCAGGATGCCTGGTGGTTGAATCCTGGTATTTCTAGTTCCTTTGGCAGTTTTTGGTTCATTTTGAACTGAACCTCTGGCCTACACAATGCCAAAATCTAAGATGGATTAAGTGTATAATTGCTGGATTGAATATTTCTCTGCAATCTAAATGCTTAGGTGAGTTCTCTTTACAATTCAGCTTTCTTTGTCTCAGGAGGATAGTTTTATAGTACATACCCTGGGATCCCAAGAAGTCAAATCAAGGAAGGAAAAAACCACATAAATATTTTGGGAATAAGAAAACTCAGTATGTCTATTTGTATGATCATGTCACTACAGATGCTTCCATAACAAAATACCATCTCCCTAGACTAGTTTGTATTGTAATCAAACAGATTCTAAATGCAAATGAGTTTAATGTCAAGAATATTCATGCATAACTCTAAAATGAATTTTATTTCACCATCCTAATTGAACAGAATTGTACAAATTGATGAAGAGTTACAGACAGCCTCAGAGAATAAAAATGTCTAATTGATCCCTATTGTATATTGAAGAATTAGTCATCACTGAATAGTCCTGCATTTCCAGAGTCTGCTTCTGAGACTCACTCACATTAGTCATAGAGCCTTGTGTGGGTGGATATAATGTGGTGAGAGCGGTTGCTGATGATTTGTTTTTCTTAGACCATTTAGTAAGCATTTTTATTGAATAAGGCTTGAATTATTTGTGTGTCCTCACAGGTCATACTGAATGTATCACTTCAAAATACAAACAAATTTTTTTTTTTTAATTTCTGAGACATGATGTTCTGAAGAGTCAAATCCCATAGCTGTCTGTTTAATTAGATCTTGCAGGATTTGGATTTTATTATTAGGTATTCCATTAGCTCAATATTCAAGGTCGGTGTAGTTAGGACTAAAACAATGTGTTTTCTCCTGGACAAAGGACATGATGATCTCAGAGGGCAAAGCAAAAGATATTCACTGTATGATGACATTGTAAAATATTTTATAATTTTTTCTGAATATTCTATTTCTCCAGTACTTCAATGAGAGAAAATTTGAGCATATATGATACACAAGGACAAATATTTGGGGATTTATTTAAAACTAGTAGAGTATAAAATGTTATTCCAAAGTATACTATTTGTAAGCTGTAACATATGTGTAAATCATTTCTCCTTTGTTCATACTATGTGACTTTTCATCTTACTATATGGAAACCTTATGTATATCAGGTGAAATACTTCAATGTCATGTTTTTAAAAGTGAGATTTAGTATGGCATTTACACTTTAAAATCAGCATGAGTTGAAGTTGATAGAACCTAAAGTATTTTGTAAAGTGACAATGATAGGCATTATTTAATGTAAACTTGAAATACTAGCTGATGTATATATGGTGATGATAACTGAAAAATAATAGAAGCATATTCTGACCCAGTGTAGGTAATTTACTAGGAACAGCTAATTTACTATTTATCATAACTCTAAAGTAGATATTATTATATATTACAAATGAAGAACTTGAAGTGGAGCACGTAAGTAATTTAACTCATATTTGAGTAAATAGTAGAACCGTTATTTGAATCTAGGTAATGAACTCCAAGATTTCTCATCTGTGTTAACACACTGCACTGAGAGATGAATTTGCATATGTAACTCTTAATGTTATGATTCCATAACATAATGTTATCATAATGTTATGATTTCATAAAGAAGGCTGAATGCTGAAAAAATGATGCTTTTGAACTGTGGTGTTGGAGAAGACTCTTGAGAGTCCCTTGGACTGCAGGGAAATCAAACCAATCAATCCTAAAAGAAATCAATCCTGACTGTTTATTAGAAGGATTGATACCAAAGCTGAAGCTCCAATACTTTGACCACCTGATGTGGAGAATCGACTCATTAGAAAAAATCCTGATGCTGGGAAAGATTGAAGGCAGGAGGAGTAGAAGACAGCAGAGGACAAGATGGTTGGATGCCATAAGCGACTCAATGGATGTGAGTCTGAGCAAGCTCTAGGAGTTGGTGATGCACAGGGAAGCCTGGAGTGCTGCAGTCCATGAGGTCGCAAAGAGTTGGAGATGACTGGCTGAACAACAGCATCAACGTTATGATTCATGCTGGGAAGAAAGCCTCTGAGAAGATGAAGGAGTAAATTATGCAGCTAGCAACACACAAATTAATTTATTACTCTTCCTACTACATAAAAAAAGTTCATTTGCTTAAGTAGAAACAAGATGCTAAAAATTTGGGGGAAAATATATTGTCTGATTTTTTTAATATAGTGGAGATAACATTGAACTTAGAGTTAGAAATTTTGAATTCTAAATTCATCTCTAACTTAGTCTAGTTCCATGGTTCTTTAACTTCACCAAAGCACCCTGGGACACAGGCAGTGAGCTCATGGGGTACCATGAAGTATTTTCACACTTTTTGAGGGAAACATAGTAACACTTGACATACTTTGGACACTGCACAAGCCACTAGCTCAAGATAGTTCACGGTTTTGATATTATTTCATACTACAGCCCCTTTAATTACATCATATTTTTGTGAAGCTGAGATTTTAACAATCACTGTGATAACAGCAAATATTACAGAGCACCAATATGGAAGAAGAAATGTGGTGGCAATATGCAGCCTGATTCCAAAGCCAGAGAAATCATGCAGTGCCTAGAGGGAGCATATATCTCATTAATAAATAACTGGTTAAAAATGAAGTAAAGGTGGTATTTTTTCTTTCAGTTAGCCTGCATGAATTTGTTTAAATGGCTGTTGAGTTGTTAGAGAATAAATAAATTATTAAGTTGTTTGCATGTAATTGCTTACCATTAAAAAACTAAGATCATGGCATCCTGTCTCATCACTTCATGGCAAATAAAAGGGGAAAAAGTGGAAGCAGTGGCAAATTTTATTTTCTTGGTCTCCATAAAAAGTCACTGTGGACAGTGACTGGACCCAGGAAATTAAAAGACACTTGCTCCTTGGAAGGAAATCTGTGAAAACCTAGACAGCATATTAAAAAACACAGACATCACTTAGTCAACAAAGGTTTGTATAATCAAAGCTATGATTTTCCAGTAGTCATGGATGGATGTGAGAGTTGGACCTTAAAGAAGACTGAGCACCAAAGAATCGATGCCTTCCAACTGTGGTGTGGGATAAGACTCTTGAGAGTCCCTTGAACTTCAAGGAGATCTGAGCAGCCAATCCTAAAGGAAATCAACCATGAATATTCATCAGAAGGACTGATGTTGAAGCTGAAGTTCTAATACTCTGGTCATGTGATGTGAAGAGCCAACTCATTGGAAAAGACTCTGACGCTGGATAAGATTTATGGTAAAAGGAGAAAAGGGTGGCAGGTGATGAGATGGTTAGAAAGTATTACTGACTCAACCAACATGAATTTGAGCAAACTGGAAAATAGTGGAGGACAGAAGAGCCTGGAATGCTACAGTCCATGAGGCCATAAAGAGCTGGACATGACTTAAGGACTGCTTAATAAATGGCACTGAAACATATTATTTTCTACTAAGAATATCATAAAAAACTTTCTAGTAACCTAATGGCTCCTTGAACTGAGAGACTTTAAGAAACTCTGGAGTAGCAGCTTGGTTTTTGTTATTGAAGTTTTTGTTTTAGCTTCAGTTTTCTTATCTGAAAGAAAATTCTAGTCTAGTCTAATTCTAACAGACAATGATTCTATGGTAAGAGAGAGGGTAATTTAGGCAAAATTTAATATATAGAGCTCATAGAGATTTTTGTTTTGTTTTTAGCATTCAGGTGTTTTCTCCATTTGCTAATACATAAAATTAGAAAATTTTCCAGAGTAAGTGAAAATATGTACTTTGTAAATATTAGAACATCTATAATGTCTGATCTACCTAAGAAAATATTGTTGTGTAAAAATTTCAAGTCAAAAACAAGCAGCCCACTGTTTTCAACAAAAATTCTAGCTAATAACCACACCACAATTGCATTCTTCTATATTGCCAGTTTACACAGGGAAATGCCCATTTAGAAAATAACTGATGTGTCTATAAAAAGAATAATACTTTTGTTATTTGGAAAAGTATTAGAATCTTGTTAGGCTGATTGATTCTTTATCTGGGGTACAATAGGTTTGTATGTACTTGGTTAGTAATTTTGGGGAGTGTTTTCAGCTGAAAACGTGGGCCAAAGTAAGAGTTATGTTACGTCCAGATGATTAACATATTTGATTTTATTGGCAATACCTGAAAGAAGGAAAATTGCAAAATAGTTGTGACATACTTGTGCCCTCGGGTTAGTGAATTTGAAATACAAAAAGAAATCTTTTTTTTTGGACAACTGAGCGGTGGCAGAATGACTCTCTGAATGGAGTGTGAGCTCTTGGATAGTGCTTACTTAATAAGTGTTTGCTGAATTGGAACAACCCCCTAAAATGTCCCCAACTGACACCCATTGATTTAATTTATAGTAAAGTACATACATGGAAGCAAGTAACTCAAGTCCTTTGTGGGTTATATGGCCATAGAGATGGCTCATAGTTAACTAGTCTGAAAAGCTATGGAATATTGAAACAAATATTGTCAGGGTTTATTTCCTTTTTTTTTTTTTTTTACCTTTTTAGTCTAGACACAGCATTACTTTATTAGTTGAGCCAAAAATTGTTGAAGTAAGATTAGCTCAGATGATGAGGTGGCATGTGATCCTTTTCTTGTTGCTGTTGTTTTGAACAATGAATTTAATTTTTTAGTTATTTATGCTGCCTTATGAACACTTTCAAGAGGAGGGAAAATACCTACAGAAGGCAGTTTTCTATGCATCAAATGAAATGTGATTCATCTTTTCCACCTTTTAACCCCCAAAATTAGATAACCACAAACAAACCTTTGAGAATTTTTTCAAAAAAGTGAGAGTCATACAGATGGTGACTATGGCTTCCATTTGGAGATGATTTCTCTAAAGAATTCATAATTCAACTCAGTGAATTTCTAATTACTATAAAATGTGAGCATCTTTAAACATTTAAGTCTTGAATCCACCTGCAACTTTTTCAATGTGAAGGAAGGATCCAGCTTTCCATTTACATCTGATTAACCAGTTATATGAATGCTAATTATTGAATAGTTCACCCTTGCTAATTTGATACCTCTACTGCTGCTGCTGCTGCTGCTGCTGAGTCGCTTCAGTCGTGTCCGACTCTGTGCGATCCCATAGACGGCAGCCCACCAGGCTCCTCTGTCCCTGGGATTCTCCAGGCAAGAATACTGGAGTGGATTGCCATTTCCTTCTCCAATGCATGGAAGTGAAAAGTGAAAGCGAAGTCGCCCAGTCGTGTTCGACTCTTAGCGACCCCATGGACTGGAGCCCACCAGGCTCCTCCATCCATGGGATTTTCCAGGCAAGAGTACTGGGGTGGGGTGCCATTGCCTTCCCCCTCTGCTATTATATACTAAATCAGTGTGTATATATATATATATATATATATATATATATGTATATACAGATCAGATCAGATCAGTCGCTCAGTCGTGTCCGACTCTTTGCGACCCCATGAACTGTAGCACGCCAGGCCTCCCTATCCATCACCAGCTCTCGGAGGTCACTCAGACTCACATTCATCGAGTCAGTGATGTCATCCAGCCATCTCATCCTCTGTCGTCCCCTTCTTCTCCTGCCCTCAATCCCTCCCAGCATCAGAGTCTTCTCCAATGAGTCAACTCTTCGCATGAGGCGGCCAAAATACTGGAGTTTCAGCTTTAGCGTCATTCCTTCCAAAGAAATCCCAGGGCTGATCTCCTTCACAATGGACTGGTTGGATCTCCTTGCAGTCCAAGGGACTCTCAAGAGTCTTCTCCATATTTGATAATAATTGTTATTATAGATATATATGGGTCAAATTCTGTATTTAGATTTTCTTTTGTTTTCATTGATTTGTCTTTTCTGGAATCAGTGTAGATTTTATTTTTCTTTTTTTAAAAATATGTTTATTTATTTTTAATTATTTTAATTGGAGGATAATTACTTCATAATATTGTGATGGTTTTTGCCTTATATCGACATGAGTTAGCCGTGGGTGCACATGTGTCCCCCCATCCTGAAATCCCACCCCCATTCCCCTCCCCACCCTATCTGGTGCTGGGAAAACTGGTCTAACATGTGCAAAAGAATGAAACTAGGATATTTTCTAACACTGTACACAAAAATAAAGTTCATCAAAGATCTAAATGTAAGACCAGAAACTATAAAACTCTTAGAGGAAAACATAGGCAGAACACTCTCTGATGTAAATCACAGCAAGATCCTCTATGACGCACATCCCAGAATAATGGGAATAAAATAAAAAATAAACAAATGTGACATAATTAAACTTAAAAGCTTTTGCACAATGAAGGAAACTATAAGCAAGGTGAAAAGACAGCCTTCAGAATGAGAGAAAATAGTAGCAAATGGAGCAACTGACAAAGAATTAATCTCAAAAATATACAAGCAGCTCCTACAGCTCAATTCCAGAAAAATAAATGACCCAATCAAAAAATGGGCCAAAGAACTAAACAGACATTTCTCCAAAGAAGACATACAGATGGTTAACAAACACATGAAAAGATGCTCAACATCACTCATCCGAGAAATGCAAATCAAAACCACAATGAAGTATCATCTCACAGCGGTTAGAATGGCTGCTATCAAAAAATCTACAAACCATAAATGCTGGAGAGGGTACAGAGAAAATGGAACACTCTTACACTGATGGTGGGAATGCAAACTAGTACAGCCACTATGGAGAACAGTGTGGACATTCCTTAAAAATTTGAAAATAGAACTGGCATACAACCCACCAATCCCACTGCTGGGCATATACACCAAGGAAACCAGAATTGTTATACCCCAATGTTCATTGCAGCACTGTTTACAATAGTCAGGATATGGAAGCAAGCTACATGTCCATTGATGGATAAGGAAATTGTGGTTATATATATATATATTTATATACATATACATACACACAATGAAATATTAACCAGCTATTAAAATGAAGACATTTGTGTCATTTCTAATGAGGTGGATGAAACTTGAGCCTGTTATACAGAGTGAAGTAAGTCAGAAAGAGAAACACAAATACTGTATATTAACACATATATATGGAATTTAGAAAGATTGTAATGATGATCTACATGCAAGGGAGCAAAAGAGACACAGATGTAAATAAGTGGACTTACTTACACTTATTTATTTTGGACTCTGTGAGAGAAGGTGATGGTGGGATGATTTGAGATGAAGCATTGAAATATGTATATTATCATATGTAAAATAGATGAGTATATGTAAAACAGTTCAAGTTTGCTGCTTGAAGCAGGGCACTCAAGTTATTTCCTTCAATAATAGGAATAAAAATTTTCAAAATGAATGGATATAGAAATGTGGTGTGTGTGTGTATATATATATATATACATACATACATATATATATATATATATATCAGTTCAGTTTAGTCCCTCAGTCATGTATGACTCTTTGTGACCCCAAGGAACGTAGCATGCCAGGCCTTCCTGTCATTATTGACTCCCAGAATCTACCCAAACTCATGTTCGTTGGGTTGGTGATGCCATCCAACCATCTCATCCTTTGTCGTCCCCTTCTACTCCTGCCTTCAATCTTTCCCAACATCAGGGTCTTTTTAATGAGTCAGTTCTTCTCATCATGTGGCCAAAATACTGGAGTTTCAGCTTCAACATCAGTCCTTCCAATGAACACTCGGGACTGATCTCCTTTAGGATGGACTGGTTGGATGTCCTTGCAGTCCAAGGGACTCTCAAGAGTCTTCTCCAACACCACAGTTAAAAAGCATCAATTCTTTGGTGCTCAGCTTTCTTTATATTCCAACTCTCACATCCATACATGACTACTGGAAAAACCATAGCCTTGACTAGACGGACCTTTGTTGGCAAAGTAATGTCACTGCTTTTTATATGCTGTCTAGGTTGGTCACAACTTTCCTTCCAAAGAATAAGCATCTTTTAATTTCATGGCTGCAGTCACCGTCTGCAGTGATTTGGAGCCCCCAAAATAAAATCAGTCACTGTTTCCCCATTTATTTCCCAATAAGTGATGGGAACTGATGCCAAAATCTTAGATTTATAAATGTTGAGCTTTAAGCCAACTTTTTCATTCTCCTCTTTCACTTTCATCAAGAGGCTCTTCCATTCTTCTTCACTTTCTGCAATAAGGGTGGTGTCACCTGCATATCTAAGGTTATTGATATTTCTCCCAGCAATCTTGATTCCAGCTTGTGCTTCAACCAGTCCAGAATTTCTTATGATGTACTCTGCATATAGTTAAATAAACAGGGTGACAATGTACATCCTTGATGTACTCCTTTCCCGATTTGGAACCAGTTTGTTGTTCCATGTCCAGTTCCAACTGTTGCTTCCTGACCTGCATACCCATTTTCAAGAGTCAGGGCAGGTGGTCTGGTATTCCCATCTCTTCCAGAATTTTCCACAGTTTATTGTGATTCACACAGTCAAAAGCTTTGGCATAGTCAGTAAGGCAGAAATAGATGTTTTTCTGGAACTCTCTTGCTTTTTTGATGATCCTGTGGATGTTGGCAATATGATCTCTGGTTCCTCTGCCTTTTCTAGAACCAGCTTGAACATCTGGAAGTTCACGGTTCACATATTTATGAAGCCTGGCTTGGAGAATTTTGAGCATTACTTTACTAGCGTGTGAGATGAGTGCAATTGTGTGGTAGTTTGAGCATTCTTTGGCGTTGCCTTTTATTGGGACACACACAATGGAATATGTAGTCTTAAGAAAGTGGGAAATCTTTTCTTTTTTGGCAACATGGGTGAATTTGGAGGGCATTATGTTAAGCGAAATAAGCCAAATATAGATGGACAAATACTGCTTATATGAATGAGAAGTCTAAAATAGCCAAATTCACAGAAGCAAAGAGCAGAATACTGATTAGAAAGCAGAGACGAGGAGCTGGGGGTGGAGGAAATGGGAATATATTGGTCAGAGGGTACAAAAAGTCAATTATTTATGATAAATAAGTCCTAGATATATACTGTATAGTTCAATACATATCATTATCAATATCATATAGTATATTTAAAAATTTGCTGAAAGAAGATTTTATGTTAAAAATGTATATCACAAAATAAATAGTAAAAAAAATAAGGATGAGACTTTTCAAAATGAAAGATTTATTCGTGGCATAGATTGTGGTATGGTTTCATTTATCATAAGTTCATTAATTTGTATACATTAAATATATATACACTTTTGTACATATTATAAATACATAATCATAAATCGAGTGTTTTCTTTTTTAAGAGTTCCTTTAGGTAGCAAAGAGAGCATTTGGGGAATTAAAATAAAAATGAATACTCATAAATATATAAAGTCTTAGAGGTTCTCTATTCTTCCAAACAAAATTTAAATGCATTATAGGGACTTGGTTGGATCATAGAGCAGGAATCAATGTTGGTAACAAACAAGCAATTGCTATTTTTTTTTATACATTAACTGAAGTGGCAGTAACAGTTCTGCCCATTTTTGTGAGCCCCCTATTCAAGTGTTTCTATACATTTATTTCAAATACTTGCTCTTGTTATATTTTGATTTATTTTTTAAAAGATTGTTTTGAGGTGGAATGTTTCTAAAGTCTTTAGAGAATTTGTTACAATGTTGTTTCTGCTTTTTTTTTATATATATATATATATATATATATATATATATATATATGTTCAATCTCAAGGTGTATGGGATTTTTAACTCCCAAACTAAACCCGCAGTCCTTGCACTGAAAGATGAAGTCTTAGCTACTGGGCCACCAGGAAAGTCCATATAAATTGGTTTAATTATGCTTATGAGTCCCCTATTGCTGCAGTACCAGCAATTTTGGAGACCAAAATTGTAGTGGACTAATTGAAAAAAAAGAAATGGTACAGATGAACTGATTTACAAAACAGGAATGGAAACACAGATGTAGAAAACAAACTTATGGTTACCAGGGTAGAAGGTGGGAAGGTATAAATTGGGAAGTTGGGATCAACACATCAGATCAGATCAGATCAGTCGCTCAGTCGTGTCCGACTCTTTGCGACCCCATGAACTGCAGGACGCCAGGCCTCCCTGTCCATCACCAGCTCCCGGAGGTCACTCAGACTCACATCCATCGAGTCAGTGATGCCATCCAGCCATCTCATCCTCTGTCGTCCCCTTCTCCTCCTGCCCTCAATCCCTCCCAGCATCAGAGTCTTCTCCAATGAGTCAACTCTTCGCATGAGGTGGCCAAAATACTGGAGTTTAAGCTTTAGCATCATTCCTTCCAAAGAAATTCCAGGGCTGATCTTCAGAATGGACTGGTTGGATCTTCTTGCAGTCCAAGGGACTCTCAAGCATCTTCTCCAACACCACAGTTCAAAAGCATCAATTCTTCAGCGCTCAGCCTTCTTCACAGTCCAGCTCTCACATCCATACATGACCACAGGAAAGACCATATATAGAATAAATAACTAATAAGAGTCTGCTATATAGCACAGGGAACTCTACTCAATACTCTGTAATGACCTTTATGGGGAAAGAATCTTAAAAAAAAAAAAAAAAAAGTGGATTTATGTATATGTATAAATGATTCACTTTGCTATACACCTGAAACTAATACAATGTAGTAAACCAACTATACTCAATAAAAAACCCTAGTGGGCTAAAATCAAGGTGTCATGAGGGCTGTGTTCCTTCTGAGGCACTAGGGGAGAATCTATTTCCTTGCCTTTTCTATCTTCTGGAGGTGGTTTGCATTCCTTGGCCTGTGGCCCTCTCCATCTTAAAAACCAGCAAACATTGCTTCACTATGACCTCTGCCTCTGAAGTCACATCTTATTCTCTGATTCTCCTGCCTTGTTTTTACTCTTATAAGGACTTTTGTAATTACATTGGTTCCACTCAGATCTGTGCAGTCCCTTTTCCATGTAATGTAACATCATCCATGAGAAGGAGAGGTAGGGGATATTATTTTGCTTATCACATTAAGGTATACTTTGCTTCATTCTACAAAGGATTTTAGGAGGCAGTTTGTATATTCTATGAAGATTCTGAATTTAGTATATTAACACCCCTTATTTGACATGTAGGATTCAAGCTTATATTTCATAGAATAATTATAAATCAAACGCTAAATGGCTATTAACACATATTTCTTTAAATGTAGGTATAATTTACAGCAAGAATGTGAACTAACAAGACATAAAAGATTTTCAACAATTTGAAAACAGTTTTTAAACCTAAAGTGCACATTAGGTTTTTGTTTACCTAAAATAAACCTAAAGAATATTTACAAGTATTTTTAGAGTAGATGAGCAGGATAAATAAATGACCTTAATTAGAAATTATTTTTTATCTTTAATGGTGGACCACGTCTTTAGCTTGAACTCCAGAATAAAGATCTTTAACACCAAAAAGGGCATAAAGTACTCCATCTATTGGCAAAGATGGGCTCAATATAGGACAGAACCAGTACGGACCCAAAAGAAGCAAAAAACATTAAGAAGAGGTGGCAAGAATACACAGAAACACTATACAAAGAAGATCTTCATGACCCAGATAATCACGATGGTATGATCACTCACCTAGATCCAGACGTTCTGGAATGTGAAGTCAAGTGGGCCTTGGGAAGCATCACTACAAACAAAGCCAGTGGAGGTTATGGAATCCCAGTTGAGCTATTTCAAATCCTAAAAGATGATGCTGTGAAAGTGCTGTACTCAGTATGCCAGCAAATTCGGAAAACTCAGCAGTGGTCACAGGACTGGAAAAGGTCAGTTTTCATTCCAATCCCAAAGAAAGGCAATGCCAAAGAATGCTCAAACTACCGCACAATTGCACTCATCTCACACGCTAGTAAAGTAATGCTCAAAATTCTCCAAGCCAGGCTTCAGCAATATGTGAACCGTGAACTTCCTGATGTGCAAGCTGGTTTTAGAAAAGGCAGAGGAACCAGAGATCAAATTGCCAACATCCACAGGATCATCAAAAAAGCAAGAGAGTTCCAGAAAAACAACTCTTTCTGCTTTATTGACTATGCCAAGGCCTTTGACTGTATGGATCACAATAAACTGTGGAAAATTCTGAAAGAGATGGGAATCCCAGACCACCTGCCCTGCCTCTTGAAAATGGGTATGCAGGTCAGGAAGCTGGACATGGAACAACAGACTGGTTCCAAATTGGGAAAGGAGTACATCAAGGATGTATATTGTCACCCTGTTTATTTAACTTATATGCAGAGTACATAGTGAGAAACGCTGGGGTGGATAAAATACAAGCTGGAATCAAGATTGCTGGGAGAAATTTCAATAACCTCAGATATGCAGATGACACCACCTTTATGGCAGAAAGTGAAGAGGAACTAAAAAGCCTCTTGATGAAAGTGAAAGAGGAGAATGAAAAAGTTGGCTTAAAGCTCAACATTCAGAAAACTAAGATCATGGCATCCGGTCCCATCACTTCATGGCAAACAGATGGGGAAACAGGGAAACAGTTTCAGACTTTATTTTGGGGGCTCCAAAATCACTACAGATGGTGACTGCAGCCATGAAATTAAAAGATGCTTATTCCTTTGTTGTGCAGAAGCTTTAAAGTTTAATTAGGCCCCATTTGTTTATTTTTGCTTTTATTTCCAATATTCTGGGAGGTGGGTCATAGAGGATCCTGCTGTGATGTATGTCGGAGAGTGTTTTGCCTATATTCTCCTTTAGGAGTTTTATGGTTTCTGGTCTTACATTTAGATCTTTAATCCATTTTGAGTTTATTTTTGTGTATGGTGTTAGAAAGTGTTCTAGTTTCATTCTTTTACAAGTGTTTGACCAGTTTTCCCAGCACCACTTGTTAAAGAGATTGTCTTTAATCCGTTGTATATTCTTGCCTCCTTTGTCAAAGATAAGGTGTCCATATGTGCGAGGATTTATCTCTGGGCTTTCTATTTTGTTCCATTGAGCTATATTACTGTCTTTGTGCCAGTAGCATAGTGTCTTGATGACTGTGGCTTTGTAGTAGATCCTGAAATCAGGCAGGTTGATTTCTCCAGTTCCATTCTTCTTTCTCAAGATTGCTTTGGCTATTTGAGGTTTTTTTGTATTTCCATACAAATTGTGAAATTATTGTAGCTCTGTGAAGAATGCAGCTGGTAGCTTGATAGATAGGGATTGCATAGAATCTATAGATTGTTTTGGGTAGTATACTCATTTTCACTATATTGATTCTTCTGACCCATAAACATGATATATTTCTCCATCTATTAGTGTCCTTTTTGATTTCTTTCACCAGTGTTTCATAGTTTTCTATATATAGGTCTTTAGTTTCTTTAGGTAGATATATTTCTAAGGCATACACACTGAGGAAACCAGAATTGAAAGAGACACGTGTACCCCAATGTTCATCACAGCACTGTTTAAAATAGCCAAGACATGGAAGCAACCTAGATGTCCATCAGCAGATGAATGGATAAGAAAGCTGTGGTCCATATACACAATGGAGTATTATTCAGCCACTAAAAAGAATACATTCGAATCAGTTCTAATGAGGTGGATAAAACTAGAGCCTATTATACAGAGTGAAGTAAGCCAGAAAGAAAAACACCAATACAGTATACTAACGCATATATGTGGAATTTAGAAAGATGGTAACGATAACCATCTTTCTAAAGAGACACAGGTGTATAGAACAGTCTTTTGGACTCTGTGGGAGAGGGAAAGGGTGGGATGATTTGGGAGAATGGCACTGAAACATGTATCATGTCATATAAGAAATGAATCACCAGTCCAGGTTCGATGCATGATACAGGATGCTTGGGGCTGGTGCACTGGAATGACCCAGAGGGATGGTATGGGGATTGAGGTGGGGGGGGGGTTCAAGATGGGGAAAAAGTGTATACCAGTGGTGGATTCATGTTGATGTGTGGCAAAACCAATACAATATTGTAAAGTAATTAGCCTCCAATTAAAATAAATTTATATTAAAAAAAAAAAACAAAAAAATAAATAAAAGATGCTTATTCCTTAGAAGGAAAATTATGACCAACTAGATCACATATTCAAAAGCAGAGACATTACTTTTCCAACAGAGGTCCATCTATTCATGCTATGGTTTTTCCAATAGTCATGTATGGATGTGAGTTGGACTATGAAGAAAGCTGAGCACCTAAGAATTGATGCTTTTGAAGTGTGATGTTGGAGAAGACTCTTGAGAATCCCTTGGATTGCAAGGAGATCCAACCAGTCCATCCTACATGTGATCAGTTCTGGATGTTCATTGGAAGGACTGATGTTGAAGCTGAAACTCCAGTATTTTGGTCACCTGATGTGAAGAACTGACTCATTGGAAAAGACCCTGACGCTGGGAAAGATTGAAGACAGGAGGAGAAGGGGATGACAGAGGATGAGATTGTTGGATGGCATCACCAACTCAACGGACATGAATTTGAGCAAGCTCTTGGAGTTGGTGACGGACAGGGAGATCTGGCATGCTGCAGTTCATGTGGTTGCAAAGAGTCGGACATGACTGAGCAACTAAATTGAACTACGTGGAGCTTGTTAATTTCACACAGAGATTTCAACTGCCAACAACACACTACCATTAGAGAGAAACAGCTATAACATCATACAGCTATTTACTTGCAAGAAAAAGCAGGTAGGAAGCATTTTTTACAACAGAGATTCTAAAACCTTAGTATAGAAAAATATCACCTGGGAAATCCTATTAAAATGTAGATTCCAGTTCAGATCTTGGGATCTGAAATATTCTGGTTTTGCCATTAGGTGTCAAGTTATGTTAATGCTATTGGTTTCAGAACCACACTGTACTACAGGTTTGTAGGACATTCTGGGAAAGAGCAAAGGCTACTACGGAAATCACTTAAAAAAAAAAAACATGATTCTTACTACATTACTTTGTATAAGGATTTAAATGAAAATTCAAAATTTTGTTATTAGTACTAATAAGAAACAAGCAATGGACAGCTCAGTAAAGACTGACTGAGACATATGATTATCACCATTTCTTTAATGAGGAAGAACTAAGATTATGTTTTAATTAGAATCTTCTGTATGTACTTTCCAGTCACTTGTGAGTAGGAACACATGGTAAAAACATTGTTTACATTGTAATGTATGCATTTATTTATTCTCATTAAATCCTTTTTTTTCATTTAAGAAATATCTCAAATTATTGTTTTATATTATATATATATACACACACACATATGTATGGGCTTCCCTGGTGGCTAAGCTGATAAAGAATCTGCCTGTAATGGAGGAGATCTGGGTTAAATCCCTGGGTTTGGAAGATCTCCTGGAAGAGGGCATGGCAACCCCCTTGATGTTCTTGCCTGGAGAATTCCATGGACAGAGGAGCCTGGCTGTCTATAGTCCATGGGATTGCAAAGAGTCAGACACTACTGAGAGACTAAGCACAGCATCTGCTGCTGCTGCTGCTAAGTTGCTTCAGTTGTGTCTGACTCTGTGCGACCCCATAGACGGCAGCCCACCAGGCTCCCTGTCCCTGGGATTCTCCAGGCAAAAACACTGGAGTGGGTTGTCATTTTCTTCTTCAATGCATGAAAGTGAAAAGTGAAAGTGAAGTCGCTCAGTCTTGTCCAACTCTTAGTGACCCCATGGACTGCAGCCCACCAGGCTCCTCCGTCCATGGGATTTTCCAGGCAAGAGTACTGGAGTGGGGTGCCATTGCCTTCTCCGAAGCACAGCATATATACATATATAAAATTGATATCACTGGTTGTTTCTATTCCTGGAATCAAGAGTTGGTTCTCAGACTGGGAAAAACTGGTTGAGCCTTAACTTTTAACCATTTCATTCTTACTTTGTATTTTAGCTAGTATAGAGTTCTGTATTTAAATATAATATTTATTTCCCTTACTTGAAAGTATTCAAGTAATAGGTAAGCAAACAAGTAAATAATATAATTTCAGAGAGTTCAAATGGTGTAAAGAAAAAGAATGGAGGGTGAGGGACCTGTGGAATACTGGATTAAGTCTGACTAAAATGTGGAGTAAAGACTCTAAATTGAGAGGAGTAACAGATGTAAAGACTTTGATCAACAGAATAGCTAGGTTCACTTAAAGAAAGGGAAAAGCAGTAGTGAAATGAGTAATAAAGAGCATGGAAGAAATACCTTCAAGAGTTTGTTGAGGCAGATGATGCAACACTGTCAGGGTATGGAGTTAAGATATTTGAATCTTATTGCAAGTGTAATAGGAATACAGCAGCTCAGTGACAGAGATGAAAGGAAAAGATTAATGACCCTGTTATTGAATCTTTTTTTCCCCTGTTCCTATCAGGGCATCTATCACTCTATTATCTATTTATTTACTTCGTGATCTATCTTCTAATATGAAATGTAGGGTCCTTGAATTTTTGCTCATTACCATACCCTGGGATACATCACTGTGTCACTGGGATCACCTAGAATACCACCTAACCTGGGATATCATCTTAGTAATCCATTGTTTTTCAAAGGTATGGCTGGGTAGGACATGTTGGTTGATGAGTTTGAGGAGAAGATGCAAAAAGGAAGAGTCCAAGGTAATGAAAATTTTTTCTTCTTCTGAGAAAAGGGATAAGAAAATGGCACAGTACACCGCGGTTGAAACAAGCACTGAAATTAGATCAATTCAGTTCAGAGAGAAATAAAAAATGAGTTTGGCTTGAAACACCATTATCCTATGATGAGATGCTTAAAAGTGGAATATTCTGGAGCAATTTGGAGAAGAAAGACTTCTGTAGTGAACATATTCCCACAGAACACCAGTTCCATGTGATTTAACAGGTGTTCTGCCAAAGAAAAGTCACAAAGATTGCATCCACCCACAGGATCCTTCTTTCATCTTTTTCTTGGCTTTGGTTCTTCTCCAGGTGTTCATATTTTAATCTCTATTATCTGCTTTCAATGTGTCCCTATAGCTTATTTTCTTCATTATAATGATGATCTATTATAATAATTATCTTAAAATTTATATATTTTATACTTATTTTTGTTGAGAGCTGGACTGTGAAGAAAGCTGAGTGCTGAAGAATTGATGCTTTTGAACTGTGGTGTTGGAGAAGACTCTTGAGAGTCCCTTGGACTGCAAGGAGATCCAATGAGTCCATTCTAAAGGAGACCAGCCCTGGGATTTCTTTGGAAGGAATGATGCTAAAGCTGAAACTCCAGTACTTTGGACCACCTCATGCGAAGAGTTGACTCATTCGAAAAGACCCTGATGCTGGGAGGGATTGGGGGCAGCAGGAGAAGGGGACAACAGAGGATGAGATGGCTGGATGGCATCACCGACTCAATGGACGTGAGTTTGAGTGAACTCCAGGAGTTGGTGATGGACGGGGAGGCCCGGCGTGCTGCAATTCATGGGGTTGCAGAGTCGTACACGACTGAGTGACTGAACTGAACTGAACTGATACATTTAAATTTTCAGCATGTTCTGTTAATTTTCTAATTTTGTTTAAAATTTATATTTTATCTTTTATTGTTGTTGTTCTTGAAAAACAAACATAGCATGTATTAAATAGATGTATGATGGGCATCTGAAAGGGACATCATGCCCTAAAAAACAATGGTTTCATATTCAGAGTCTCCATTCTCATTACTACTATTTACAGAGCTTTCTTAGACTCCTAGTTTCAGTCCTTGTAAAAATAAGCATGAATTAACAGTGCTCTTTTTAAAAATATCTCATGCTTTCTGTTCTAAATAATAATGAATATTATAGACTTGATTTGTACCTCTCCCTGATAGCTATGTTGAAGTTTTAACTCCCAGTATGGCTGAATTTAAAAATATGGCCTTTAGGGGGATCAGTTCAGTTCAGTTCAGTCGCTCAGTTGTGTCTGACTCTGTGACCCCTTGGACTGCAGCACGCCAGGCCTCCCTGTCCATCACCAACTCCCAGAGTTTACTCAAACTCATGTCCATTGAGTCGGTGATGCCATCCAATCATCTCATCCTCTGTCGTCCCCTTCTCCTCCTGCCTTCAATCTTTCCCAGCATCAAGGTCTTTTCAATGAGTCAGGATAATTAACGTTAAATGAAGTTTTAAGGTTAGGCCCTAGTCCTACATGACTGATGCCTCTAGAAGAAAAAAAAAAAAGACACCCAGGATGTGCACACACAGAGCAAAAGCCATGTAACGACAACAGGAAGATGCCATCTGCCAGTCATCGAGGGAAACCAAGTCTGCCGCTACTTTTATCTTGTACTGCCAGCCTCTACAACTGAAAAGAAACTTCCATTGCTTAAGTCTATGGTATTTTGTTATAGCAGCCCCAGCAGAGTAGTCTAATACAGCAAGTTCTAAGCTAGAAAAGATCCTCCCCCAAAACCCAGAATCCCAGGCTAGTAGTGAGAAAAACATGATTTATTTTAAATTTTATTTTATTTATTAATTTTTGGTTGTGCTGGGAATTCCTCATTGTGCAGACTTTTCTCTAGTTGCGGCAAGCAGGGGCTACCCTCTAGTTGCTGTGCTCAGGCTCTAAGGTGTGGGGGCTTCAGTAATTGCGGCATGTGGGCCCAGTAATTGCAGCTCCCGGGTTCTAGAGCACAGGCTCAGTAGTTGTGGCACATGGGTTTAGTTACTCCGTGGCATGTGGGATCATCCTGGGCCAGGGATCAAACCGGTGTCTACTGAGTTGGCAAGCAGATTCTTGATCACTGAGCCACCAGGGAAGCTGGTGAGTCTGTAGACAGTTCTATACATGATGTCTGTAGGAGGCAAATAGCAATATACCAGACCAATATATGAAACTGTCAAGGGCATCAAAAGCAGTCACCTCACATCTGAGAAACTGTCAGGGCCAAGAGGAACTGAAGGTAACATGACAACTAAGTGTAATGTGGTTCTCTGAATCTGAAGCTTGAAGACTTTGGCCACCTGATACAAAGAGCTGACACACTGTAAAAGACCCTGATTCTGGGAAAGATTGAAGGCAAAAGGCGAAGGGGCAGTAGAGGATGAGATGGTTAGATAACATCACTGACTCAATGGACATAAATTTGTGCAAACTCTGGGAAATAGTGAAGGACAGGGAAGACTGGTGTGCTTTGGTCCATGGGGTCACAAAGACTTGGACATGACTTAGAACCTGAAAAACAAAACAACTACTCTGGATGGAATCTTGGAACAGAGAAAGGTATTACATAACAACTAAGGAAATCTGAATAAATATGAACTTTAGTTGATTATAACATATCAATTTTTTTATTAGAACAAATGTAGTAGCAATAAAATGGTAATAGAAGGGGAAACCAATAGTTTTACTCTCTGTACAAACTTTCTGTAAATCTAATGCTGATTATACTGCTAATAAGAAAAAATTTCAATTACTGATAACATCCTATGTATTAGGATCTTGCTATGAGCTTTTGTTAAATTTAGCTCAGGAAAACATCTAAATGAATACAGTACAAACTTCTAAAATGTTGCTAGAGGAGCCAGTTATGTTAGAAAACATAATCCCATATGTTCAGAACTTTAGAACCCTTTTTTCTCCTGCCATGCAGCAAACTGATGTTGGCATAGATAAGAATGGCTAAAATAATTTAATCATGTTTAACATTAAAACTATGATTTTTAATTACCTGGAACATATAAGAGAAGCTTTTTTTTTTTTTTTCATCTGATACTGATTTAGCAGATTTCAAAATGAACATGGTTCAGTTCAGTTCAGTCGCTCAGTCGTGTCCAACTCTTTGTGACCCCATGAATTGCAGCACGCCAGGCCTCCCTGTCCATCACCATCTCCCAGAGTTCACTCAGACTCACATCCATAGAGTCAGTGATGCCATCCAGCCATCTCACCCTCTGTCGTTCCCTTCTCCTGCTGCCCCCAATCCCTCCCAGCATCAGAGTCTTCTCCAATGAGTCAACCCTTCACATGAGGTGGCCAAAGTACTGGAGTTTCAGCTTTAGCATCATTCCTTCCAAAGAAATCCCGGGGCTGATCTTCAGAATGGACTGGTTGAATCTCCTTGCAGTCCAAGGGACTCTCAAGAGTTTTCTCCAACACCACAGTTCAAAAGCATCAATTCTTTGGCACTCAGCCTTCTTCACAGTCCAACTCTCACAGCCATACATGACCACTGGAAAAACCATAGCCTTGACTAGATGGACCTTTGTTGGCAAAGTAATATTTCTGCTTTTGAATATGCTATCTAGGCTGATCATAACTTTCCTTCCAAAGAGTAAGCATCTTTTAATTTCATGGCTGCAGTCACCATCTGCAGTGATTTTGGAGCCCAGAAAAATAAAGTCTAACACTCTTTCCACTGTTTCCCCATCTATTTCCCATGAAGTGATGGTACATCATGGCAATTACACTGTTTCTTCCAGGGTGCATGCAAGTTTTTAGGTGCTGCTGCTAATGCTGCTAAGTCGCTTCAGTCGTGTCCGACTCTGTGCGACCCCATAGACGGAAGCTTACCAGGCTCCCCCGTCCCTGGGATTCTCCAGGCAAGAACACTGGAGTGGGTTGCCATTTCCTTCTCCAATGCATGAAAGTGAAAAGTGAAAGTGAAGTCACTCAGTCGTGTCCGACTCTCAGTGACCCCATGGACTGGAGCCTACCAGGATCCTCCGTCCATGGGATTTTCCAGGCAAAAGTACTGGGGTGGGGTGCCATTGCCTTCCCCGAAGTTTTTAGGTATCTGGTCTCAATTT
Source organism: Tragelaphus eurycerus (assembly GCA_935064755.1). Classification (NCBI taxonomy): domain Eukaryota; kingdom Metazoa; phylum Chordata; class Mammalia; order Artiodactyla; family Bovidae; genus Tragelaphus; species Tragelaphus eurycerus. The sequence goes on from CAKXYN010000041.1 coordinate 14,944,434, forward strand.
GAAGTCTTTTGAACTTTACATATCTGCTATGCACCATCAGCTGACATCAAACATTTAAGCGATCTGATATTCAGATTGCCAATGTTTCTATTATATCTCACTCATAAAAATAAATCTCTACTAGGAATAAATGTATTCCCTGGGGCCATTAATGAGATATTGTGTAAATCGATGAGGAAAATAAAAACATGTAACAATTAATTTATGAACAGGATCTACTAATGTTGAATGGTATCCAAGCATTCCTCAGTGTCCCTCAGAACACCAGTTCCATGTGATTTAACAGGCATTCTGCCAAAATTGTGGTCATGTAAGCTTGGGAAAAGCTAGGTTTAACTAAATTAGATAGGATGTTCTTTCCAAGACTTCTCATAATATATTAGTATTTTGTGATTCCTCAAGTGTGTATCGGAGAAGGCAATGGCAAGCCACTCCAGTACTCTTGCTTAGAAAATCCCATGGATGGAGGAACCTGGTGGGCTGCAGTCCATGGGGTCGCTAAGAGTCAGACACGACTGAGCGACTTCACTTTCATTTTTCACTTTCACGCAATGGAGAAGGAAATGGCAACCCACTCCAGTGTTCTTGCCTGGAGAATCCCAGGGGTGGCGGAGCCTGGTGGGCTGCTGTCTATGGGGTCGCACAGAGTCGGACACGACTGAAGTGACGCAGCAGCAGCAGCAGCAGCAAGTGTGTATAATTTATCAAGCTGCTTTGAACAAAAAGTCCACTTTCAAAGAAAGCATGGTTATTCTAAGAAACCAGTTTCTATTGATCTCTAGTTGCGAAAACGTGGTCTCAGTCATTGTTTTTCAAAAACTGGTTTTGTGATCAGCAGCGTCAGCATGGACTGGAAAATTGTTAGAAATGCAGATTCTTGTGTACTACCGTAGACATTCTGAATCAGAAACTGTTGGGTTGGAGCCCAGAACTTTGTGTTTTAACAACCCTTCCAAGTGCTTCTAATGCTTACTAAACTTTGAACACAATTAACTTAGAAGAAAGTCACATCTTGAATTTACAGAGCAATGTTGTTGATTGCTTAATGTCTATAATATGGTTGTTCTTCTGCAAAGGATTGTTCTTCAAATGGGCTGAAAGCCATTACTTGATGTTGGCTTTCAAAGGAGCTGTGTATGACTCAGTTCTCAGAATTGGATCAGTGGTATGTATTAAGAAGTTTCAGATGAACCAAAGGAGATCTTTGATTCTTTATGTATTTGATTTATGTTGGAATCAGAAATCAAATCAAAGAGACTTTTTCACAATAAATACTTTCTTGTGGCCTATGAGAAACCACTTTTATTTTAAGGTCCAAATTTACTTAGTAAAGGTAAAGAAGGTGAGCTAGATTGGGGATGTAAAGTGTATGTAGTAAGTAAGTCATCACATAGAGTAAATGAGAGTTAGACTCGGGGTAGATTGCTTAAGTTTGAAACCCAGGTCTACATTGGGAAAATAATTAAATCTTTATGCTTCAGTTTTCTTGTCTATAAAATGGGGATAGTAATAGCCCTGTATACAAGACAGCAAAAGAGACACTGATAGAACAGTCTTTTGGACTCTGTGGGAGAGGGAGAGGGTGGGATGATTTGGGAGAATGGCATTGAAACATGTGTAATATCATATGAAATGAGTCGCCAGTCCAGGTTTGATGCATGATACTGGATGCTTGGGGCTGGTGCACTGGGATGACCCAGAGGGATGATGTGGGGAGGGAGGTGGGAGGAGGGTTCAGGATGGGGAACACATGTATACCTGTGGTGGGTTCATTTTGATTCATGGCAAAACCAATACAATATTGTAAAATTTAAAAACTAAATTAAAAAAATAATTATAGAATGCCAAAATGATAAAATAAATGGCGTAATGTACTTTTGATGTTTTCTTTTTTCCCAGTTTCCTTAATAAAACTTAATATGCCTTTATATATGACTGACAAATAAAATTTTATATATTTAAGTGTCCCCTGCAATGTTTTGATATACACATACATTGTGAAATAGTTACCACAATCAACGAATTAACATATCTACCACCTCACGTGCTCACGTAGTTACCTTGTGTGTAAGAGAGAGAGATAAGTGAGAACACTTGAGATCTACTTCCTCAACACATATCAAGTATTGATATATAATATACTATTAACTACAAAAAGCAGAGACATTACTTTGATGACAAAGGTCCATCTAGTAAAAGCTACAGTTTTTCCAATTGTCAGATGTGAATGTGAGAGTTGGACCATAAAGAAAGTTGAGTGCCGAAGAATTGCTTTTGAACTGTGGTGTTGGAGAAGACTCTTGAGAGTCCCTTGAACTGCAATGAGATCCAACCAGTCCATCCTAAAGGAAATCAGTCCTGAATATTCACTGGAAGGGCTGATGTTGAAACTCCAATACTTTGGCCACCTGATGCAAAGAACTGACTCATTGGAAAAGACCCTGATGCTGGGAAAGATTGAAGGCAAGAGGAGAAAGGGATAGCAGAGGATGAGCTGGTTTGATAGCATCACTGACTTGATGGACATGAGTTTGAGTAAGCTCTGGGAGTTGGTGATCGACAGGGAAACCTGACAGGGAAATTGTTGCTGCGGTCCATGGGGTCACAAAGAGTCAAACACAACTGAGCAACTGAGCTGAACTGAATAGTCATCATATTTACATTAGGTCTCCAGAATGTACTCATCTTGCAACTAAAAGTATGTGCCCAGTAACTAGCATCTCCTCATCTTCCTCACCCCATGGCCCCCGGTAACCAATGTTCTATTCTCTTACTATTGAGTTCAACATTTTTTAGATTCCATATGTAAGTGAGAATATGAAGTATTTGTCTTTGTGAGTCTGGCTTATTTCACTCTAGCATGATGTCCTCCAGAAGCATCCATGTTATTACAAAGAGCAGAGCTTCCTTCTTTTTAAAGATAGAATAGTGTTTCATTATGTAATTAGACCACAACTTTTCATCGATTCTTTTACTGACAATCAGGTTATAATTCTAGTACTTAATACTATTACCATAAAAAAGGAAGTGCAGACATCTCTTTAAAATAGTGGTTTTTATTTCCTTTGGGTAAATATCCAGAAGTGGAATTGCTGGGTAATATGGTCGTTCTATTTTTAATTTTTTGGAATTCTCCATATTGTTTTCAAGGGCTTGAAATAATTTACTGTCCTACCAACAAAGCACAGAGTTCCCATTTCCTTGACAATACTTGGTTTTCCTGTCTTTTGTATAACAGACATTCTAGTTTGAGTGAGGAAATATATCCTTGTGGGTTTGATTTGCATTTCCCTGATAATTAGGGATGTTGAACACATTTTCATGTACCTGTTGGCCATCTGTATGTTTTCTTTAGAAAAATGTCTTTTCAGATTTTCTGCCATTTCTAAAATTGGATTTTGTTTTGTTATTGAGTTTCGTGAGTTCTTTATATATTTTGAGTATTAATCCCTTATGAGATGATGATTTACAAATATTTTCTCCACTTCTGCAGGTTGCTTAAAATGAAAAATTGTTTTGATGGTTACCTTTGCAATGCAGAAATTTTTTAGCTTGATGTATTCCAATTTGTTTATATTTGCTTTTGTTGCCTTTGCTTTCGGTATGAAATCAAAAAATTTTCATCAAGACCGATGACAGGACTTCCTCCATGCAATTTCCTCTGAGAGTTTTAGAGTTTCAGATCTTATGTTTTTAGAATCCATTTGAGTTGAACTTTTTGTGAAAAAAGACTCTAATTTCATTCTTACAGATGCTAGTATACAGGGTTTCTGTAACACAACTTATTGAAAAGACTCTTTGCACAAAGAGTCAGACACAATTTAGCGACTGAACCACTACAACAATTGAAAAGGCTATGCTTGCCCTACTGTGTATTCTTTGTGGTGCCTTTTCAAAGACTAGTGTGTGACACGTGTGTGTAATTATTTCTGGGCTCTCTATTTTCTTTTGGGGAGGCTCTCTATTCTTATATTTGTTTCTATGTATCGCACGTTTTTTGCTTAATCTAGCATTGTAATTAGAGAAGGAAATGGCAATCCACTCCAGTGTTCTTGCCTGGAGAATCCCAGGGACAGAGGAGCCTAATGGGCTGCTGTCTGTGGGGCCGCACAGAGTCGGACACAACTGAAGCAACTTAGCAGCAGCAGCAGCATTGTAATATAATCTGAAGTTAAGAACTACGATGTCTCCAGCTTTGTTCTTCTTGCTCAAGATTAATTTGGCTATAGGAGTATTTTGTGATTCCATATAAGTTTTATGATTTAAAAAAATGTATTTAATTTATTTTTGATATGTACTCACTGCTATATTTATTTGTTTTGGGCTGCACTAGGTCTTCATTGCTGCATGTGAGATTTCTGTAGTTGAGTGTGGGCTGCTCTCTAGTTGCCAGGTGCACTGGTTTCTCATTGGGCTTTCCTGGTGGCTCAGCTGGTAAAGAATCCACCTGCAATGAAGGAGACTCTGGTTCCATTTCTGGGTTGAGAAGATCCCCCGGAGAAAGGATAGGCACCCACTCCAGTATTCTTTGGCTTCCCTGGTGGCTCAGATGGTAAAGAATTCACCAGCAATGTGAGAGACCTGGGTTCAATCCCTGGGTTGGGAAGATCCCCTGGAGGAGGGGATGGTAACCCATTATGGTGGCTTTCCCTGTTGCAAGGCATGGGCTTCAGTAGTTTCAGCATGCAGGCTCGGTAGTTGTGACCTGCTGGCTCTAGGGTGCTTGGGCTTTAGTAATTGTGGCATAGGGGCTCATTAGCTGTGGCTCGCAGGCCCTAGAGTGGGCAGGTTTCAGCCGTTGTGACACGTGGGCTCAGTAGTTCTGGTTCTCAGGCTCTAGAGCAGGCTCAGTAGGTGTGGTGCACGGGCTTAGTTGCTACACAGCATGTGGAATCTTCCTGGACCAGGAAGGACCATGTATGTCCCTTGCATTAGCAGGCAGGTTCTTATCCACTCTGCCTCCAGCAAAGTCCTAGGAATGTTTTCTATTTCTGTGAAAAATTCCACTAGGATTTTTATAGAGATTTTGTTAAAAATGTAGATGGCTTTAAGTATTATGGACATCTTATTCTTCTAATAAATTAATTCTTCCAAACCATGAACACAGAATATCTTTTCATATATTTGTGTTTTGAATTTTTCATCAATATTTTATATCTTTTAGTTTATAGATATTTCACCTCCATGGTTAAATTACTTGTAAGTATGTTGTTGTTTTTGGTGCTAGTGTAAGTGGAGTTGTTTCTTAAATTTTCTTTTGGTAATTAGCTGTTAGAGTATAGAAACACTGCTGAATTTTGTACATTGATTTTGTATCCTGCAATTTTACTGAGTTCATTTACTAAATCATAACAGTTTTTTTATGAAACCTTTAGTGGTTTTTATATGTAAGATTACATTATGTGCAAACAGAGAGAATTTTACTCTTACTTTTCTAATTTAGATGTCTTTTACTTCTATTTCTTGCCTAAATGCCACGGCTAAGAGTTCCAGTATGTGTTGAACGGAAGAAGTGAAATTGGGCATGTTTGTTTCTGATTTTAGAGGAAAAGTTTTCACCTTTTCACAACTGAGTATGTTCTTAGCTATGGACTTGTTATATATGGCCTTTATTATGTTGAGGTATATTTCTTTTACATCCAGTTTCTTGACATGAAAGGAAGTTGAATTTTGTCAAATTCAAATTTTCCTGCATCTATTGAGATGATTGGATAATTTTTATCTTTCATTCCGTTAGTGTGTACACACATTGATTTGTAGAGACTGAATCATCCTTGCATTGCAGGGATAAATCCCACTTGATCATGATATATAATCCTTATAATGTTCTATTGATTTCCATTTGCAAAATTTATGGAGATTTTCTACATCTATGTTCATCAGAGATATTGGCTTGTAATTTTCTTTTCTTACAGTGTCTTTGACTGACTTTGATATCAGGGTAATGCTGAATTTGTAAAGTGAGTTCTAGTTGATCCTCCTTTTCCCTTTTCAGTTTTTCAAGGAAGAGTATGAGAAGATTTGCAATTAATTATTCTCTAAATGTTGTTACAATTTCACTAATGAAACCATGTGCTCTTGGGCTTTTCTTTGTTAAAAAGCTTTTGATTAGTGATTCAATTTTCTTTCTAGTAATCAATCTGTTCAGATTTTCTATTCCTTCATAACTCAGTCTTAGTAGGAATTATGTTTCTAGGAATCTCTCCATTTCTTCTAGTTAGTACTATTTGTATATAATTGTTCATAATCATCTGTTATGATCCGTTGTATTTCTGTGCTATTAGTTGCAGTGTCTCCTCTTTCACTTCTGATTCTGTTGTGTCTATTGTCTTTTAACTAAAGGTTTTTCCATTTTACTTATGTTGTCAAAAAACTCAGTTTTAGTGATGTTTCTATTCTCCTTCTAACATCTACTTCACTTCTTTCTGTTCTAATCTTTGTCATTGTCTACCTTCTGCTAAATTTGCACTTTATTTTCTTTTCCTACTTCATTTAGATGTAAATTTAGGCTGTTGATCCCTGAAGTCTTTTTTTTTTTTCCTTCTTTTAGTTTATTTTTTTATTGACATTTGGGGCCAACAACCTTATGTTAGTTTCAGGTGTACAGCATAATGATTCAGTATTTTTATAAATCATATTCCATTTAAAGTCATAAAATATTGGCTCTGTTCCAGATGCTATATAACATATCCTTGTTGCATATTCATTTTATACACTAAAGCATGTATCTCTTGATCTCCTAATGCATCTTGCCCCTCAGCCCTTGTCTCTCCCCACTGAAAACAACTAGTTTGTCCTCTGTATCTGTGCATACGTTTCTGTTCTGTTCTATGTATTTCATTGTTTTGTTTCTTTCTTTTGCTTTATCATATATCAGTGATAGAGCATTTGTCCTCTGATTTATTTCACTAAGCAAAATGATACTCTCTGGGTTCATCCACCTAGTTTCAAATGGCAGAATTCTTTTTATGGGTAATACTCTGTGTGTTTACAGACCTACACCACCTCTTCTTTTTAAAATTTTTATTTATTTATAGGTGAAATACAATGTCATTTAAGTTTCAAGTGTAAAATATTATGATTCACAATTTTAAAGGTTATATTTCATTTAGTTATTATAAAATATTGACTATATTCTCTATGTTGTACAGTGTAATCTTATATAATCTTGTAGCTTATATATTTTGTATGTATTAATTTTCACCTTTTTTAATCCCTTCCCCTGTCTTGCCTTCTTGCCCTTTTCTTCTCCCCACTGGTAAACACTCATTTGTTCTCTGTATCTGTGAGTCTGTTTCTTTTTTGCATTCACTACTTTGTTTTATGTTTTATATTCCATATATAAGTGATACATGTGGAATATGTGACATATTTCACTTTATAATACCCTCCAAGTCCATCTCTGCTGTTGCAACCATCTTGTTCTTTTTCATGACTGAGTAGCATTCTATTGTATATATCTAGCACATTTTCTTCATCTGTTCATTCATTGATGCACACAGGTTTTTTCCATATCTTGAAAAATGAATTAATGTTGCTATGAAAATTGGGGTGCCTGTGATCTTTTCAAATTAGCTTTTATTCTGTATATATACCCAGGAGTGAAATTGCTGAGATATATGGTAGTTGCATTTTTAGTTTTTTGAGAAACCTCCATGCTGTTTTTCCACAGTAGCTACACCAGTTGCATACACACCAACAGAGTACTAGTGTCTCTTCTCCATATCATTGCCAACGTTGGTTATTTGTGGCTTTTGGATTATAACCACTCAGACTATTATGGGGGTGATAGCTTATTGTGATTTCGATTTGCATTCCTTTGATGATTGGGAGTGTTGAGCTTTTCTCATATGCCTCTTGGCCACCTGTGTATTTGCTTTGGAAAAATGATTATTCAGATCTTGGCCCATTTTTAAATTGTTTTTATTTTTATATTGAGCGGTATGAGTTCTTTATTATTTTGTATATTTACCCCTTATATGACATATCATTTGTAAATATTTTCTCCCAATCCATCTTTTCATTTGCTTGGTGGTTTCCTTTGCTGTGCCAAAGTTTTCAAGCTTAGTTAAGTCTCATTTATTTATTTTTGCTGCTATTTTCTTTGTCTGGAGGACAAATTCAAAAGATATTGCTTTGGTTCATATAAAAAAGTTTTCTGCCTATTTTTTTCTAGAATTTTCATTGTTTCTTATTTTACATTTATGTGTTTAATCCATTTGGACTTTATTTTTGTATATGGTATGAAAAAATGTTGAAATTTTATTATTTTACATCCAATTTTTTCAACACCATTTATTAAGGAGACTGTCTTTTATCCATTGAATATTCTTGCCTCCTTTATCATAGATTAAATGAGCATATGTGCATGAGTTTATTTCTTTGTTGTTGTTGTTCAGTCCCTAAGTCATGTCCCATTGACCTATGTGTATATTTTACTGTTTTGATGACTGTAGTTTTGTAGTAGAGTGTGAAGTCAGCATATTTCCAGCTTTTTCTTTTATAGCTAGATTGCTTTCGCTATTTGTGGTTCCACATAAATTATAGATTTCAGAATTATTTGTTATAGTTCTGTGGAAATATCATGTGTATTAGGGGTTACATTAAATCTTTAGATTTCATTGGGTCAGATCAGATCAGATCAGTCACTCAGTTGTGTCCGACTCTTTGCGACCCCATGAATCGCAGCATGCCAGGCCTCCCTGTCCATCACCAACTCCCGGAGGTCACTCAGACTCACATCCATCAAGTCAGTGATGCCACCCAGCCATCTCATCCTCTGGCGTCCCCTTCTCCTCCTGCCCCCAATCCCTCCCAGCATCAGAGTCTTCTCCAGTGAGTCAACTCTTCGCATGAGGTGGCCAAAGTATTGGAGTTTCAGCTTTAGCATCATTCCTTCCAAAGAAATCCCAGGGCTGATCTCCTTCAGAATGGACTGGTTGTATCTCCTTGCAGTCCAAGGGACTCTCAAGAGTTTTCTCCAACACCACAGTTCAAAAGCATCAATTCTTCGGCGCTCAGCCTTCTTCACAGTCCAGCTCTCACATCCATACATGACCACAGGAAAGACCATAGCCTTGACTAGGCGACCCTTTGTTGGCAAAGTAATGTCTCTGCTTTTGAATATGCTATCTAGGCTGATCATAACTTTCCTTCCAAAGAGTAAGCATCTTTTAATTTCATGGCTGCAGTCACCATCTGCAGTGATTCATTGGGTAGTATGGGAATTAATTTTAAATCCATGAACATGGGTTACCTTTTCATTTCTTTGTATCATCTTAAATTTCCTTCATAAATGCTTTAGAATACAGTTCTTTTACCTTCCTGGTTAAGTTTAGTTCTATGCATTTTGTTCTTTTTTGTGTGGTTTTGAACAGGATTTTTTTTCTGCTTTCTGTTCCTGATAATAATAGTGTATAGAAAAGCAAGAGATTTCAGTATATAATAGTTTATAATGGAGATTTTAGAACTTTGCATATATATGTCATTTGCAAATAGTGACAGTTTTACTTCTTCCTTTCTAGTTTGGCAGTGACTTTGGTGGGAGAATGCAATCTGAGTGAGCACTGATTTTGTCTTCCCCTGAGTGCTAGCAGATATCATCTTTGAGGGTAATGGTGATTGAAGAGCTAGAGCCTGGACCAGATGTGAGCCATGGGTTCTTCTATGCTCAATGGCTGTTACCACACTATTGAGTTTGGAAGCAGATCTCAAGGTGCTGGAGTAGAAGCCCTGAGGGTAGGATCTGAGCTGGTTCCATTCCAAGTTTGTGCTCTCCTCACTTCTGGTTTGGCACTTTTGCCCCAGAGAAAAGCAGCTCTGAAGCAAGTGCTTGCTATGGATTGTGTACCAGGACAGTTCTAGCATTTCAGTTAAAGCTCCATACAGGTCCCAATCCACTACTTCCAAGATTGCCAGCAATGACTGCCTTCACTCCATTCAGAAGCAATGCCAGGTATAAGTTATCTCTGTCCCTCCAAAGTGTGCATTTCTTCAGCAATAGCAGGCTTTACCCCAGAGCTAGAGGGGCCAGGCTGTGTGCACACTGCAGGCCAGGATATATGGTCAAATTAAATCAGCCAGAGCTCTGGGCCATTTCAATATGCTTCCTCTGCTTTGTTTCCAATAAGGAGCAATCATGAACATGGTCTTCACTAGAAGAGTCTCTCTCTCTCTCGTTCTTTTAAATGTCTTCCTATACATTGCATTCATTTTTCAGACCAATGAGGGGACTAGTCTTCCCAGTATTGGATCCCATGGTTCAGATGCCTTATATGTGGTTCAGCTTTCTTATTCCCCAGGATCTCCATCTCCAAGCCCCTGATGATTCCCTTTTCTTTTGTGGTCCCTTCTAGGGATGCAGATCTTGACTTTATTGCTTTTTCTCCCTTCCTTACATGACTTTATGTGAATTTTTCTTTATACTCTTAGTTGTAGAAGAGTCTTTCTGCACTTCTCCTGTTTGCTTTTGGTGAGAATTACTCTACATGTAGATGTATTTTTGATGTGTTCATGTGGGGAGGTGAGCTCAGCATCCTCCTACTTCACCATCTTGATTTCCTCTCTCTTTATTCTTAATGTAGGCACTCACTGGTATAAATTCTCCTCTCAGGTTTCATTTGCTGCACCCCATAAGTTTTTTTTTGGATATCTTTTCATTTTACTGTTTCAGTTTCTTTAAATTTCCCTTTTGATTTCTTCTTGAACTCATTTTTGTTTTCAGGACATGTATTTAATTTAGCATACTTGTGAATTTTCTAATTTTTGTCTTTTTGCTCATTTCTAGTTTCATAACATTGTGGTCAGAAAAATTACTTGCTATGATTTAAATCTTCAAAATTTGTTAAAACTTGCTCCGTGAAGTTCAGTGAAGTCACTCAGTCGTGTCCGACTCTTTGTGACCCTGTGGACTGTAGCCTACCAGGCTCCTCTGTCCACGGGATTCTCCAGGCAAGCATACTGGAGTGGGTTGCCATTTCCTTCTCCAGGGGATCTTCCCAACCCAGGGATCGAACCTGGGTCTCTCACATTGGAGGCAGATGCTTTAACCTCTGAGCCACCACCTAATATATGATCTATCCTGGTCAATTTTATTTTTGTGTTTGAGAAGAATATGGATTCTCCTGCTGGTTGGTGGCATGTTCCATATATATTTATTAGTTTCTTTTGGTCTGAAGTGAAAGTTCAAGTACAATAATTCCTTATTGATTTTTCTGTCTGGATAATATATCCATTATTGAAAAATGGATATTGAATTTCTTTGCTATTATTGTATTGTCTATTTATCCCTTTAGATCTGTTAATATTTGCTTTATATATTTGGGTGATCCAATGTATGGTGCATATATATTTATTATATTTTCTTGATGTATTTATCCCTTTGTCATTAGATAGTGACTTCCTATGTCTTGTTATCATTTGGCTTAAAGTCTACTTTGTCTAATGCAAATATAGCTAAATTGCTCTCTTCTGGCTTTCAGTTTCATGGAATAGCTTTTTCCATGTCTTCATTTTCAGCCAGTATGTGTCCTTAGAACTGAAGTGAGTATCCTATAGGTAGTGTATAGTTGAAGTTTATTTATTTTTTGTTTTTAATTCATTTAACCACTTCTGTGTTTTGAATGAAGTGAATCAACTTATATTTAAGTTATTTTTTGATAGCTAAGGAGTTACTCTTGCCATTTTGTTAACTGTTTTCTGTCTTTTATTTCCTTTCTTTCTTTTGGCTATTGATGGCTGTTGATTATTTGTAATGGCATACTTTGATTCCTTCTCTTTAAGTTTTGTGTATCTACTATAAACTTTTGTGGCTACTGTGATGCATAAAAAATAACATATGTGTTTTATATATAGGAAAGTGAAAATGAAAGTCAGTCAGTCATGTACAACTCTGCGACCTCATGGACTATACAATCCATGGAATTCTCCAGGGCAGAATACTGGAGTGGGTAGCTGTTTCCTTCTCCAGGGAATCTTCCTAACCCAGGGATTGAAACTAGGTCTCCCACATTGCAGGCAAATTCTTTACCAGCTGAGCCACCTGAGAAGCCTAAGAATACTGGAGTGGATCTTCCCAACTCAGGAATTGAACCAAGGTGTCCTGCATTGCAGGTGGATTCTTTACCAGCTGAGCTACCAGGGAAACCATATGTTTATATACATATGTACATATGTATATAGTTAATTTTAAGTGATGTCAAGTTAACTTCCATATCATACAGAAACTTCACTTCCCTCTCCACAATTTTGGTTTTGGTGTCATAATTCATGTATTTATATATTGTGTACCAGTTAACAAATGATTGTAACTCTGTAATATTTTGTCATATAGCCTTTAGCATTTCTTGTAATGTAAGTCTAGCAGTTACTACTTAACCCATCTTTTGTTTGTTTGAGAAATACACTCTCTCCTTCATTTTTGAAAGATAGCTTTGCCTGTTAAAATATTCTTAACTACCAGTTTTTCTTTTTTAGCACTTTAAATATACCATCCCATTCTCTTCTGGACTGCAAGATTTCTGCTAAGAAATCTGCTGATAGACATAGGAATTTCCTTGAATGTGGTAAGTTTCTTCACCTACTATTTTCAAGATTCTCTCTCTCTCTCTCTTTTTGGCCATGTTCCATGACTTGTGAGATTTAGTTCCCTGACCAGGGATTGAACTTGGGCCCTCAGCAGTGAGAGCACGGAGTCTTAATCACTAGACCACCAGAGAATTCCCCACAATTCTCTCATTGTCTTTATTTTGACAACTTGATAATAACGTGTTTCAGTAGAGTTTTTGTTGAATTGAAACTCCTTGGGAACCGTTAAGCTTTAGGGAGTTGGATGTTGATATCTCTTCCCAGATTTTTCACAATATTTCTTAAGTAAGCTTTTTGCTTCTTTGTCTCCCTCTTTCTGCATCCTCCCATTGGGAAATATGAGGCAAAAAGATAATGAGTTGTAATTTAATTAAGAGTAAGTATGTTCATTAAATAATAATTTAAGACAAAAAATATTTTTGTCAAAAGCTAAACTTTAAATATACTTGGAGTCATCAAATTAATCCAGTTATGTAGAATTCACTTAAAAACTGTTTTTGCATCCAATTTAAGACAATCATTTATTAAAATATCTTTGAAGTGAGGTCGTTCAGTTGTGTTTGACTCTCGGAGACCCTATGGACTGTAGCCTGCCAGGCTCCTTGGTCCATGGGATTTTCCAGGCAAGAGTACTAGAGTGAGTTGCCATTTCCCTCTCCAGGGAATCTTCCTGACCCATGGATCAAACTCGGGTCTCCTGCATTGCAGGCAGACTCTTTACCATCTGAACCACCACTGAATCAAAGTAGTCTTTAAATGAAGTTCAAGTAATAAATGAAGCATAACAGAATAGACATATACTTTAAATTAGTTTTAGTCTTTATTAGGTTCTAAATTTGAATATAAAATTTGCATATGTATGCTTTAACTTTATATTCAATGCCAAATACCTTTATTCAACTAATGATTAAATGTATATAGGTGTAGATTTCTATTTCTACTTTTGGAGCTTGACTAAAAATTTATTATTTTCACACCACCTATAATCAGTTTGATTCTATTATTAACTTTGACTGTTTTGTATTGTTCATTCCATGCACTTGATTAATATCCTTCTTTTTTTAAATAAAAATTTTCTTTTCTAAATACACATCTCCCCACCCATCATTAAACGTAAGAAACCATGCAGCTTATTTTTTAGAATATTTGGTAATACAACTGCTATTTGCATAATTTTCTTTCAGATTTTGCCTTTATTAGTGGATATAAAAGTGATTTGTGGGTGTTTTGTCCAGTTTTTATTTTTGTGCATATATTTCTTTTATCTCTGCCTTTTGAAACCAGATCACTAAAGTTCTATGTTAACTCTTCATTTTTACATGCGGAATCCTTATCAATCTCTCCCTTTGTCAAATGTAACAGTGATTAGTATTTATTTTTTTTTAATTTAAATTTATTTATTTTAATTAGAGGCTAATTACTTTACAATATTGTATTGGTTTTGCCATACATCAACATGAATCCAACACGGGTGTACACGTGTTCCCAATCCTGAACCCCCTCCAACCTCCATCCTCACACCATCCCTCTGGGTCATCCCAGTGCACCAGCCGCGAGCTTCCTGTATCTTGCATTGGACCTGGACTGGTGATTCTTTCCTTATATGATATTACACATGTTTCAATGCCATTCTCCCAAATCATCCTCCCCTCCCTCTCCCGTAGAGTCCAAAAGACTGTTCTATACATCTGTGTCTCTTTTGCTCTCTTGCATACAGGGTTATCATTACCATCTTTCTAAATTCCATAATATGCATTAGTATACTGTATTGGTGTTTTTCTTTCTGGCTTACTTCACTCTGTATAATAGGCTCCAGTTCCATCCACCTCATTAGAGCTCATTCAAATGTATTCTTTTTAATGGCTGAGTAATATTCCATTGTGTATATGTACCACAGCTCTCTTATCCATTCATCTGCTGATGGACATCTAGGTTGCTTCCATGTCCTGGCTATTGTAAACAGTGCTGTGATGAAAATTGGGGTACACATGTCTCTTTCAATTCTGGTTTCCTCAGTGTGTATGTCCAGCAGTGGGATTGCTGGGTCATATGGCAGTTCTATTTCCAGTTTTTTAAGGAATCTCCACACTGTTCTCCATAGTGGCTGTACTAGTTTGCATTCCCACCAACAGTGTAAGAGGGTTCCCTTTTCTCCACACCCTCTCCAGCATTTATTGCTTGTAGACTTTTGGATTGCAGCCATTCTGACTGGCATGAAATGGTACCTCATTGTGATTTTGATTTGCATTTCTGTGATAATGAGTGATGTTAAGCATCTTTCCATGTGTTTGTTAGCCATCTGTATGTCTTCTTTGGAGAAATGTCTATTTAGTTCTTTGGCCCATTTTTGGATTGGGTCGTTTATTTTTCTGGAATTTAGTATTTCTTGAAATACTGTCCTGCAGTGCTATTTGATTGTTTCCAGGGTGTATTCTTCATTTCCAAATGAGACTTAAAAAAGGCAGAAAGTTATGCTCTAGAGTAATTTATGGTACTCAGGTTTTTAGAATAAATGACCTATACTCAAACTAACAAACAAACAAACTTAAAGACAATGAGATATGAGAATGACTTCTTTGAGCGACCCTATTTTTATTTACCTAATGAACTGTTGGTTAATTTTTGTTATGTACCAGCCCAAGTGCTTATACTTATTAACTCATTTGATTTTTCATGATATTGGAATCCTCCCTCTGATATTCCTTTTGGGCAATTCAACTTCTCTAGGTGTCATATTCTCATTTACAACATTGTGCTAAAGAGGTTTTATGAAGATTAGATAAAATATTTGTAAATGTTATTGTATACATTAATTGGTTTCCCTGGTGGCTTAGATGGTAAAGACTCTGCCTGCAATGCGGGAGACCTGAGTTCAGTCCCTAGGTCAGAAAGATGCCCTGGAGAAGGAAATGGCAACCCACCCCAGTATTCTTACCTGTAGAACTCCGTGAACGGAGAAGTCTGGCAGGCTACAGTCCATAGGGTGAAAAGAGTCAGACACAATGAGTGACTATCACATGCATTAATTATTTTTTCTCTATATTATAGATTTTCCTAGACTATTAGATATATAAGTAAAGATTGAATCTATTTTTTAACAGCTCTAAATCTCTCATTTATTCAAGATCTGGGAGAGATAGTTGATTTGTGTAATATGTTGTCAGTCAGGGTTAACTAGGGTAAGAAAGAGGAAAACTAACCTTAAAACTTAAAGTATTTGTGAGCTTACAGGAAAGCAAAAGTGGTATTACCAAAAGAAAAAAAAATAATTTCTGGAAGGTACAGCCCTAGATGCCACTAAATCAGTCATGCACAGCATTTCCACACTCACCTCTTCTTTTTCAGGAAGAAGGGAGTTCTCCAATGGCACTTAAAGATTGGTGGAAAGGGAAACAGGCTCTCTTTCCTGACACAGTATTGCAAAAAGAAAGTCATCTAGAGAAGGAAATGGGAAGATGATTTAAATAAACTTAAGAATTCTGGTATTATGTGAGAACAGACTTTCTGTTAATTTAAAAAAAAAAGACTTGTAGTGACCAGGAAGGCTATAAATATTGCCCCAAATTTTATCTAAAGCTGAAAGCTAATCTTGGAGCAGATTTGCAAAGCCAGTAGGAAACAATAAGTTTGATTTCTTCTTTTGCATCCTGCTATATCCAAGTAATCCAATAAACTATTAAATTATCATTAAACTAGTTAAATATTTATTTAATTTGCAACTTATTATAGTAAGAGAATAAGGTAAATATTACTTATAGTAAGAGAATAAGGTAAATATTACTTATTATAAACTTTGAAGTGTTAGTGTTGAGGGAGGCTTAAGGCTGGGAGCAATCATCATGCCACATGCAGAGAATTAGCCCTAGTTCTGAGAGCTGACACCCTTCTTTCTTTGGTTTAGGAGTTTAAACTTATTCCCACTGTGTCAATATCAAATACATTTACTATATGTTCACAAGTGAATAGACTAAGGGGAAATTCTTTTGCTTAGTTAATACAAAAACAACATTAAAAAGTCACTATACTGGATCAGGAGTGAGAGATAAGTGCCAAGCAAAAGTATAATTAATTAAAAAAAGAAAGGGTGAAATAAATCTGAGATGTATTTTTCAGGAAAGATTGCCATACTCAGCTAATTGAAAAAGAGATAAAGAAGTGGTTCTAAATGACCAATATTTCAACACTTTGTAGTTGACTGTATAAGAATGCTTCTTTTACTCAGTCTGTGCACAAGAAAAATGACTTTGCTTCTATAAAACTTAACATATTTCCTGACCTTATGTTCTGGAGGGCTTTGCAATGTCAAGGATTTAGGGATTGGGTATTAGGTGTAGAGGGGTCTGGTTCTTTGTCATTATCTATTTATTCTAGCATTTGCAAAGACAACAACATTCCTTTATGATCTTTGCCTTGTCACTGTGTTATATCTTATAATACCAATGGCTCACTGCTATATCCATACTTCTCTAGATAATATGAGAAACTGAACTTTTGTGTCTCCACAAAGCATAGTAGAATCAAAGAAACTTGTAAGACTGTATTCATAAGAGTCCCTACAAAAAACAAGTGGCATATTCAAATTAATGTATTTCAGGGAGAGTTCATTTACACAAAAATTAATTAAAAAGATGCAGTGACCACAAAGAACAGCACAGGGCTAGCAGCAAACCCTAAAAGTGAAAAGAGGGTGGGCACCAGAATGTAGAAAGAGAGACAGTTAGGAAGTGAAGGCTAACTTGGAAGAAGCAGTGATCATTCAGGGAATGCAGCTGACTTAGCCTTGTATCGTTCTTTTCCTTTATTTTTTTCCACAGCTTGTTGTTCTGTCACCCAGTCATGTCTGACCCTTTGCAAGTTCATGGACTGCAGCACACCAAGCCTCCCTGTCCCTCACCATCTCCCGAAGTTTGCTCAAGTTCATGTCCATTGCATTGGTGATGCCATCCAGCCATCTCACCCTCTGACGCCCTCTTCTCCTTCTGCTGTCAATCTTTCCAAGCAGCAGGGACTTTTCCAATGTGTCTGCTGTTTGCATCAGATGACCATACCAGAGCTTCATATTCAGCATCAGTCGTTCCAATGAGTATTCAGGGTCGATTTCCCTAAGATTGGTTTGATCTCCTTGCTGTCCAAGGGACTCTCAGGAATCTTCTCCAGCACCACAGTTGAAAGGCATCGATTCTTTGGTGTTCTGTCTTCTTTATGGTCCAGCTCTCACAACCGTACATGATCAATGGGAAGACCATAGAGTTAACTATATGGACCTTTGTCGGTAGAATGTCTCTGCTTTTCAACAAAATGTCTAGGTTTATCATTGCTTTCCTGCCAGGAAGCAATCATCTTCTGATTTCATGGCTGCAGTCAACATCTGCAGTGATTTTAGAGCCCAAGAAAAGGAAATCTGTCACTACTTCTGCATTTTCCCATTCTGTTTGCCATGCAGTAATGGGGCCAGATGCTATGATCTTAGTTTTCTTCTTTTTATATTGAGTTTTAAGCCAGTTCTTTCACTTCTCCTTCATTCTCATCAAAAGATTCTTTAGTTTCTCTTTGCTTTCTGCCATTAGAATGCTATCATTTGCATACCTGAGGTTGTTGATGTTTCTCCCACCTATCTTGATTGCAGCTTATAACTCATCCAGCCTGGCATTTCTCATGATGTGCTCAGCATATAGGTTAAACAAGCAGGGTGATGGCAGACAGTTCCATTGTACTCCTTTCTCAATCTTGAACCAATCATTTGTTCCATACAGGGTTCTAACTGTTGCTTCTTGACCCACAAACAAGTTTCTCAGGAAACACGTAAGATGGTCTGGTATTCCCATCTCTTTAAGAGCCTTTCACAGTTTGTTATGATATACACACTCAAAGGCTTTAGCGTAGTCGACGAAACAGAGGTAGATGCTTTTCCTAGAATTCCCTTGCTTTCTCTATAATCCACTGAAAGCTGGAAATTTGATATTGGTTCCTCTTCCTTTTCCAAACTTGACTCCCATTGGCCAAATAACCCTGGAAGCCAGTAGAAAGAGGGGGTAATAGAGATGGGAGAGGAGTGAATTTGGAGGGGCAACTGGCAATATGCCATCTGAGATATCAGATATGTCTGCTTAGATATAACCTTTGGCGATTTTTTTCTTGATTGATTTAATACTGAGTACAAGGTTTTTGTTTGTTTGTTTTACCATATTTTTTATTTTTCTAGGCTCTGTTGAAGACAAGAACTCTTTCCTCTTAGATCTTTTTATTTTTTCTTTTATCAAGAATCTTTTTTATTATCAGAAACATTACAAACATCTAATATGAACAAATTGTAACCTGACAGTATTTAGTTTGAACAATTAATACATTTCAGATATAATATTATACATATTTCAATGCTATTCTCCCCAATCATCCCACCCTCTCCCGGTCCCAGAGTCCAAAAGTCTGGTCTATACATCAGTGTCTCTTTTGCTGTCTCGTAAATAGGGTTATTTTTACCATCTTTCTAAATTCCATATATATGCGTTAGTATACTGTATTTGTGTTTTTGTTTCTGGCTTACTTCACTCTGTATAATAGGCTCCAGTTCCATCCACCTCCTTAGAACTGATTCAAATGTATTCTTTTTAATGTCTGAGTAATACTCCATTGTGTATATGTACCACCGCTTGCTTATCCATTCATCTGTGGATGGACATCTAGGTTGCTTCCACGTTCTGGCTATTGCAAACAGTGCTGCTATGAACATTGGGGTACATGTGTCTCTTTCAATTCTGGTTTTCTCAGTGTATATGCCCAGCAGTGGGATTGCTGGATCATAAGGCAGTTCTATTCCCAGTTTTTTGAGGAATCTCCAGACTGTTCTCCATAGTGGCTGTACCAGTTTGCATTCCCACCAACAGTGCAAGAGGGTTCCCTTCTCTCCGCACCCTCTCCAGCATTTATTGCTTGTGGACTTTTGGATAGCAGCAATTCTGATTGGCGTGAAATGGTATCTCATAGGGGTTTTGATTTGCATTTCTCTGATAATGAGTGATGTTGAGCATCTTTCCATGTGTTTGTTAGCCATCTGTATGTCTTCTTTGGAGAAATGTCTATTGAGTTCTTTGGCCCATTTTTTGATTGGGTCATTTATTTTTCTGGAATTGAGCTGTAGAAGTTGTTTGTATATTTTTGAGATTAGTTGTTTGTCAGTTGCTTCATTTGCTATTATTTTCTCCCATTCTGAAGGCTGTCTTTTCACCTTGCTTATAGTTTCCTTTGTTGTGCAGAAGCTTTTAAGTTTGATTAGGTCCCATTTGTTCATTTTTGATTTTATTTCCAATATTCTGGGAGGTGGGTCATGGAGGATCCTGCTATATATAGAAAACTATAAAACACTGGTGAAAGAAATCAAAGAGGACACTAGTAGATGGAGAAATATACCATGTTCATGGATTGGTAGAATCAATATAGTGAAAATGAGTATACTAACCAAAGCAATTTATAGATTCAATGCAATCCCCATCAAGCTACCAACGGTATTCTTCACAGAGCTAGAACAAATAATTTCTCAATTTGTATGGAAATACAAAAAACCTAGAATAGCCAAAGCTATCTTGAGAAAGAAGAACGGAACTGGAGGAATCAACCTGCCTGACTTCAGGCTCTACTATAAAGCCACAGTCATCAAGACAGTATGGTACTGGCACAAGGACAGAAATATAGATCAATGGAACAAAATAGAAAGCCCAGAGATAAATCCACACACATATGGTCACCTTATCTTTGACAAAGGAGGCAAGAATATACAATGGATTAAAGACAATCTCTTTAACAAGTGGTGCTGGGAAAACTGGTCAAACACTTGTAAAAGAATGAAAGTAGAACACTTTCTAACACCATACACAAAAATAAACTCAAAATGGATTAAAGAGCTAAATGTAAGACCAGAAACCATAAAACTCCTAGAGGAAAACATAGGCAAAACACTCTCTGACTTACATCACAGCAGGATCCTCCATGACCCACCTCTTAGATCTTTTTAAACTGATGGCTTCTTCTGTGTACGCTTTGTTAAGGTGGTTTATTTCTTTTTAGACAAGAACAAATGTGGAAAGCACTTTCATGCTGTTCCTTTGACTTTCTTCACTCTCTCTACTTATAAGTATTTATTTTTGATTGGATCTTATTATTCCCATTCTGGTGATTATGAAAATGTAAGCAAGCATTAACGCCAGATGCATACATTATAGTTAGAGCAGAGAAACAATGACAGGGTTGAACAAAGCAAACTCAGGGTGTTGACAGAGGTGGGGGCTCTGAATAGAGGCTTCATGGGAATCAGGGCCTTGAAGTCAAAATATTTGAATATGGTCAGTCTTAGGGTCAATCTTAGATCTGACATTAGCTAACTCCTTGACTTAAGAGATGCAAAGACTCTGGGCTATATGTCTTGGGCCTGGACTGAATCTAAGCGAATCTCTTATTCTTCATTTTTATTCCTTACTACTCCTTTCCCCCAACAAAGCTCTCTAGCTTGGGTCGTTGTCAAAACTACATGCTCTTTATGTCTGAGGCCCAAAGTATTCTTTTCAATACTTTTTAGTTCTTAAGTGTCCAATAATAATAATTAACATAAAACTCTAGTGATCAAAAACAACAGAGGACAGTGACCACTTTAAATCCATCAGAAATAAAGATTTGTATTTTTCTCAGTTCAATTCAGTCACTAAGCCATGTCTGACTCTGCAACTCCATGCACTGCAGTATGCCAGGCTTCCCTGCCCATCACCAACTCCTGGAGCTTGCTCAAAATCACGTCCATCAAGTCATTGATGCCATCCAACCATCTCATCCTCTGCCATCCCCTTCTCCTTCCACCTTCAATCTTCCCCAGCATTAGGGTCTTTTCCAATGAATCAGTTCTTCACATCAGGTCACCAAAGTATTAGAGTTTCAGCTTCAGCATCAGTCCTTACAAAGACTATTCAGAACTGATCTCCTTTAGTATGGACTGGTTAGATCTCCTTGCAGCCCAAGGGACTCTCAAGAGTCTTCTCCAACACCACAGTTCAAAAGCATCAATTTTTCTGTGCTCAGCTTTCTTCACAGTCCAACTCTCACACCCATACATGACTACTGGAAAAACCATAGCTTTGACTAGGTGGACTTTTGTTGGCAAAGTAATGTCTCTGCTTTTTAATATGCTGTCTAGGTTGGTCATAACTTTTCTTCCAAGGAGCAAGTGTCTTTTACTTTCATATTTATAATCACCATCTTCAGTGATTTTGGAGTCCAAGAAAATAAAATCTGTCACTGTTTCCATTATTTCCCCATCTATTTGGCATGAAATGATGGAACTGGATACCATGATCTTAGTTTTTTTAATATTGAGCTTTAAGCCAGCTTTATCACTCTTCTCTTTCATCTACTGTATTGTTCTACTGGGTAATAATTCAGTCTAATTGATTTGCTGCTTGAGAACAAAAGAGTACTGAATGGATAGTGGTAGAAGAAAATTATAAAATACCAACTACAACTTTGCTTTATTTCACATCAGTGAAAACGATTATGCTTCTGTATACACTTGTGAAATGTTGATTAGAAATGTGAGCATCTCTTATCTCTTTTTACTGAACTCAGGGGGAAATTTTTCAATATTTTACCATTAAATATGTTTGCTATATAAGTATTGCCACTTATATAGCAAGTGGCAATACTTATATCAGATAAAATTGACTTTAAAGATCTTGAAAAGGAGACAATGAAGGTTACACATAACTACTTAAAGGAACAATCCAAAAAGAAGTTATAACAATTATAAATGTGTGTGCACCCAACATTGGAGCATTGATATATCTAAGACAAACATTAATTAATATGATAGAAGAAATATGCAGCAATACAATAATAGTGGGAGACTTTAATGCCCCACTCATATAATCTGGCTGTAATAGACAAAGTAAAGAGCAAAACATATTTACTTATGAGCCTCAAAAAACTCAGTTCACTCAGGAGAGTTTAAAAAAAAAAAGACTTATTTGTTCACTCTGTAAAGGTTTATTGACTATTTTATGGGTTTGGTACCACTTTGGGTAGTAGGGAGCAAGAGGTGACAAATGTGATCCTGTCCTAAATAATATATTGTGGTAAAGATAGACCTACCAATACAAAACACCAAGATGTGCCTAAAGATGAGGACACCCAAACTGGATTTTTTGTTTCCTGAACTTTTCATTTTGAGAACAAACCTCCTAATATAGGATGAATTCAACATGATTTTTTTTAAGTGTTCTTTGTGATTAAAAACAGAAAGCCATTGGTTAAGAAATTACATATACTCCTCCCCACCATCACTCCCCTTCTTTCTTCCCATTTCCCTCCCACACTCATTGATCCTTTCCTTTGTCCATTTTCCCCTGAAAAAAAAAAAAAAAAATATGTTTGCTATAGATTGTTTTGAAGAAAGTCTTCATTGGATTGAGAAAATTCTCTTCTATTTTTAGAATGAATAGGTATTCAATTAAATATTTTCATTCTATAAATACTGAGATGATCATATACCTTTTTAGAAATGTTTATGTAATGAATTACATTGGGTGACTTTTGAGTGCTAATCCATCCTGTATTCCTAGGTTCATGGTCATAGTATTTTCTTTTTATATATCACTGCTTTCAATTTACTAATATTTTATTTTGCATTATAGTGCTTATATTCACAGAAGAAATGGACCTGAGAATGTCCTTTCTAACAATGTCCTTTTCAAGTTTGGGTATTAATCTTATGATAGCATCTGTAAAAAGTTAGAAATTGTTTGTATCCTTTTCTGTAATCTGATAGAGATTGTGCAAGATTGATCTTATCCTTAACAGAAGAACTGCAAGGAAGTATTCACCAGTGATAGCTCTTGGATCTAAGACTTTCCTTTGTGGGAAGGTATTTAAATACACATTCTATTTCTTCAATTGATCCTGAAATATTCAAATAATTTATTATTTGCTTTGATAATTTGATGATTTGTATTTTTCATGGATCTGGTTTATCTAAATTTTTTCTGTTGGAAACAAGGTGTTTATCATATATTCTGCTGACCTTTTAAAATGACTGTGCATTACTAATATGTATAGAAATGTGTCCTTTTATAATCTTTAAGATTTATCTTTGTTTTTCCTGACCAATCTTGCTAAGGATTTTTCAATATTGTTAATCTTTTGAAAGAACCAACTCTTATTGCTGATTTTCCTCTCTCTATATATATTGATTTTGGCTCTTATGTTTATTATTTTTTTTATATTCTCTTTAGATTTGGTTAGGTACTTGAGATGCATGCCTAGAGTACCGAAGTTCAACTGTAAAGCATTACATTTTCTTCTAAGAGCTACTTTCAATACATTTACCATTTTTCAATGTGTTCTAACAATTATAATTAAACTCCAATTAAATGCTAAATTTTAATTTCTTATATACATATTTATAGGCTATTTATAAAGTATTTCTTAATTTTCCAACATTTGGCAATTTTCTAGTTATCTTTTGTCTTTTTAATTTTTATCTGAATTCAACTGTGCTCAAGAATGTATTATGTATGATCTCAATCTTTAAATGTGTCTAAACTTTGTTGAATCAGAATTAGAAGTATAAATTTTGGTTACTTTCCTATGTTGTTACTAGTTTATCCAACATTCATCTTTGCCCTATAACAAATGATCAAATTTCTGTTTCTAAAACAGTGTTAAGATTTTAGAACACTTTAACTCAATTTACTCCTATTAGTTTTTTCATTGTTAGCCTAGTTTTATTTCTTCATATATTTTAAAAGACATTAGGCATTATTTTTTTAATTAAATCTATTTCTTGGTGACTCAGTAAATGATCTGCTTGCAACATGGGAGACACAGGTTCAAATCCCTGGATTGGGAAGATACCCTGGAGAAGGGAAGGGCTACCCACTCCAGTATTATTGCCTAGAGAATTCCATGGACAGAGGAGTCTGGTGGGCTACAATTCATGGGGTCGCAAAGAGTTGGACGTGGCTGAGTGACTAACACATACACACACATACAGGTTTAGCACACATTTATGTCTTTTATTTCTTTTCATCCTTTTTTACATTTCTTAGTTTCCATCTAGAATGATTTTATTTCTACCTGAAGAACTTCCTTTAATGCATGTCTGGTAAAGACAAATTCTGTCAGTTTTTGTTCATCTGAAAACATTTCTTTCTTTTTTTTTTTTTTTAAACATTTCTAACTTGTATTAATTAAGGACAATTTTACTGGGAAGAGACTTCAATTTGTCAGTTATTTTCTTTCAATAACTAAAAAAAATTTCATTGTCCTCTGGAATTCACTGTCCTCTGGATTTTATTATTTCTGGATTTTTAGATTTTACATAATGATTGATATATGTATATATATATATATATATATATATATATATATATATATGTTATATAGTTTTAATTTTTTCCCCTCTGACTGTATAGTCTTACTATGACATGTCTTGTGATTTTATTTTTGCTTCATTTGCCTGGGGTTTACAGAGCCTCTTGACTTTATGGCTTGATGTCTAATAACAGTTTTGAAAAAAACAATCTGCCATTGTTTCTATAAAATATTACTTCAACTAAAACATTGCCTTTTTTGTCCTTCCTTCTGAGATTATAATTATAGATACACTATACCTTTTCACTGTTACCATTTGTCTCTTCTGCATTTCCCACATCAGAATTCTGTGCTGTAATTTAAATATATTAGTATGTCCTTGATCTACTTTCTAGTTCATTAATCTTTTCTTTTGTTGTATCTAACCTTCTATTAAACTCATACCTTGTGCTCTTAATTTCAGATATCTTAGCTTCCAGTTCTATAAGTTTAATTAATTTTTCATACAGATTTAAATAGTCTCTGTACCTACTCATCTTCCATATATCTTTCCCATCATTTTCTCTGATTTTACAACCAAATTAATCACAGCTTTTTTCAAGTTCTTGCCTACTAACTCCAATGTGTTGGTTGAGCAGGAATCAGTTTTACCATTTGTTTTTTCTTTGATGTTCAATCCTATAGTCCTGTGTTTTGGAATATTTATTAATTTTCAATTGGCTACAAGTGTACCTTGAGATACTGGGAATTTGGTTCCAGACCACCACAATAAGTTGAATGTTGCAATAAAGTGAATTACTTGATTTTTTTTTTGGTATCCCACTGCATATAAATGTTATGTTTATACTATTCTGTACTATTAAGTGTCATAAGCATTATATCTAAAACACAATATACGTATTTTAATTACAAAATACCTTATTGTCAAAAAATGCTAACCATCCTTTGAGCCTGAAGGAGTCATAATATTTTTGCTGGTGGGGAATCCAGCCTGAGTATAGATGAATGATGACTGACCAGGGTGATGGTTCCTGAAGGGTGGAGTTGCTGTGGCAACATTTTTTTTAAGACAAAAATAAAGTCATGCATTGATAAACTCTTCCTTTCATGAATAGTTTCTCTGTAGCATACAATGTTCTGATCGCATTTTACCCACAGTATAACTTCTTTCAAAATTGAAATCAAACCTCTCAAACCCAGCTGCTGTTTTATCAAGTAGATTTATGCAGTGTTCTAAATTCTTTGTTGTAATTTAAAAAATCTTCACAATACCTTGACTATGATTTCATCTTAAAAAAACACCTTGTATTTTCCTCATCTGTAATAAATAATGACTCATCTCTTGAAGTTCTGTCATGAGACAGCAGCAACTCAGTAACATCTTCAGGCTCCATTTTTTATTCTGGGTAACTCATCTGGATAATTCCTTTATATGTGCAGGTATTTTCTTCACTGAATTCATGAACTTCTCATCCATGAGAGTTGAAATCAACTTCTTCCAAACTCCTTCAAATGTTCATATTTAACCTTTTTCTATGAATCACAAATATTCTTTATGGCATCTAGAATGGTGAATCATTTATAGGAGGTTTTTGATTGACTTTGATGAGCTTCATCAGAGGAATCACTACCTGTGCCAGGTGTAGCCCTTTGAAATATATGTTTTAAATGACAAGAGTTGAAAGTAAAAATAACTTTTTAGTCAATGGGCTGCAGAACAGATGCTATGTTAGCAGGTGTAAAAACAATAATCTCATTGTTCATCTCCATCAGATCTCTTGAATGGTGAGGTGCCTTGTCAATAAGCAGTGATATTTTGAAATAATTTTTTTTTCTAATAAGTATATCCAACACTGGGTTGAAAACATTCAATAGCCATGCTATACGTGACTATTGTATAGCCATGCTATGCAATACCACATTGGTTGTGGTATTGTCCAGATTTTGTTTTTCTATTTATAGAGCATAAAAAATGTAGATTTAGCATATTTCCTAAGGATCCTAGGATTTTCAGCATGCTAAGTGAGCATTGGCTTCAAGCTGAAGTCACTAGCTGCATTAGTCCCTAAGAAGAGAGTTAGCCTGTCTCTTGAAGCTTTGAAAACAGGAGTTGACTTCTCTCTAGTTATGAAAGTCCTAGATGGCATTATCTTTCAATGTAAGCCTGTTGCATTTACATTAAAAATCTCTTGTTTAGGCTGCCCGTTCAAGATGGCAGAGTAGAAGAACGTGCACTCATCTCCTCCTGTGAAAGCACCAAAATCTCAATTAGCTGTTGAACAACAATGTTTTAACTGGTTTGATCTTCTCTCCAGATTACTGAAACTTTCTCCATATGAGCAATAAGGCTATTTTGATCTATCATTCATGTGTTTGGGGTAGTAGCTTTAATTTTCTTCAAAAACATTCTTTTCTTATTTTTGCATTCACAATTTGGCTAACTGTTTGATGTGAGAGGCACCCTATTTAGGCTATCTATATACCTTCCTCACTAAACTTGATCATTTTTAAATTTTGATTAAAAGAAAGAGACATAAAATTAATCCTTTCACTTGAACATTTAGAGGCCATTGTAGGGTTATTAATTAGCATAATTTCAGTATTATTGTGTCTCAGGGAATAGCCAAAGAAGAGGAAGACAGAGAGAAACTTTTTGTCAGTGGAACAGTCAGAACATAGACAACATTTATCAATTATACTGAGGAGACCTTACAAATAGCTGAGAAGAGAAGAGAAGCTAAAGGTAAAGGAGAAATGGAAAGATATACCCATCTGAATCTAGAGGTCCAAAAAATAGCAAGGAGAGATAAGAGAGCCTTCCTCAGTGATCAGTGCAAAGAAATAGAAGAAAACAACAGAATGGGAAAGACTAGAGATCACTTCAAGAAAATTAGTGATACCAAGGGAATGTTTCATGCAAAGACAGGCACAATAAAGGACAGAAATAGTATGGACCTAACAGAAGTAGAAGAGATTAAGAAGAGGTGGCAAGAATACACAGAAGAACTATACAAAAAAGATCTTCATGACCCAGATAACCACAATGGAGTGATCAATCTCCAAGAGCCAGACATCCTGGAACACAAAGTCAAGTGGGCCTTAAGAAGCATCACTAAGAACAAAGCTCATGGATGTGATGGAATTTCAGCTGAGCTTTTTCAAATCCTAAAAAATGATGCTGTGAAAGTGCTGTACTCAATACACCGGCAAATTTAGAAAACTCAGCAGTGGCCACAGGACTGGAAAAGTTCGATTTTCAATCCTATCCCAAAGAAAGGCAATGACAAAGATTGTTCAAATACCACACAATTGCACTCATCTCACATGCTAGCAAAGTAATGCTCAAAATCCTCCAAGCAAGGCTTCAACAGTACATGAACTGAGAACTTTCAGATGTTCAAGCTAGATTTAGAAAAAGCAGAAGACCAGAGATCAAATTGCCATCATCCGATGGATCATATAAAAAGCAAGAGAGTTTTACTTCTGCTTTATTGACTATGCCAAAGCCTTTTTTGGGATCACAATAAGCTGTGTAAATTCTTCAAGAGATGGGAGTACCAGACCACATTCCCTGCCTCCTGAGAAATTTGTTTGCAGGTCAAGGAGCAACAGTTAGAACCGTACAGGAAACAACAGACTGGTTCCAAGTTGGGAAAGGAGTTTGTAAAGGCTGTATATTGTCACCCTGCTTACATATATGCAGAGTACATCATGTGAAATGCTGGGCTGGATGAAGCACAAACTGGAATCAAGATTGCCGGGAGAAATATAAATAACCTCAAAAGTGCAGAAGACACCACCCTTATCAATTCAGTTCAGTCACTCAATCATGTCCGACTCTTTGCGACCCTATGAATCACAGCACGCCATGCCTCCCTGTCCATCACCAACTCCCAGAGTTCACTCAAACTCATGTCCATCGAGTTGGTGATGCCATCCAACCATCTCATCCTCTGTCGTTCCCTTTTCCCCCTGCCCCCAATCACTCCCAGCGTCAGAGTCTTTTCCAATGAGTCAACTCTTCGCATGAGGTGGCCAAAGTATTGGAATTTCAGCTTTAGCATCAGTCCTTCCAATGAACACCCAGGACTGATCTCCTTTAGAATGGACTGGTTGGATCTCCTTGCAGTCCAAGGGACACTCAAGAGTCTTCTCCAACACCACAGTTCAAAAGCATCAATTCTTCGGCACTCAGCTTTTTTCACAGTCCAACACTCACATCCATACATGACCAATGGAAAAACCATAGCCTTGACTAGACGGACCTTTGTTGGCAAAGTAATAGCTCTGCTTTTTGATATGCTATCTAGGTTGGTCATAACTTTCCTTCCAAGGAGTAAGTGTCTTTGAATTTCATGCAGAAAGTAAAGAAGAACTAAAGAACCTCTTGATGAAAGTGAAAGAGGAGAGTGAAAAAGCTGGCTTGAAATGCAACATTCAAAAAACTAAGATCATGGCATCTGGTCCCATCACTTCATGGCAAATAGATGGGGAAACAATGGAAACAGTGACAGACTTTATTTATTTATTTATTGGCTCCAAAGTCACTGCAAACGGTGATTGCAGCCATGAAATTGAAAGACACTTGCTTCTTGGAAGAAAAGGTATGACCAACCTAGAGAGCATGCTAAAAAGCAGAGCCATTACTTTGTAAACAAAAGTCAGTAGAGTCAAAGCTATGGTGTTTCCAGTAGTCATGTATGGATGTGAGAGTTGGACCATAAAGAAATCTGAGCACTGAAGAATTGATGCTTTTGAACTGTCGTGTTGGAGAAGACTCGTGAGAGTCCCTTGGACTGTTAGGAGATTCAACCAGTCCATCCTAAAGGAAATCAGTCCTGAATATTCATTGGAAGGACTGATATTGAAGCTGAAATTCCAATACTTTGGCCGCCTGATGAGAAGAACTGATTGTTTAGAAAAGATCTTGATGCTGGGAAAGATTGAAGACAGTAGGAGAAAGGGATGACAGAAGATGAGATGGTTTGATGGCATCACCAACTTGATGGACATGAGTCTGAGCGAGGTCTGGGTGTTGATGATAAACTGGGAAGCCTGGCATGCTGCAGGCCATAGGGTTGCAGAGTCAGACACAACTGAGCAACTTAACTGAACTGATCAATTAAATTTGCAATCTTATATGGGGATGTTTCCTGGTGTCCCAAAGCAACTACAATAGTGATGTCAAAGATCACTGATCACAGACCACCCAAAAAAAACAAACAAACAAAAAAAACAAAAAAAACTCTCCTTCTGCTTTACATAATAAATATAATAATAAAGAAAAAATTTGAAATATTGTGAAAAAAATGTGACATGGAGAGTTGAAGTAATCAAATGCTGTTGGAAAAATGGTGACCATAGACTTGCTTGACATGGGGTTCCCACAAACTAATTTGTAAAAAAAAAAAAAAAAAAATCTGTGAAACACAGAAAAATAAAGTTCAATAAAATCAAGAATTGCATGTAGAGAATTCCTTATAAAAATCAGGTAATATTATGTCCACTAAAGAGGATACAATTTCCTCTGTTAGGCACATTGAGTGGGAAATTGTAACTAAACCAAATTTTACCTGGAATGCAATATTATAAAGCCTTGATTTACCTCTTATTTATCTCTTCTTCTAAGGTATACTACTTCAAATCTTCAGGGGAAATCTTACTTGATCTTTGTTTTCTTGACACCAAGAGGATTGAGAAAACTCCCCTTCTGTTTTACACATTTTCAATTTTGACTTTTGACTTCCTATTTTGTGCAGCTTCATTACATATCTACACTGCATATCTACAGATTCACTACATATCTAACAGTACATACTGGCTGTGTGCTTGAGACCTCTAGTTTTGTTGCATCCATCTCTATGCCCCACAAATACGTGTTGGTTTCCCTATGCCTCACAGTAACCTCCTCCCAGGGGCTAACTAAGCCTTGATTCTCAGAATCTAGCTGCCTCCAGAATCAGCAAGCAGCCCAGGAGAAAAACTGTATGCAATTGTCAGCTTATTCTCTTCTACTTCCCTAACCCTGTCCTGTGCTTTTGTATATTTCTTGCTCTACTCAAAGAGCATCTTCTTATGGAGGGTCTTTGTCTCCTCAGAATGAAGACTACTGCAATCTCTCCTTTGAATTTCAGAAGTTTTGTCTTAGCTTTTTATCTTACGTCTTAAACAGCTTCAACTCTGACAAAGGTTTTGAAGGGGAAAGCTACCTTTGCATGAAGACCCATCAAGCCTCTAATTTTATCACTCTGGTACTGTGGGAATACAAAAATTCTACTGGTTCCTTTATTCCACATTTTAGTACTCTATATACAGGCTAAGTCACTTTAGTCATGCCCAACTCTTTGTGATCCTATGGACCATAGCCCACTGGTTCTGTCCATGGGATTCTCCTAGAAAGAATACTGGAGTGAGTTTCCATGCCCTCCTCCAGGGGATCTTCTAAACCCAGGGATCCAACCAGCATGTCTCACATCTCGTGCATTTGCAGGTGAGTTCTTAACCATTAGCACCACCTGGGAAGTCCCTAAAGTGCTCTCAGTCAGTTCAGTTGCTCGGTCATGTCCAACTCTGTGACCTCATGAATCGCAGCACGCCAGGCCTCCCTGTCCATCACCAACTCCCAGAGTTCACTCAAACTCATGTCCATTGAGTCGGTGATGCCATCCAGTCATCTCATCCTCTGTCATCCCCTTCTCCTCAATCCCTCCCAGCATCAGAGTCTTTTCCAATGAGTCAACTCTTCACATGAGGTGGCCAAAGTATTGGAGTTTCAGCTTTAGCATCAGTCCTTCCAATGAACACATATGACTGATCTCCTTTAGAATGGACTGGTTGGATCTCCTTGCAATCCAAGGACTCTCAAGAGTCTTCTCCAACACCAAAGTTCAAAAGCATCAATTCTTCGGTGGTCAACTTTCTTCACAGTCCAACTCTCACATCTATACATGACCACTGGAAAAACCATAGCCTTGACAATGGACCTTTTATGGCAAGGTAGTATCTCTGCTTTTGAATATGCTATCTAGGTTGATCAGAACTTTCCTTCCATGGAGTAAGTGTCTTTTAATTTCATGGCTGCAGTCACCATCTGCAGTGATTTTGGAACCCCAAAAATAAAGTCTGACACTGTCTCCACATCTATTTCCTATAAAGTGATGGGACTGGATGCCATGATCTTTGTTTTCTGAATGTTGAGCTTTAAGCCAACTTTTTCACTCTCCTCTTTCACTTTTATCAAGAGGCTTTTAGTTCCTCTTCACTTTCTGCCATAAGGGTGGTGTCATCTGCATGTCTGAGGTTATTGATATTTCTCCCGGGAATCTTGACTCCAGCTTGTGCTTCTTCAAGCCCAGCGTTTCTCATGATGTACTCTGCATATAAGTTAAATAAGCAAGGAGACAATATACAGCCTTAACGTGCTCCTTTTCCTATTTGGAACCAGTCTGTTGCTCCATGTCCAGTTCTAACTGTTACTTCCTGACCTGCATATAGGTTTCTCAAGAGGCAGATCAGGTGGGCTGGTATTACAATCTTTTTCAGAATTTTCCACAGTTTATTGTGATCCACACAGTCAAAGGCTTTGGCATAGTCAATAAAGCAGAAATAGATGTTTTTCTGGAACTCTCTTGCTTTTTCCATGATCCAGCGGATGTTGGCAATTTGATCTCTGGTTCCTCTGCCTTTTCTAAATTCAGCTTAAACATCTGGAAGTTCACGGTTCACGTACTGCTGAAGCCTACTTTGGAGAATTTTGAGCATTACTTTACTAGCGTGTGAGATGAGTGCAATTGTGCAGTAGTTTCAGCATTCTTTGGCATTGCCTTTCTTTGGGATTGGAATGAAAACTGACCTTTTCCAGTCCTGTGGCCACTGCTGAGTTTTCCAAATTTGCTGGCATATTGAGTGCAGCACTTTCACAGCATCAGCATCATCTTTAAGGATTTGAAATAGCTCAACTGGAATTCCATCACCTCCACTAGCTTTGTTTGTAGTGATGCTTTCTAAGGCCCACTTGACTTCATATTCCAGGATGTCTGGCTCTAGGTGAGTGATCACACCATTGTGATTATCTTGGTCACGAAGCTCTTTTTTGTACAGTTCTTCTGTGTACTCTTGCCACCTTTTCTTAATATCTTCTGCTTCTGTTAGGTCCATACCATTTCTGTCCTTTATTGAGCCCATCTTTGCATGAAATGCTCCCTTGGTATCTCTCATTTTCTTGAAAAGATCTCTAGTCTTTCCCATTCTGTTGTTTTCCTCTATTTCTTTGCATTGGTCACTGAGGAAGGCTTTCTTATCTCTCCTTGCTATTCTTTGAAACTCTGCATTCAGATGCCTATATGTTTCCTTTTCTCCTTTGCTTTTTGCTTCTCTTCTCTTCACAGCTATTTGTAAGGTCTTGTCAGACAGCAATTTTGCTTTTTTTGCATTTCTTTTCCATGGGGATGGTCTTGATCCCTGTCTCCTGTACAATGTCACAAACCTCATTCCATAGTTCATCAGGCAGTCTGTCTATCAGATCTAGTCCCTTAAATCTATTTTTCACTTCCACTGTATAATCATAAGGGATTTGATTTAGGTCATACCTGAATGGTCTAGTGGTTTTCCCTATTTTGTTCAATTTAAGTCTGAATTTGGCAATAAGGAGTTCATGGTCTGATCCACAGTCAGCTCCTGGTCTTGTTTTTGCTGACTGTATAGAGCTTCTCCATCTTTGGCTGCAAAGAATATAATCAATCTGATTTCAGTGTTGACCATCTGGTAATGTTCATGATGTCCATGTGTAGAGTCTTCTCTTGTGTTGTTGGAAGAGGGTGTTTGCTATGACCAGTGCATTCTCTTGGCAAAACTCTAGTAGCCTTTCCCTGCTTCATTCTGTATTACCAGGAATGAAGGAATCCCTTCATTCCTGCTCTACCAGGGCTTAAATTTAATTCTCAGACAACATCTTTGCTCCAGATTGGCATATGCTTCCTCTCTGAATGTTTAGTTTCTTAGTCTTCATTTCTTCTATAGCTCTCAGGTAGCTTTAAACACATGTATTTCACCCAGGCTTTAATTGATCTCTGTTATGAGTGTCTGTTAGCCACAGAGTACCTCATATAAGTTAGTGGTAGAGTTTTTCTTTATTGTATTTTTATCTTCCTTTAAGCATAAACAAGAAAAGAAATTATCTTCTCCCAAAGTATAATAGCGGGACAGGCATAATATAACAGCTAAAGATAGTCACATTTAAAAAAGGAAGAAAATAGAATGAAAAAAAGGAATCATGTTCCTAAGAATATTCAAAGACCACCCTGGAAAACTCCATTAGGCTTGGGAATAACCCACTTCTCTAACTGTTGGGTTCATGGCTCTGTCCAATGGTTCTGCAGCTCTACCTTCAGATTATTTTTCTTTTTCACAAGGGCAATATTTGTTAGCAGTTGAGTAGTTTCATCAGGGTGTTTCCTGCCTGTAGTACTTGGGAGTTTACAAACCTTCTTCAATTTTGTCTCTTATCAATCTTTTTCAGTCTAACTTGACACTGTTTGTGCTGACTTATCTTAAGAATCTTGTCTATCTCCCATGTATATTGCGGGAATTTATTTATTAGACAAAGATCCTCAGATGTTTCTTGAGTAATCTTATCTTTACTCCCTGATTCTTCTTAGAAGGTTGAGGGTCCATGGGTCTCTTGTCTAATCTCTTCTTGGAGTCTTCTGTAAGAATGTGTATTTTGATCTTTTGATCCTTCTGATATCCTGGTAAAAGGTTTCACAGTCTTAGATTTATCTTCAGAGTATACTTTCATAGTAATACATTTCAAATTTTAATATTTTTGCAAGTTAAAATTAGGATAGGCTGGATAGGTTGAAGATTCCCCAAATTATTAAATTCATGTTCCTTTTTGCTTAACAGTTATTCCCTCAATCTATTTCTTTTCGGCTCACAGTATATTATTAGCATCAAGGAGAAAGTGGGCTTGATCTTCAATACTTTGCCTGTAACTGTTCTCAGCTAAATATATATGTTCATCCATTTTAAGTTTTTCTTTTGTTATAATAGCAGGGCATAATTCAACTATACTTTCTGCCTCTATATGGAAAAGACCCCCTTCCAGATAGTTCTAGATAGCATTTTCGTCTAATCCTAAAGTTCACATTTCTAACTACAGACTGTTAATGATTTGAATGTTCACTAAGAAGATACAGAATTTCTCTACACCTTCCTTACTTCATTCTGAGTCCTCAACAGCAGTACCTTTAACCATATTTTAATCAACAGTGTGCTGAATATAGTCTGTAGAGTTTTTCTATCACATGCTTCAAAATTCTCCAGGCTTCTACCCAAAATCCAATTTCAAAATTACTTCTATATATTTAAGTGCTTGCAACAGTAGTACCCTACTCTCAGTACCAAAATCTGCATTAGCTATGCCCCTTGTAACAAATTGCCATATACTTATTGGCTTAAAACAACACAATTATCTGAAGGTCAGAAATTCAAAACAGACTGGCAGGGCGACAGTCCTTTTGTAGACTCTGGGGAGGAATCTCCTTGTCTTTCCTAGCTTCTAACAGCTGGCCTGAATTCCTTGGCTTGTGGTGCCATTCTCCATCTTGAAGGCCAGAAACATACTATTTTTCTAGCTTTAATGCTCTGTTCCATCATAACACGCTTTCTGACTCTAATTCTCCTGTGCATTTGTACTCAGGCACTCAGTCATGTCCTACTCTTTGAGACCCTATAGGCTGTATCCCACAAGATTCCTCTGTCCATGGGATTTCCCAGGCAAGAATACTGGAGTGGGTTGCCATTT
Source organism: Tragelaphus eurycerus (assembly GCA_935064755.1). Taxonomy (NCBI): domain Eukaryota; kingdom Metazoa; phylum Chordata; class Mammalia; order Artiodactyla; family Bovidae; genus Tragelaphus; species Tragelaphus eurycerus. Next base: position 14,980,171 of record CAKXYN010000041.1, read on the forward strand.
CTTTCTCCATGGAATCTTCCCAACATAGGGATCAAACCCACATCTCCTGTATTTCCTGAATTGGCAGGTAGATTCTTTACCACTGAACCACCTCGGAAGCCCTATTACTTCCTCTTAATCACATTGTGCCCATCAGGATGATATAGGATAACTTCCCTTTTCAAGGTCCTTAGTTGAGTCATATTTGCCTTTTGACATGTGAAGTAATGTATTCAATTTCTCAAGACTAGAGGATTGATGTCTTTGGGTGGTCTCTACTTAACAAATACACTTAATTTGGGGCCATAAATTTCAAGCCCTGAGTTCTACAGGATTTTGAATTTTTACATTTGAAACTTTCCCCTACTTAAGCTATTGGTTATTTCTGAGATGGTAAATCCCAGATTGTTTTTCTTAGTATTTCAGCTATAACCTTCCTTTCTTTAGGCAGAAAAGGCAGAATGCCCTAGATTAGAAGAGCCATGGAGTACCATGGGCATGGGGATTGAACACATTTTTTGATACCTTCAATTGTAATGCCATTTTTTTCATGCTTTAATCTCCTAATCTCTAAATGCCTATTCTTTACTCATATAAGAGAATTTTGAGTATTTATTCAGGAGAGTCTTAATTAAACTAACAGAATCATGGAGCAGAAGGCTTCTATTCCATTTTAAACAAAATGAAAAGAAATATGCCTACATTAAAAGATGACATCTGAGAAGAATAAACCTGAAGGGCAACAAAACCTCATTATCTAGCTTTCTCTAATAATATACTTAAACAACTTTATGTTTGAAAAATAACTTTGATGTTTCCACTGATTTGTTTCCACTGGTTAACTGACCCATACTTTTGCTAATGCTTTAACATGCACAGTTGATTAATATGCACTGAGGTTCTTATGATTAATCTAACAATTATATCTGGAATCCTCCTTTTTAGTGTAAAAGTCACGCTGGAAGAATTCTTTTTTTTTTTTTTTTTTTTAGTAAAACAAGCTATTTTGTAAAGTGAAAATAAAATTTTGACACCTTTGCAAAATCAAATGACCTAAAAAGATGGCTTTAGAGTGCCTTTGGGGAAATCAGTCACATAAGATTGTGTAGAAAAGACATAGTTTAAGCCTGCTAGATATTGTAGAATTTGGCACAAACAAAGAAGGAGAAATGTAAAGTCAGTGGTTTTTTTACCCTGTAATCCATGGAGCTCTGAAGATATCAAGGAGGGGCCTTGGAGACTGCTGCAAAGTGTAAAGGAGCCAAATAGGCAAGTCTTCAAGCAGAGTGCTCTGTTTTATCTGATTTATGTGTTGGTTCTGGATACCCTTTGTTTGAACGAAGGCTTTTATTTGGCTAAAACAATTGGATAGAAATTGAATCAAATAACTTGACCTAAATCCTACTCAGTGGGAAGCAGAGCCATGACTAAATCTTAGTCATTTCATTCTTTCACTTAAATCCTTTCAGCGGCTCTCTGTCAACTTCAAGATAAAATATATGCTCCTTTGCCATGGTATTCACGTTCTTACTCATCTGAATTTTTTCTATTTCTTTAGCTTATTTCTTGCTCTGCACTCTTCTTAATGCCTTAAAGACTCTCCACAGGCATTGTTTCATATCTAGAATGTCCTAAGGGAGGACTGGCATGCTGCGATTCATGGGGTTGCAAAGAGTCAGACACGACTGAGCGACTGAACTGAACTGAACAACCTGGAAATCTTCATAATCTTTGAGATTCTTTACTTCCTACTTCCTTGATCACCCCAGTGAGGATTAGAGCCCTCTTCTATTCCCATAGAACTCTTTGCATACTTTATTATAGAACTTTGAATAACCCAATTAAACTGTTCATAGTGTGCTTTCTAATGGTGTTATCTCTGAATACCCAGTGCTGGCATAGGTACTAGGTCAGTTTGATGATTAAATAGTGGTGGTGGTTTAGTTGCTAAGTCATGTCCAACTCTTGCGATCCCGTGGACTGTAGCCTGCCAGGCTCCTCTACCCATGGAATTCTCCAGGCAAGAATACTGGAGTGGATTGCCATTTCCTTCTCCAGGAGATCTTCCCAGGAATTGAACCCGGGTCTCCTACATTGCATGCAGGTGATTTACCAACTGAGCTATGATGATTAAATAGGCAAATCACAATATATTTCTTTCTCCTCTATACCATGCTGCATGCGTGCTGAGTCACTTCAGTCATGTCTGACTCTGCAACCCTATGGACTGTAGCCCACCAGGCTCCTCTGGTCATGGGATGTTCCAGGCAGGAATACTGGAAAATATTGAAGTGGGTTGGCAGGCTCAGGGATTGCATCTTCATCTCTTATGTCTCCTGCATCGGCAGGTGAGTTCTTGACCACTAGCACCACCTGCTGCTGCTGCTGCTGCTGTGTTGCTTCAGTCGTGTCCGACTCTGTGCGACCCCATAGACGTCAGCCCACCAGGCTCCCCGTCCCTGGGATTCTCCAGGCAAGAACACTGGAGTGGGTTGCCATTTCCTTCTCCAATGCATGAAAGTTAAAAGTGAGAGTGAAGTCCCTCAGTCATGTCCAACTCTTCGTGACCCCTTGGACTGCAGCCCACCAGGCTCCTCTGTCCATGGGATTTTCCAGGCAAGAGTAATGGAGTGGGGTGCCATCGCCTTCTCTGACCTAGGAAGCCCCAACACCATGCTATGCAGAAATATTTCTGGGGCATGTGGAATTAGGATGGTTACCTGAGACAGCGTTCAGAGATAGTCCACAGTATCAGCAGCTGGATTCAGGAGGCAACACTGGGGAGGGAAAAAATGATTCCAGCTGGCATTAAATAGACTCTATAAAGACATTTATTTAATTATTTAAATAATTAAGCTCTTATCTGTTAAGTATCTTTTGTTTAGCTCCTGGTACTGTTTTAAGTACTGTGGCTATAGCAGTGAAACGTAGAAATGAAATATTTACCTTGAAGCATCCATTCCAATGAGGGTGAGATAGTTAACCAGCAATTACACAAAATGCCAGGGAGTAATAAAACTCCTGAAGGAAATTCAAGCAGAGCAGGGAAAATAGAAAGGAAATTAGAAAGGAAATCGTTGTTTTAGAGCAACATTTAGGAATAAAAAAGAAAAACTTCCCCCAAAAAGGTGATTGGTGAGAACTGAATAGTCAAGAGAAAATAAGATTGAGCCATGAGGGTATATGTGGGAAGACTGCTCCAGTTAGAAGTAGATTCAGGTTCAAAGACCCTGAGGCAGAAGTATTCTTCTTGTGTTTGAAGAAGAGGAAGGAAACAGTGTCAACAACAGAGAATGAAGCAGGGAGGAGATGAGATCAGACAGGATGCAGAACTGGATCTGATAAGTCAAGGTAAGAATTTTGGTTTCCATTCTGGGTGTGATGGAAAAATCATTATACCATTTTGTCTCAGGTTTCTATCTGATCTGATTTGAGTGTTTAATGGATCTTTGTATAAGAGTAGAATATAGGGGAGCAGCTATTGAAATAGAACAGTCTTTTGGACTCTGGGAACGGGAGAGGGTGGGATGATTTGGGAGAATAGCATTGAAATATGTATAATATCATATCTGAAATGAGTCGCCAGTCCAGGTACAATGCCTGATAACGGATGCCTGGGGATGGTGCACTGGGACGACCCAGAGGGATGGTATGGGGAGGGAGGAGGGTTCAGGATGGGGAACACATGTATACTTGTGGCGGATTCATCTTGATGTATGGCAAAAGCAATACAATATTGTAAAGTTAAGCAAAATAAAATTTAAAAAAAAATCCTAAAGGAAAACAAAATACAGTTAATATATGTTGGTGATTTAAACCAAAGTCAGAGTCAGAAAGGCAGAGATAAGTGGTTGAATTCTGAATGCGTTACAAGGTATGACTGACTTGAGGTGGGATAGGATGTAGAGTATGGGAGAAGGAAAGAGCCAAGTACGATCCTTGGCTAGGGGGAAGAATTGGTCATAATTTCCAACACTAAAGTGAAAATGCTAATTGCTATATCATATCTGACTCTTTGCCACCCGACCCCATGGACTTTTGCCCACCAGGCTCCTCTGTCCATAGACTTCTTCAAGCAAGAATACTGGAGTGGGTTGCCATTTCCTTCTCAGTGGATCTTCCAAACCCAGGGGTGATACCCAGGTCTCCTTCATTGCAGGAGGATTATTTAGTGCATTGCAGGCACATTCTTTACCATCTGAGGCACCAGGGAAGCCCAATAATAAAGCTGGAGGAGACTTTCAGAGGAGCAGATTTGGGGAAGAAATCAAGATATTCTAGATATATTGTCAGATGATTATTAGAAATCCCAATAGAGATGCGAAAAATGTGGTTGAATATTTAACGCTTGGATTTAGAGGCACATTCAGGCAGGAATGATAAAGTTGGAAGCCATCAGGATATAGAGAGCATTTACTGCCACGACTGGATGAGATCACTCTGGGTGTAAGTGTCAAAAGAAGTCCCAAGGCCTGAGCCCTGGAGACACTTTATTGTTTAAGAGTCAGGAAGATGAAGAGAAATCAGCAAAAGTAGCCAGTGGGAAAAACTAGAAACCGTACTGTCCCAAATGGAAAATGAAATACATTTTCAGAAAGGAGGAAGTTGATCGACCATGTTGAAAGTTGTTACATCATGTAAAATGAGAACTAAGAATTATAAACTGGGTTTGGTAACTTGAGGTTAATTGCTGAAATAGTAGGGACAATATGCTTTATTGAAGTGGATTCAAGAGAGAATTGAAAAGAAATTAGATCCTGAGAAGTTTTTCTATAAAATGTGGTGACTTGAGGGAAATACGGGGTAAAGGGATTTTGTTTTTGTAATTTAAGTCAAGAGATATTGTAGCAGATATTTAACTCAGTCCACAGATCCTAATAGGCTGCTGGCTGAAGTCTTTGGGACTGATAACTGGATCTTTGAGGGCATAAGATACTGAATAGCTTTCTAAAGATGCCTAGCACTGGCACATGTAAACAACGTGCCAAGTTGTACTAGCAGCAGGTTAGGTGTTATTGGTACAGTCCTTCATAGCTTCCACTTGTCAAGAACATCATCAAGCAGGTTGCCAATCTCAATCAGTGTTGACAAACACTGGACTCATAAATTAAATCCTGCTGCTGCTAAGTTGCTTCAGTCGTGTCCAACTCTGTGCGACCCCACAGATGGCAGCCCACCAGGCTCCACCATCCCTGGGATTCTCCAGGCAAGAACACTGGAGTGGGTTGCCATTTCCGTCTCCAATGCATGAAAGTGAAAACTGAAAGTGAAGTCGCTTAGTCGTGTCTGACTCTTCGTGACCCCATGAACTACAGCCTACCAGGCTCCTCCATCCATGGGATTTTCCAAGCAAGAGTACTGGAGTGGGTTACCATTGCCTTCTCCGAATTAAATCCTACAGACCTTAAATACAACCTAAAAGTAGTCTTTATAGGATCACCCTGTATCTTTGGGATTTCTGTTTTTAATAGAAGATTTAAAAGACAATAGTTTGCTTTATAAAATTAAACTTACTGTCTTAAAATGTTTCTTAGAAGAAAAATGCCTTCAACCCTTCCTTTTGGTGAGTTCAGGGTGCCACCCAAGGATATCCTCATTTTAAAGGTAGAAAATGGTCAATTCCTGATGTGTTCCTTCAGGTAGATTTTAATTGTAGTCTCAGAGATTTCATATTTTTTGAGGTAATATTGGTTTATAACATTGTATAAGTTTCATGAGTACAACATTATATTGCTATTAATACTTCTGTATCCACCACAGTGTGCTCACCACCTAGAATTCATCACCCACCTCCTGCCTTCTAAATCACTGAGGGCAGTGATTGCAGCCATGAAATTAAAAAATGCTTGCTCGTTGAAAGGAGAGCTATTACAAATCTAGACAGCATATTAAAAAGCAAAGACATCACTTTGTCAACAAAGGTCCCTATAGTCAAAGCTATGGTTTTTCCAGTAACCACATACAGATCTGAGAGCTTGACCATAAAGAAGACTGTGCACCAAAGAATTGATTCTTTCGAATTGTAGTGCTAGAGAAGACTCTTTAGAGTCCCTTGGACAGCAAGGAGATCAAACCAGGCAATGTTAAAGGAAACCAACCATGAATATTCACTGGAAAGAGTGATGCTCCAACTTATGCCAGGAAAGATTGAGGTCAAGAGGAGAAGGGGGTGGCAGAGGATGAGATGGTTTGATAGCATCACTGACTCAATGGATATGAGTTTGAGCATACTCTGGGAGATAGTGAAGGACAAGGAATCCAGGTGTGCTGCAGCTCATGGGTTTGCAGAGTTGGACACGACTTAGCAACTGAACAATATCACCCATCACCATAGAGTTGATCCCTTTACCCATTTTGCCTTCTTCCTGCCTTTTCTCTTCTGATAATCACTACTCTGTTCTCTATGGGTTTATTTTTGTCTGTCTTTTATTTTGTTTGTTTGTTTTATTTTGCTTATGAGTTAAATCATAAAGTCTTCTTCCTCCTGACTTATCTCACTTAGTATAATATCCTCCAGGTCCATCCATATTGTCAAAAAGGGCAAGATTTCTTTCTTTCTTTTTTTATTTTTTAATGTCTGGTTAGTATTTAAATGTGGGTGTGTATTTGTGTGTGTGTACACCACAGTTTTTTCTTCATTTATCTGTTAATGGGTACTTAGGTGGTTTTCATATCTTGCCTACTCTAAATAATGCTGTGATAAACATAGGAGATCATGTATATTTTTGAATTAGTGTTTTGATATTTTTAGGAAAAACATCCAGAAAAGGAATAGGTAATTTCTATGGTAGATCTTTTCTTATTTTTTGAGGAATCTCCATTCTATTTTCCATTGTTGTTACACCTATTGACAAGACCAACAACAGTCAATAAGGGTTTCCTTTTCTCCACATCCTCACTAATGATTATTATTCTTTGCCTTTTTGATAATAGCCATTCAAACATGTGTCCAATAATATATCATTGTGATTTGATTTGCAGTACAGTCAACAAAAACAAGACCAGGAGCTGACTGTGGCTCAGACCATGAGCTCCTTATTGCCAAATTCAGACTTAAAGAAAGTAGGGAAAACCTCTAGACCATTCAGGTATGACCTAAGTCAAATTCCTTACGATTATACAGTGGAAGTGAGAAATAGATTAAAGGGACTAGATCTGATAGATAGAGTGCCTGATGAACTATGGATGGAGGTTCATGACATTGTACAGGAAACAGGGAATCAAGACCATCCCCATGGAAAAGAAATGCAAAAAAGCAAAATGGCTGTCTGACGAGGCCTTACAAATAGCTGTGAAAAGAAGAGAAGCAAAAAGCAAAGGAGAAAAGGAAAGATATAAGCATCTGAATGCAGAGTTCCAAAGAATAGGAAGGAGAGATAGGAAAGCCTTCCTCAGTGACCAATGCAAAGAAATAGAGGAAAACAACAGAAGGGGAAAGACTAGAGATTTCTTCAAGAAAATTAGAGATACCAAGGGAACATTTCATGCAAAGATGGGCTCGATAAAGGACAGAAATGGTATAGACCTAACAAAAGCAGTAGATATTAAGAAAAGGTGGCAGGAATATACAGAAGAACTGTACAAAAAAAGATCTTCACAATCAAGATAATCACGATGGTGTAATCACTGACCTAGAGCCAGACATCCTGGAATGTGAAGTCAAGTGGGCCTTAGAAAGCATCACTACGAACAAAGCTAGTGGAGGTGATGGAATTCCAGTGGAGCTATTTCAAATCCTGAAAGATGATACTGTGAAAGTGCTGCACTCAATATGCCAGCAAATTTGGAAAACTCAGCAGTGGTCACAGGACTAGAAAATGTCAGTTTTCATTCCAATCCCAAAGAAAGGAAATGCCAAAGAATGCTCAAACTACTGCACAGTTGCACTCATCTCACATGCTAGTAAAGTAATGCTCAAAATTCTCCAAGCCAGGCTTCAGCAGTACATGAATGTGAACTTCTGGATGTTCAAGCTGGATTTAGAAAGGCAGAGGAACCAGAGATCAAATTGCCAACATCTGCTGGATCATGGAAAAAGCAAGAGAGTTCCAGAAAAACATCTATTTCTGCTTTATTGACTATGCCAAAGCCTTTGACTGTGTGGATCACAATAAACTGTGGAAAATTCTGAAAGAGATGGGAATACCAGACCACCTGACCTGCCTCATACAGGTTTCTCAAGAGGCAGGTCAGGTGGTCTGGTATTACACATATATATGGAATTTAGAAAGATGGTAGCAATAACCCTGTTTACGAGACAGCAAAAGAGACACTGATGTATAGAACAGACTTTTGGACTCTGGGAGAGGGAGAGGGTGGGATGATTTGGGAGAATAGCATTGAAATATGTATAATATCATATTTGAAATGAGTCGCCAGTCCAGACACAATGCCTGATAACGGATGCCTGGGGCTGGTGCACTGGGACGATCCAGAGGGATGGTATGGGGAGGGAGGAGGGAGAAGGGTTCAGGATGGGGAAGACATGTATACTTGTGGCGGATTCATTTTGATGTATGGCAAAAGCAATACAATATTGTAAAGTTAAGCAAAATAAAATTAAAAAAATAAAAGAAACATGTATGCAGATCAGGAAGCAACAGTTGGAACTGGAGATGGAACAACAGACTGCTTCCAAATAGAAAAAGGAGTACGTCAAGGCTGTATATTGTCGCCCTGCTTATTTAACTTGTATGCAGTGTACATTATGAGAAACACTGAGCCGGAGGAAGCACAAGCTGGAATCAAGATTGACAGGAGAAATATGAATAACCTCAGATATGCAGATGACACCACCCTTAATGGCAGAAAGTGAAGAGGAGCTAAAAAGCCTCTTGATGAAAGTCAAAGAGGAAAGTGAAAAAGTTGGCTTAAAGCTCAACATTCAGAAAACGAAGATCATGGCATCTGGTCTCATCACTTCATGGGAAATAGATGGGGAAACAGTGGAAACAGTGTCAGATATTATTTTGGGGGCCTCCAGATGGTGACTGCAGCCCTGAAATTAACAAGACGTTTACTCCTTGGAAGGAAAGTTATGATCAACCTAGATAGCATACTGAAAAGCAGAGACATTACTTTGCCAACAAAGGTCTGTCTAGTCAAGGCTATGGTTTTTCCTGTGGTCATGTATGGATGTGAGAGTTGGACTGTGAAGAAAGCTGAGTGCCGAAGAATTGATGCTTTTGAACTGTGGTGTTGGAGAAAACTCTTGAGAATCCCTTGGACTGCAAGGAGATCCAACCAGTCCATTCTAAAGGAGATCAGCCCTGGGATTTCTTTGGAAGGAATGATACTAAAGCTGAAACTCCAATACTTTGGCCACCTCATGCGAAGAGTTGACTCATTGGAGAAGACTCTGATGCTGAGAGGGATTGGGGGCAGGAGAAGAAGGGGATAACAGAGGATGAGATGGCTGGATGGCATCACCGACTCGATGGATATGAGTTTGAGTGAACTCCGGGAGTTGGTGATGGACAGGGAGGCCTGGCGTGCTGCTATTCATGGGGTCGCAGTGTCAGACACGACTGATTGACTGAACTGAACTGAATAATTAGTGATTTTGAATACGTGTCGTGTGCCTGTTGGCTATCTGCATATTTTATTTGGAAAAATGTTTAAATTCTCAGTCCAATTTTTAATTGGGTTATTTGTTTTTTATCAGTGAGTTGTATCACTTCCTTAGAGAAGGCAATGGCACCCCACTCCAGTACTCTTGCCTAGAAAATCCCATGGGCGGAGGAGCCTGGTAGGCTGCAGTCCATGGGATCGCTAGGAGTTGGACACGACCGAGCAACTTCACTTTCAATTTTCACTTTAATGCATTCAGAAGGAAATGGCAACCCACTCCAGTGTTCTTGCCTGGAGAATCCCAGGGACGGGGGAGCCTGGTGGGCTGTGGTCTATGGGGTCGCACAGAGTCGGACACGACTGAAGTGAGTTAGCAGTAGCAGTATCAGTTCCGTATATACTTGGGATATTAAACTTATTGGATATATCATTTGCAAATATCTTCTCCCATTCTTTTCATTTTGTTGATGGTTTATTTTGATGTGCAGAAGCTTAAAAGTTTGATGTAGTCCCATTTATTTATTTAATTTTAATTTTTTTCTCCTTGTCTGAAGAGACAGATGTGAAAGATATTGTGAAGATCAATATGAAAGAGCATATGCTTTCTCCTAGGAATGTGATGGTTTCAGGTCCTACATTTAAGTCTTTAATACATTTTAAGTTGATTTTTGTGTAAGGTGTGACATAGGGGCCTGACTTCTTTCTTTTCTTTTTTTATTTTGCAGGTGGCAATGCAGTTTTCCCAGTATCATTTATTGAAAAGACTATTCTGTTTTCTGGGAGAAGGCAATGGCACCCCATCCAGTACTCTTGCCTGGAAAATCCCATGGACAGAGGAGCCTGGTGGGCTGCGGTCCATGGGGTCGCTAGAGTCGGACATGGCTGATTGACTTCACTTTTCACTTTCATACATTGGAGAAGGAAATGGCAACCCACTCCTGTGTTCTTGCCTGGAGAATCCCAGGGACTAGGGAGCCTGGTGGGCTGCCGTCTATGGGGTCGCACAGAGTTGGACACGATTGAAGAGACTTAGCAGCAGCAGCATTCTTTCTTCATTATATGTTCTTTACTCCTTTGACCTAAGTTATTTGCCCATGTGTGTGTGAGTTATATTGTGGCTCTCTATTCTGTTTCATTGATCTATGTATCTGTTTTTCTGCCAATACGAGGCTATTTTGATTACTATGACTTTGTCATATAGTTTGAAATCAAACAATGTGATACTTCCAGCTCTATCCTTTTTTTCTTGGGGTCTTAGTTTTATTTGGGGATTTTCTTTTTGTGGTTTTATATGTATTTTAGAAATTTGTGTTCTACTCTGTGAAAAATGTCCTTAGGTTTTTGAGAGGAATTTCATTGAATATGTAGGTTGCTTTAGGTAACATAGATATTTTAACAATGTTAATTCTCCCAATTCATGAGCATAGACTATTTTTCTATTTGTATCTTCTTCAATTTCTGTTAACAATTTCATATAGTTTTCAGTATACATGTCTTTCACCTTTTTGGTTAAATTTATTCCTAGATATTTTATTCTTTTCTTTTTATTGTGATTTTAGATGGAATTGCTTTCTAAATTTCTGTTTCATCTAGCTCATTGTTAGGGCATAGAAATGCAACATGTTTTTGTATGTTGATTTTGCACACCACAACTTCTCAATTCATTTATTATTTCTAATATATACTGGTAGAAGCTTTAAAAATAAAAAACCTATATGTATGAATCTATACATATGTGTATCTATATGTAAAACCATGTTATGTGCAAATGGTGACAATTTTACTTCTTCCTTTCTAATTCAGATGACTTTCATTTGTTTCTTATCTGATGACTGTGGGTAGAATTTCCAAAACTATATTCAATAAAAGTTGTGAGAGTGGACATCCTTGTCTTGTTATGATTAAAATCATAACAATCATACTTTAAAAAAGTATAGCTTTTAGGTATTTACCATTGAGTATGATGTTTGCTATGGGTTTGCAGCTACATATATAGCTTTTATTAGGTTGAGGTATGTTCCTTCTATACCCACTATATTGGGTGCTGAATCTTGTCAAATGGTTTTTCTTCATCTACTGAGATGGTCAATGGTTTTAATCCTTTATTTGGTTAATATGTGTCACATTGATTCATTTGTGGGTGTTGAACCATCCTTAAATTCCCTGGAATAAATCTCATTTGGTTATTTTTAGATGATCTTTTTAATGCATTGTTTTTACTAGTTTGCTAATATTTTGTTGAGGATTTTTGTGTCTATGTTCATTAGTGATACTGGCCTATAATTTTCTTTTTTCTTGTGCTATCCTTGTCTGATTTTAGAATCAGGGTCACGTTGGCCTTGTAAAATGAGTTAGGAAGCATTCCTTCTTTTTCAAATTTTTTAAGAGTTTGAGAAAATAGGTATTAAATTTTATTTGAATGTTTGGTAGAATTCACCTGTGAAGCCATCTTGTCCTGGATATTTTGGGAATGGGGGAGGTTTTTGGTTACCATTTCAACCTCTACCAGTGATTGGCTTATTCCTATTTTTTATTTCTTTGTGATTCAGTCTTGGAATGTTTTGTGATTCTAAGAATTTGTTGGTTTCTTCAAGGTTATTCAAAATTTTTGCATATAACTGTTCATAATATTGTCTAATAGCCATTTGCATTTCTATGTTACCCATTGTTATTTCTCTTTTTTCACTTCTGATTTTATTTATCAGACATCTTTCTTTTTTTCTTTGTGAGTCTAACTAAAAGTTTATTAATTTTGTTTGGTTTTTTTCCAAAGAATAAGCTCTTAGTTTTATTGATCGTTTCTATATATATACTCTGATCTTTATTATTTCCTTCTTTCTACTAAGTGTAGACTTCATTTGTTCTTTTTCTCATTCTGTTAGAAGAAAGATTAGATTGTTTATTTGAAATTTTTTTCTTGAGTTGGGGCTATTTAGCTATAATCTTCCTTTTTAGTAACCCTTTTGCTGAATCCCGCAGAGTTTGGTATGTCCTATTTTCATTTGTCTTCAGGAAAGTTTTGATTATTCTTTTGATTTCTTCACTTTACTAATAGTTGTTCATTAGCATATTGTTCAGTCTCTATGAATTTGTGATTTAGAAGCTTTCTTCAAGTAGCTTTATTTCTAGTTTCACACCATTGTGACAAGAAAAGATGCTTGATATGATTTCAATCTTCTAAAATTTATTGGAACTTATTGTTTTTTTTCCCCCTCCCAGCAGATAAGATGGTCTATCCTTGAGAAAGTTCCATGTGCACTTGAGAAGAATTAGTATTCTGTTCCATTTTAATGGAATATTCTGTACAAATCTATCAAATTGTCCTGTTAAAATATTTTGTTTAAGGCTACTGTTTCCTTGTTGACTTTCTGTCTGAATGATCTCTCTGTAAATGAGGTATTAAATTTCCCTACTATTATTATGTTGTTTCAAATTTCTCCTACTGGGGCTGCCAATAATTTTTTTTACATATTTTGGCTTTCCAATATTTAGTTCAGTCATTCAGTTGTGTCTGACTCTTTGTGACCCCATGGATTGCAGCATGCCAGGCTTCCCTGTCCATCACCAGCTCCTGGAGCCTATCTTTTTTGCCTTTTCTTATTGTTCCTGGGGTTCTCAAGGTAAGAATAGCAAAGTGGTTTGCCATTCCCTTCTCCAGTGGACCACATTTTGTCAGAACTCTCTACCATGACCCACCTGTCTTGGGTGGCCCTACAGGGCATGGCTCATAATTGTATTGAGTTGGACAAGGCTGTGATGCTTGTGATCAATTTGGTTAGTTTTCTGTGATTGTGGTTTTCATTCTATGCTGCCTCTGATGGATAAGGATAAGAGGCTTGTGGAAGCTTCCTGATGGGAGAGACTGACTGTGGGGGAATCTGGATCTTGTTCTGATGTATATTAATAAGAACTGCTTTGAAGAGATTTCCCCTTTATCATTATATACTGTCTATCTTTGTCTCTTATTACCTTTTTGGCTTGAAATCTATTTTGTCTGATACAAGCGTGTGTTTGTTTTTGTTGGTTAGTCACTAAGTTTTCTCCGACTCTTCTGTGACCCCATGGACTATAGCCCACCAGGCTCCTCTGTCATGGCATTTTCCAGATAAGAACACTGGAGCGCCATTTCCTTCTAAAGGGGATCTTCCCAACCCAGGTTTGAACCCAGATCTCCTGCATTGGCTACACACTTTATTTTAGCTGCCATCTGCTTGGAGTATCATCTTCCATCCCTTCACTTTGAGCCTGTTTGTCTTTAGAGCTGAGGTGAGTGTCCTGTAGTCAGCATATAGTCAGGTCTTGATTTTTAAAGCATCCAGACACTTTGTGTCTTTTGATTAGTGAATCAAATTTATTTAAATTTAGGGTGATTATTGATAAATGAAGAAGAGTATTGCTATTTTATCTTTTGTTTTCTGGTTGCTCTATACCTCCATTGCTTCTTTTCCCATGTGTTTCTGTCTACCATTTGTGTTGGAGGGTTTCTATGATGTTTTTCTCAGTTTCCTCTTTTTCTGTTTCATGTCTTTGCTCTAGATTTGCGTTTGTGATTACTATGAGGTTTGAAAAAATTTCTTATAGATAAAAGCATCCTTTTTCTGCTGATTGTACTTTATGTTTGTTGACCTATATGGATTCTCTCTTTTTTCACTTTCCTTTTTGTGTTTCTATTGTCTCAAATGATTCATTTTTTAATGTTTGAGGTCATTGTCAATTTAACTACCTTTTTCTGTTTTGTTTTTCTTTAACCTTTATTTTATAATAGAATGTTTTAAAACCTATTCTAATATGGAGTTGCAATTTTCTCATTCTATTTATTACCATAAAGTTTTGTGTTCTTTTGCCTTTTTGTGTTTGGTAGAAGAGCGAGCACCTTTCAGCATTTTTTGTAAAGCAAGTCTAGTGGTAATGAATTTGCTCATGGTTTGATGGTTTGGGACAGTCTTTGTGTCTCTTTCATATCTGAATGACCTTATAACTTTGTTGGATAGAGTGTTCTTGAGTGATAGCTTTTCTCTCAGTATTTTGAGAATATCTTTCCACTCTCTCTTGGCCTATAGAATTTCACCTGAGAAACCTGCTTATAGCTTAATTGGAGTGCTTTTGTAGGTTAACATCCTTTTTCTCTCTGGCTGCCTCTAAAATTCTTTGTCATTGACTTTTTTAAAAAAATTATGTGTTCTTTATTTGAAGGATAATTGACTTTGTAAAATAAATGCCACTGACTTTTTAAAGAGATTTTTTTTCTTTTTTTCAATGAGTGTTTTACAATATTACTTCTTTTATATGTTTTGTTTTTGTTGGTTTTTTTTTGGCCACGGTGTATGTGAGATCTTAGCATTCAACCAGGGGTTGAACCCAAAGTGCCTGCATTAAGGCAAAGTCTTAACCACTGGACTGCCGGGAAAGTCCTTGTCATTGACTTTTTAGCAACTTTAATATAATCTGTCTTATACGGAGAAGGCCTATTTTTAAAATTTAAATGTTTTTATTTTAATTGGAGGCTAATTACTTTACAATATTGTATTGGCTTTGCACATTGAGGTAATTAGGTCTGTCCTTAGTTTCATGAGCTTGTATATCCAGTTCCTTCTTAAAGTATGGGAAGCTCTCAGCTATTATTAATTTAAATAAACTCTTTTATCTCTTCTCCTTCTCATTTCCTCTGGGATACCCATTACTCAAATGTTGACCTTCCTAAAAGAGTTGAATAACTCTTATAAAATGTCCTCACTTTTTAATGTCTTAGTTCTCTTTCTTCTTATTATTATATTTTTTTCTATTTTTGTGCCTTTGATCTTGCTAATTCTCTCTTCTATGAGTTCTACTTTCTTTCTAATCCTTTATTTATCTAGTTTATTGAGTTTTTTGATGGTAAAGTTCCTGTTCAGTTGTTTTTTAGAGTTTCTCTAAACTCTACTCTTTGGTAAAGTATTCCTTCTGTGTTCTAATTTTAGTCATGAGCTCACTGAACTACCTTTCTGACATTTCTTGTAGCTCATTGAGTTTCTTTATGACAAATAGTTTGAATTCTCTATCACATAGATATCAATATTCTGTGATTTAAATTTGGTTTCTAGAGAATGGTCATTTTCTTTTCATGATATGATTTTATAAGGTTCTTTATAGTGCTTGATAATTTATTTCACTGCTGGCACATTTGGTGTAGTGTACACCTTTCTACTTGATTCTAAAGACTTAATGGATTAAAAATTAGAGATTTTGCCCTCATTTTCCACTCAGTTCAGTTCACTCAGTGGTGTCCGACTCTTCGCGACCCCATGAAACGCAGCATGCCAGGCCTCCCTGTCCATCACCAACTCCCATAAGTTCAACCAAACTTATGTCCATCGAGTCGATGATGCCATCCAACCATCTCATCCTCTGTCATCCCCTCCTCCTCCTGCCCCCAACCCCTCCCATAATCAGGGTCTTTTCCAATGAGTCAACTCTTCGGTGAGGTGGCCAAAGTATTAGAGTTTCAGCTTTATCATCAGTCCTTCCGATGAAAACATATGACTGATCTCCTTTAGAATGGACTGGTTGGATCTCCTTGCAGTCCAAGGGACTCTCAAGATTCTTCTCCAACACCACACTTCAAAAGCATCAATACTTTGGTGCTCAGCCTTCTTCGCAGTTCAACTCTCACATCCATCCATGACTACTGGAAAAGCCATAGACTTGACTAGATGGACCTTTGTTGGCAAAGTAATGTCTCTGCTTTTCAATATGCTATCTAGGTTGGACATAACTTTCCTTCGAAGGAGTAAGTGCCTTTTAATTTAATGGTTGCAATCACCATCTGCAGTGATTTTGGAGCCCCCCAAATATAATCTGACACTGTTTCCACTGTTTCCCCATCTATTTCTCATGAAGTGATGGGACCAGATGCCATGATCTTCATTTCTTGAGTGCTGAGCTTTAAGCCACTCTCCTCTTTCACTTTCATCAAGAGGCTTTTTAGTTCCTCTTCACTTTCTGCCATAAGGGTGGTGTCATCTGCATATCTGAGGTTATTGATATTTCTCTCGGCAATCTTGATTCCAGCTTGTGCTTCTTCCAGTGTTTCTCATGATGTACTCTGCATATAAGTTAAATAAACAGGGTGACAATATACAGCTATGATGTACTCCTTTTCCTATTTGGAACCAGTCTGTTGTTCCATGTCCAGTTCTAACTGTTGCTTCCTGACCTGCATTCAGGTTTCTCAAGAGGCAGATCAGGTGGTCTGGTATTCTCATCTCTTTCAGAATTTTCTACAGTTTATTGTGATCCACACAGTCAAAGGCTTTGGCATAGTCAATAATGCAGAAATCGATGTTTTTCTGGAACTCTCTTGCTTTTTCGATAAACCAGCAGATGTTGGCAATTTGATCTCTGGTTCCTCTGCCTTTTCTAAAACCAAGCATTGAACATCTAGGAGTTCATGGTTCATGTATGGTTGAAGCCGGGCTTGGAGAATGTTGAGCATTACTTTACTAGCATGTGAGACGAGTGCAATTATGCAGTATTTGAGCATTCTTTGGGATTGGAATGAAAACTGACCTTTTCCAGTCCTGTGGCCACTGCTGAGTTGTCCAAATTTGCTGGCATATTGAGTGCAGCACTTTCACAGCATCATGTTTCAGGATTTGGAATAGCTCCACTGGAATTCCATAACCTCCACTAGCTTTGTTTGTAGTGATGCTTTCTAAAGCCCACTTGACTTCACATTCCAGGAAGTCTGGCTCTAGGTGACTGATTATACCATCGTAACTATCTGCGTTGTGAAGATCTTTTTTGTACAGTTCTTCTGTGTATTCTTGCCACCTTTTCTTAATATCTTTTACTTCTGTTAGGTCCATACCATTTCTGTCCTTTATCGAGCCCATCTTTGCATGAAATGTTCCTTTGGTATCTCTAATTTTCTTGAAGAGATCTCTAGTCTT
Source organism: Tragelaphus eurycerus (assembly GCA_935064755.1). Lineage (NCBI taxonomy): Eukaryota > Metazoa > Chordata > Mammalia > Artiodactyla > Bovidae > Tragelaphus > Tragelaphus eurycerus. The sequence goes on from CAKXYN010000041.1 coordinate 14,997,648, forward strand.
TCCCATTCTGTTGTTTTCCTCCATTTCTTTGCATTGATAGCTGAGGAAGGCTTTCTTATCTCTCCTTGCTGTTCTTTGAAACTCTGCATTCAGATGCCTATATGTTTCCTTTTCTCCTTTGCTTTGCACTTCTCTTCTTTTCACAGCTATTTGTAAGGCCTCCCCAGACAGCCATTTTGCTTTTTTTGTATTTCTTATCCATGGGGATGGTCTTGATCCCTGTCTCCTGTACAATGTCACAAACCTCCGTCCATAGTTCATCAGGCACTCTGTCTACAGATCTAGGCCCTTAAATCTATTTCTCACTTTCACTGTATAATCATAATGGATTTGATTTAGGTCATACCTGAATGGTCTAATGGTTTTCCCTACTTTCTTCAATTTAAGTCTGAATATGGCAATAAGGAGTTCATGATCTGAGCCACAGTCAGCTCCCGGTCTTGTTTTTGCTGACTATATAGAGCTTCTCCATCTTTGGCTGTAAAGAATATAATCAATCTGATTTTGGTGTTGACCATCTGGTGATGTCCATGTATAGTGTCTTCTCTTGTGTTGTTGGAAGAGGGTGTTTCCTATGACCAGTGCGTTCTCTTGGCAAAACTCTATTAGCCTTTGCCCTGCTTCATTCTGTACTCCAAGGCCAAATTTGTCTGTTACTCCAGGTGTTTCTTGACTTCCTACTTTTGCATTCCAGTCCCCTATAATGAAAAGGACATCTTTTTTAGGTGTTAGTTCTAAAAGGTCTTGTAGGTGTTCACAGAACCGTTCAGCTTCTTCAGCGTTACTTGTTGGAGCATAGACTTGGATTACTGTGATATTGAATGGTTTGCCTTGGAAACAAACAGAGATCATTCTGTCGTTTTTGAGACTGCATCCAAGTACTGCATTTCAGACTCTTTTGTTGACCATGATGGCTACTCCATTTCTTCTAATGGATTCCTGCCCACAGGAGTAGATATAATGGTCACCTGAGTTAAATTCACCCATTCCAGTCCATTTTAGTTTGCTGATTCTTAGAATGTCTATGTTCACTCTTGCCATCTCTGTTTGACCACTTCCAATTTGTCTTGATTCATGGACCTGACATTCCAGATTCCTATGCAATATTGCTTTTTACAGCATCGGACCTTGCTTCTATCACCAGTCACATCCACAATGGGGTATTCTTTTTGCTTTGGCTCCATCCCTTCATTCCTTCTGGAGTTATTTCTCCACTGATCTCCAGTAGCATATTGGGCACCTATTTAAGTAACCTATCATTTTATCTTTTCATACTGTTCATGGGGTTCTCAAGGCAAGAATACTAAAGTGGTTTGCCATTCCCTTCTCCAGTGGACCACATTCATTCATTTTCCCCTGCTGCTGCTGCTAAGTCACTTCAGTCGTGTCCGACTTTGTGCCACCCCATAGACGGCAGCCCATCAGGCTCCACCGTCCCTGGGCTTATCCTGGCAAGAACACTGGGGTGTGTTGCCATTTCCTTCTCCAATGCATCAAAGTGATAAGTGAAAGTGAAGTCGCTCAGTGGTATCTGACTCTTCGCCATCCCATGGACTGCAACTTATCAGGCTCCTCCATCCATGGGATTCTGCAGGAAAAGAGTACCGGAGTCGGGTGCCATCGCCTTCTCCGTCATCTTCCCCTAGGTGGCGATATATCACAAGTTTTTGATTTCTCTTACCTAAGCCGCTTTTTGCTGCTTAGTCGCTCAGTCGTGGCCAACTCTGAGACCCCATGAACCGTAGTCTGCCAGGCTCGTCTGTCCATGGGGATTCTTCAGGCCAGAATACTGGAGTGGGTTGCCATTTCCTTCTCCAGGAGATCTTCCTGACCCCGTACCTAAGCTGTTTTTGTTTTTATTTGAGAGTCTGCACTTCCCATTGTCCACTGCCTCTGAAGCTCTTGCCCTGAGGTTTCTTGCGCCTCAGGGGTCACCAGTGCCTTACCACTGCCAGTGTTGCTTGATCACTACCTGGGGCTCTGGAATGGTGAGTTTTCCCTCTGCACATAGTATCCCCTGAATCTCAAGCTCCACACCTGGAGGGAAGAAGTGGGTGACAGGGAAGCTGGGGTTGCCCCAGCTCCTCTACAATGACCTATGTTACAAGGTTTTCAAATTCCACCACTGAGAGTGGGTTAGGGGCAGGGATCCCAAAGTCATGGGCACCTCAGTGGCTGAAAAGATGTGGTCTCAGCCCCTACTGCTGCTGCTGCTGTTCAGTTACCATGGGTGGTGCTGTGGCTAGGAGGCTGGAGTCGTGTGTGCTGACCCTCTGCGATTGCCAGGTTCTCTGGGGCTGTGGGCTCAGCTGCCATACCTGGAGGCCAGAATCAAAAGAACTTCCTCTACTATTCACCTGGTTCTACCTTCTTTAAGGTCCACCTACCTCTACCTATACAGATTTATGGAATTTTCTGACATCCTGGTATGTTGGGCAGAAGCACCGTTGATGTTTTGCTGGTTGTGGGTTAAAGGGGAGAGAGAAAGCAAGTACCTCACTTTGCCATGCTACTGACATCACTCTCTCAGAGACTTCTGTGTCTGCCTACCTTCTCTTGTTCTTTTTATCTTTCTGCTGCCGCTGCTAAGTCACTTCAGTCATGTCCAACTCTGTGCAACCCCATAGACGGCAGACCACCAGCCTCCCCCGTCCCTGGGATTCTCCAGGCAAGAACACTGGAGTGGGTTGCCATTTCGTTCTCCAATGCATTAAAGTGAAAAGTAAAAGTGAAGTCACTCAGTCGTGTCCAACTCTTAGCAGCCTCACGGACTGAAGCCTGTCAGGCTCCTCCACCCATGGGATTTTCCAGGCAAGAGTACTGGAGTGGGGTGCCATTGCCTTCTCCATTTTATCTTTCTACTGTACCCTTATCTTGGTCTTTTTCTCTTTGTTGCACAAACACTTCATTCTTCCCTTTTGCTTGTGTGCTTTACCTGTTTAACATTTCACCCAGCTCTCCCTGCTCTTAACTTATGTTGACTCTCTGATTTCCTTCTCTAAACCAAGTGGGAAACTAGAATGCCAGTCTTGGTTTTGGAGCGTGAACCTGGAACTCCTAATAACTTCTTTTAGATTTCTCAAATGGTCATGCAGCCAGAGTCAGGAGATAAAGGGTCGGGGAAGGCAATGGCACCCCACCCCAGTACTTTTGCCTGGAAAATCCCATGGACGGAAGATCCTGGTAGGCTCCAGTCCATGGGGTCGCTAAGAGTCGGACATGACTGAGCGACTTCACTTTCACTTTTCACTTTTATGCATTGGAGAAGGAAATGGCAACCCACTCCAGTGTTCTTGCCTGGAGAATCCCAGGGACAGAGGAGCCTGGTGAGCTTCTGTCTGTGGGGTCGCACAGAGTCGGACACGACTGAAGCGACTTAGCAGCAGCAGCTAAAAGGCACAGAGTTCATGTAGACAGGCTGTGGGAAGTAGGAAGACAGTGCTCTAAGGAACTTCCTGATCACATGGACCTACAGAGAAACTTTTTTGAGCATTGTTCCCTAAGCCTGCTCTTAGGGTTTAAAAGAATACCTTTAGATTAAACACTACCAACCATTATTTAACTCTTCCCTAACCTCTCTAAAATTGCCTCTTCTGCCATCTTGCTCACAAATAGCTGACACTTTGGAATGCAAATTGATGAAGCAATTTTGCTCTAAGTAATAGCATATAACTACTTGCTTTTTTAGGGCTTCCCTGGTGACCCAGATAGTAAAGAATCTGCCTGCAATGCAGGAGACCTGGATTCAATTCCTAGGTTGGGAAGATCCCCTGGAGAAGGAAATGGCAATCCATTCCAGTATTCTTGCCTGGAGAATTCCATGGACAGAGGAGCCTGGTGAGCTATAGTCCATAGGGTCGTAAAGAGTTAAACATGACTGAACGACTAAACACACACACACACACACACACACACACACACACACACACACACACACTTGTCTTTTTAGGTTCATTTTCCCCCTAAAAAGGAGCCTATTAGGTATGTTCTACTTGAAACTGGACTTCCCTGGTGGCTCAGACGGTAAAGCATCTGCCTACAATGCGGGAGACCTGGGTTCAGTCCCTGGGTCAGGAAGATCCCCATGATTTTTATTTACTAGAAGAAAAGAACAAAGAATTAAGACAATAAAAATAAAACAAGAAAAATTATTAAAAAGAGAAATCTAACAGTAATTCTATGAATATTTAGTAGCAATTGATAATCACCAGTAGAAGAAAACACTGAAAATTTACTCATAAGAAAAGGCTCATCCTCTGACATTATGGAAAATCCTAGTACCTGAGACTTTGGGTGCCAAGTATAAGTTGTATTGTTACATGATTCAGGGTGTCAGAATCCTTCGTAGACTTCAAATGTGATGCCCCAATAAAGTCATGCTCTAATTTCTGTTTATAGATAGCCACTGAAAGTGAAGTGAAAGTCGTTCAGTCGTGTTCAACTCTTTGCAACCCCATAGACCATAGCCTGCCAGGCTCCTCTGTCCATGGATTTCTCCAGGCAAGAATATTAGGTGGGTAGCTTTTCCCTTTTCCAGGAGATCTTCCCAACCGAGGTATAGAACCCAGGTCTCCCAGATTGCAGGCGGATTCTTTACCAGTTGAGCCACCAGGGAAGCAATACAACTCATTTAGTTGGTTACTAATAAGTAGCCCTTAGGCCTTTAGTTCTTAGGATAGTAACCAGCACATTGTAGGTAGCCAGTAAATAGTTCTGAAAGAAATAAAAGAGAAAGTGAATACATTAAAACGAACAACTATGGAATTCTGAGTCTTTTCTGGTAAGATCAGACAAAAGATTTGGGCTGTATGTGGATTTTATTTTCAGGCAAATTTTAACTAAATCAGGGGAAAATACTAAATTATGTTATTGTAATATATCCCAGGTTAGGTTCTTTGGGAGGTGGGCTCAGATATGGACTTTAGTATGCAGGATTTTATTAAGGAATAGCCAGGGGATCAACTTGTGATAGAAAGGGAAGAAAGTTAGGATTGGAAAGAAGAAAAAGTCAAGCTCTGAGACCAATTGACTATTTGCATAGTGTTAAATACCATCTTATGCTGACAGCTTCCAAGATTTTAACTCACCAGCCTAGAACTCTCCTATATATCATCAGATCAGATCAGATCAGTCGCTTAGTCGTGTCCGACTCTTTGTGACCTCATGAATCGCAGCACCCCAGGCCTCTCTGTCCATCACCAACTCCCGGAGTTCACTCAGACTCATGTCCATCGAGTCAGTGATGCCATCCAGCCATCTCATCCTCTGTTGTCCCCTTCTCCTTTTGCCCCTAATCCCTCCCAGCATCAGAGTCTTCTCCAATGAGTCAACTCTTCGCATGAGGTGGCCAAAGTACTGGAGTTTCAACTTTAGCATCATTCCTTCCAAAGAAATCCCAGGGCTGATCTCCTTCAGGATGGACTGGTTGGATCTCCTTGCAGTCCAAGGGACTCTCAAGAGTCTTTTCCAACACCACAGTTCAAAAGCATCAATTCTTCGGCACTCAGCCTTCTTCACAGTCCAACTCTCATGTTCATACATGACCACAGGAAAAACCACCAGATCAGATCAGATCAGTCTCTTAGTTGTGTCCAACTCTTTGCGACCCCATGAATCGCAGCACACCAGGCCTCCTTGTCCATCACCAACTCCCGGAGTTCACCCAGACTCATGTCCATCAAGTTGGTGATACCATCCAGCCATCTCATCCTCTGTCGTCCCTTTCTCCTCTTGCCCCTAATCCCTCCCAGCATCAGAGTCTTCTCCAATGAGTCAACTCTTCACATGAGGTGGCCAAAATACTGGAGTTTCAGCTTTAGCATCATCCCTTCCAAAGAAATCCCAGGGCTGATCTCCTTCAGAATGGACTGGTTGAATCTCCTTGCAGGCCAAGGGACTCTCAACAGTCTTCTCCAACACCACAGTTCAAAAGCATCAGTTCTGTGGAACTCAGCCTTCTTCACAGTACAGTTCTTACAGCCATACATGACCACAGGAAAAACCATAGCCTTCATAGACTAGATGAAACTTTGTTGGCAAAGTAATGTCTCTGCTTCTGCATATGCTATCTAGGTTGGTCATAACCTTCCTTCCAAGGAGTAAGCGTATTTTAATTTCATGGCTGCAGTCACCATCTGCAGTGATTTTGGAGCCCAGAAAAAGAAAGTCTGACACTGTTTCCACTGTTTCCCCATCTATTTGCCATGAAGTGATGGGACCGGATGCCATGATCTTCGTTTTCTGAATGTTGAGCTTTAAGCCAACTTTTTCACTCTCCACTTTCACTTTCATCAAGAGGCTTTTTAGTTCCTCTTCACTTTCTGCCATAAGGGTGGTGTCATCTGTGTATCTGAGGTTATTGATATTTCTCCCGGCATTCTTGATTCCAGCTTGTGCTTCCTCCAGCCCAGTGTTTCTCATCATGTACTCTGCATATAAGTTAAATACACAAGGTGACAATATACAGCCTTGATGTACTCCTTTTCCTATTTGGAACCAGTCTGTTGTTCCATGTCCAGTTCTAACTGTTGCTTCCTGACCTGCATACAAGTTTCTCAAGAGGCAGATCAGGTGGTCTGGTATTCCCATCTCTTTCAGAATTTTCCACAGTTTATTGTGATCTACACAGTTAAAGGCTTTGGCATAGTCAATAAAGCAGAAATAGATGTTTTTCTGGAACTATTGCTTTTTCCATGATCCAGCGGATGTATCATACTGCCTATTTAATATATCTACTTGAATGCCCAATAATCTTCTCAAACTCATGATTTCCAAAACTTAATGGTATTCTTTTTACTCTCCCAACCTACTTGACCAGAAACCTCTCTCATTTCATTTCAATAATTTCATTTATTAGCATTACATCCTTCTAGTTTAGGTAAATACTGTGGAGTTGTATTTGAGTATAGGGTAACTACATTCAATATATCAGGAAATTTCCATTGAATTTTTTTTTTCTTAATTAATTAATTTATTTTTTATTTTGCTTAACTTTACAATATTGTATTGCTTTTACCATACATCGAGATGAATCCGCCACCAGTATACATGTGCTCCCCATCCTGAACCCTCCTCCCTCCCCCCTCCCCATACCATCCCTCCGGATAGTCCCAGTGCGACAGCCCCAGGCATCTGTTATCAGGCATCGTACCTGGACTGGTGACTCATTTCAGATGTGATATTATACATATTTCAATGCTATTCCCCCAAATCATCCTGCCCTCTCCCGGTCCCAGAGTTGAATTTTACACGAAGATATATCCAGAATTTGTTGACCTCCAAGGTGAGAACTACTATAATCTCCTGCCTGGATCACTGCAAAAACCTTTTTACTGTGCCTTCTTGATTTTATTATGGCCCCCTTAGAATCTATTCTTAATAAGGCAGCCGGAGTGATTGCTTAAAATACGGAATCTAGAAAAATGGTACTGAAGAATTTATTTACAGGACAACAGTGTCGAAACATATAGAATAGACTTATGGACATGGGGAGAGGGGAGGAGAGGGTGCGATGTATAGAGAGAGTAACCTGGAAACTTACATTACCATATGTAAAATAGATAGCCAACGGGAATTTGCTGTATGGCTCAGGAAACTCAAACAGGGGCTCTGTATCACCTAGAGGGGTGGAAGGGGGAGGGAGATGGGAAGGAATTTCAAGAGGGAGGGGATATATGTATACCAATGATGTATACCAATGGCTGATTCATGTTGAGGTTTGACAGAAAACAACAAAATTCTGTAAAACAATTATCCTTTAATAAAATCAAATTAATTAAAAAAGAGACAAAAAATATAACTTAATTTTTGCCATTTCTTCTATATAAAATTCTGCAAAACTTCTCTCTCTTTTTTTTAAACTAGAGATTATATTGATTTCTCTGTAGATTCTAAAGCTTACTTTACTTGAGAGTTTTTTTCTCCCCTCATTGTAAAAGCTTTTACTTTGGGGTAAAAGAACCTTTTTTATTGTAAACTATAAGAACTGGACATGGAACAACAGACTGGTTCCAAATAGGAAAAGGAGTACATCAAGGCTGATTATTGTCACCCTGTTTATTTAACTTATATGCAGAGTACCTCATGAGAAATGCTGGACTGGAAGAAACACAAGTTGGAATCAAGATTGCTGGGAGAAATATCAATAACCTCAGATATGCAGATGACACCACCCTTATGGCAGAAAGTGAAGAGGAACTCAAAAGCCTCTTGATGAAAGTGAAAGTGGAGAGTGAAAAAGTTGGCTTAAAGCTCAACATTCAGAAAACGAAGATCATGGCATCCAGTCCCATCACTTCATGGCAAATAGATGGGGAAACAGTGGAAACAGTGTCAGACTTTCTTTTTCTGGGCTCCAAAATCACTGCAGATGGTGACTGAAGCCATGAAATTAAAAGACGCTTACTCCCTGGAAGGAAAGTTATGACCAATCTAGATAGCATATTCAAAAGCAGAGACATTACTTTGCCCACAAAGTTTCGTCTAGTCAAGGCTATGGTGTTTCCTGTGGTCATGCATGGCTGTGAGAGCTGGACTGTGAAGAAGGCTGAGCAGGGAAGAATTGATGCTTTTGAACTGTGGTGTTGGAGAAGACTCTTGAGAGTCCCTTGGACTGCAAGGATATCCAACCAGTCCATTCTGAAGGAGATCAGCCCTGGGATTTCTTTGGAAGGAATGATGCTAAAGTTGAAACTCCAGTACTTTGGCCACCTCATGCGAAGAGTTGACTCATTGGAGAAGACTCTGATGCTGGGAGGGATTGAGGGCAAGAGAAGGGGATGACAGAGGATGAGATGGCTGGATGGCATCACTGACTCGATGGATGTGAGTCTGAGTGAGCTCCGGGAGTTGGTGATGGACAGGGAGGCCCAGCGTGCTGCGATTCATGGGGTCACAAAGAGTTGGACACGACTGAGTGACTGATCTGATAAGATATAGCAACATATTAAAAAATAATATTATTAGAGATTCCTGAGTATAAGAAATTAATATCATAGAGTATAATGATTACACATAAAACCAAAACAAACTGTTCACCTATTCTTCAGCTTGTTTTCCCAACTGCTTCCCAACTGTGTTTGCTGTGTGCTAAGTTGTGTCCAACTCTCTGTGACCCCATGGACTGTAGCCTGCTGGTTTCCTCTGTCCATGGAATTTCCTGGCAAGAATACTGGAGCGGGTTGCCATTTCCTTTTCCAGGGATGTTCCTGACCTAGGGATCACACCTGTGTCTCTTGTGTCTCTTGTATTAGCCAGCAGGTTCTTTACCACTGTGCCACGTGGGAAACCACCAGGCTTGAGTATCAGCCACCTAGAAATAGTGGTTCTGCTTCACAGTGAATAATGATCTGAACCAGTAACTTCAGTGGATCAAGGGGCAGATGGATAGGAACAATCATCTTGTTTTCTAGGATCAGACACTGGGTAGAATATCTTAAAGAAAGACCAAAGTCAAAACAGGGCATTTCACTTCCTTCCTCCGCTGACTATACAGAGCAATGTGACCTTCCTGGGTAGAGAAGATCCCCTGGAGAAGGAAATGGCAACCTATTCCAATATGCTTGCTGGGGTAATCCCAAGGACAGAGGAGCCTGGCAGGCTGCAGTCCATAGAGTCGGATGTGATATAGCAATTGAACAACAACAACATCATGACTTATTCACATGACTGTATTACATTCTGAAATCTTTTAAAACCATAACAATAAACTCCTAAACTTACATGTCAAAAGCATACAGAATAAATCTGGACAGTGAAAATTTAAAGGGTGTGACTTGTATGTTGAAATACAGTAACAAAGCTCAATACCACTTCTTCTTGTAGAACCTTTTTCAAAGAGATTCCTGTTTAAAGGAAATGTCTTGCACATAAGGTTAGAGTTCATCAAGATTAGGGAATTTTTTTGCACATAAAAACTACTGTGAAGGGAACAACATAGTTTTGAGTGTCAGGAGATCTAGGCCCCATAACTAGCCAGCCCTGGCTTACTAATCAGGTGTGTGTCCTGGAGATACTCACATCCGTCTCTGGGCCGACTCAGCTTAAGAATTTCCTTCTAAGTGTATTATTTTGGGAATTCTAAGTTATTTGTAAAACAATTTTTCTAAACTGTGTGTAAGACTTATAAGTTATTAATAGAGAACTTCTTAAAGACTGATATTTTTTTTTAAGTCTAAACACCAAAATATTTCTTTAGAATAAACGTGCGTGTGTGTGTGTGCTAAGTCGCTTCAGTCTTGTCCGACTCTTTGCGACCCTTTGGTTTGCAGCCCACCAGGCTCCTCTGTCCATGGGGTTCTCCCGGCAAGAATACTAAAGGAAGTTGCCATGCACTCCTCCAGGGGATCTTCCCAACTCAGGGATCGAACCCGTGTCTCTTAGGTCCCCTGCATTGGCAGACAGGTTCTTTACCACTAGTGCCACCGGGGAAGCCCAAAATAACTATATGTGACAGAAAAAAAATCACTTGATGTAAATATGTCAAATTAGCTTTCAGTACTAACCAATTGGAGGAAAGCATGGAAATTATTCTTGGGAAAGATGGAAAAAGTTAACTCATTTACTGGAACTGAGAAAAAGTACTTGATAATGTTTATTTTCAGATAAACAGTTGAATAGTTGGTTAAGAATTCATATGGTGTAGAAACTTTACAGGGTATTTGCCAAATTATTAACATTTTTCCAACTTTCTGTCTTTTATGCTCCCATTTTCTGCTATAATTTCTAAATCTAGTGGTATGAAATTTTATTTAGTAGAAGACTAGATAAAGCATAGTATTCTATGATTCTGAGAACAGATGTTGTCCTGAATATATAGAGAACACTATCTGTTGCTACTAAGAGATTTAACAAAGTATAATATCCATTTGCCTTTGTTATAGATTTTTATTTTTTAATTGTTGTTTTCTTATGAAATCAATTAGTGATTGTTAACAAATGTTAACATCCTAAATTTGTTTATGGTAGAAAGTAAGAACCCCATATATACTCAGCTTCTGGAGAAATGTAGGAAATTAGCAGTCTTATGTACCTGCCACCTAGAATTTTGCTCTATGACTATATTAGCTCACACAGTATGTTACGTCATCATTTTTGTTGGGCCATGGGAACAGGTGACAGATAATAATTGTTCTGGGTTGCTGAACAATCTGAGTAGTTCTTGAAATTCAGTGCATATGACAGAGACAAAAACCAGATAATTAGAGTTTATGTTTAAAATACTTAAATGTTAAATAATAGCTAACATTTGCTGAGCATTTACATTTTATTATGTGCAGATATTGTGCTAAGTACTGTATATGACTAATCTCTTTTAATCTTTACTACCTCTAGAAGGGAAAGGTACTAATAATATATCCTCTTTTATTTTACAAAGCTGTCCTCTGCACACTATGCATTTCACTACTGAGGAGAAGGATATACCAGTTCACGTAGCCAGAAGACAGGGGGCAGGATCTACCTGCCCTCCTGTCAGTCTCACACTCAAGAGTTTGTGTTTCTTTGTTTCCAGCTCTAGTTCCCTTTGGCAATTCACAAAGTTCACCAGGCTTGCACATTTCATTTTCTGAGTAGACCTTAAATGTCCTTGGTTGAATCACCGAAGCCTAAGATCTCTCTCCAACCAAGTTTGCATGCCTAAAGCTCAGATGTTTCCCGCTATTCCAAACAAAACAAGTTGCTCAGTAATTTGATGCCATCCTTGGCCTCCAGGCCTTTCTGTACTCATGTTATCCTTTATCCCAGTCCTCCTCCTTCCTCTTATCTCCACCTACCACAAATCTATTGATGCTGCTGCTGCTGCTAAGTCGCTTTAGTCCTGTCCGACTCTGTGCGACCCCATAGATGGCAGCCCACCAGGCTCCCCTGTCCCTGGGATTCTCCAGGCAAGAACACTGGAGTGGGCTGCCGTTCCCTTTTCCAGTGCATGAAAGTGAAAAGTGAAAGTGAAGTCGCTCAGCCGTGTCCGACTCTTAGCGACCCCATGGACTGCGGCCCACCAGGGTCCTCCGTCCATGGGATTTTCCAGGCAAGAGTACTGGAGTGGGGTGCTATTAGGACAGCCTAATTACTACATCACTTACTAAGCATTCTTTGGCCATTTTGATGAAAATGAACTCTTTTTCCAATTCCTATGGCATTTGACTTTAATCCTCTTATTGTAGTTATTTGAAGCTTTAGGATAGTATTCTTATTTTACAATAATTTGTTAATGTCCTATTTATAGTACTTATCTTCATGCCTTATTTATAGTCTAGGTTCAAGTTTTTAGAGATAGCATCTCAAAAATCACCTGCTGGTCTACCAAGACTATCTTACTTGCAGGGGTTTGATAAAAAAAAACTTGTTGAATTTCACTTCCTGCCCATAGAACACTTTAGGGTCAGTAAGTCTGAAGTAAAGAGGAATAATCTTGAATTAGATCTTATTTTGTGACACATGAAAACTGAATGGAGAGGGAGATAAAGATTGAACTTCTGTAAGGAAATTATTCTTCTAGAGCTCTGTGTCTGTGAGCTAAACTATATTGGCCTGAGATAATTAATAAGGAGAAAATTTGAGAGATTTTGTACAGGCATTAGTAACATGAGTAAAAATAAGAACAAACATAAGATGACATGATTCCCCCATGCTGTATTCATGGAAATAATACATGAATTATTAGTAGTATAATAATTCATAATAATACATGAATTATTATTCCCTAGTGTCTGTCTGTAGGCAGACACTAGGGAAGGTTTGTGCAGAGAGGCCAGGAGTGATGCCCAACCATTCTGAGTTATAGGTATGAGTGACTATAAAGAGCAGGTGATCAAAAAACTGCTCTAGAAAAAAAGTGCTCTATATGGTACAAGATGCTAAGTTGAAAGGTCTGGGGTCATCTTATATCAGTTCAGACCAAGAGTTTAAGTTGTTTCTAAATGCAGGATCTGAATGCTTTAAACTGTAGTATATTCAAATTGAAAGACATTTCAGTAGTCTTTTAAAACCTAGGCCAATAGCTTTGACTCACTGACCAGGCCAGAGAGCAGCTTCAGCAGAGCTCAGGCCAGTTCAGCTGACAAATGAGAGTTCTATGACAACTGAAATTCTAGAAATTGAACATGTAAAGAGGTACAAACTCTATTCTTTCACTTGGTATGAGACAGGCATGTTAACAGATGAGTTAAAAGAAAAATAGAGTTATGATGAAAGCAGGAAAAAAAAATGCTTCTTGTGGGATTATAGAATTAAACTCTGGGTCTAGCTTTGAAATAAAAGGAGCTGATGTTCAGGAAAGATCCCTTAGTGAGGCAAGAGGGAAGGGAGAGGGCTCAACCACTAAGAGATCGACACAGTTGTTAAGAAGAACAAGATATGACAAAAGCTGGTTAGCACCTACTAGCTCAAGATGGCAGAATATTCGATTTTCAGTAGACCTTTAGTCTCAGTATACACTGTAATACATTATAATACATTAGCATCTAAATGACACACTCACCAGGGCTATCACAGTTACAAAGATGACTATAAATGGCCAAAAAGTGGGCAGTGAACGAATTCCTGAAAACCTCTACTGCTTCTCCAAAAGTTAGAGTATTTTTTCATCGAGTCATGTTCAACCCTTTGCCCCATCCCCCACCGCCCCCCTTCCCCATGAACTACAGCATGCCAGTCTTCCTTGTCCTTGATCATCTGGTTAAAAATTACCCAGCCCATAAAAACTAACCACTCCCACATCTCCAGCCATTCCCACTTTTCCAGAAGACCCCAGGGCCCAGGTCCTCTCAACATCTGAGAGAGCCTATGCTGTCTGTGGAGTGTGTATCTCTCTAAATTTATTTGCTTTCATTTTGCTGTGGCTCATTCTTGAATTCCTTCCTGCAGGAAGCCAAGACCTTCACTTGCCGGCTGATCTCAGGGACTCACTGGACAGCTGGGACATGACCATCCTCTCACACCTCATTTTTCCTACATTAGGAGATCTGGCACCTGAATTGGACCCTAAAGTATTAACAATAAGCACAAAAGCTGAGGAAGGAAGGACAGACGGGGATATTGTAGGCAATCTTTGTAAATGCACTATGAAATGCAAAGTAAAGAGGGTGGACAGTGGGCTTGAGTAGCAGCAAGAGCTGTGGCAGGCCAATCTGCTGTGCTGACATGCTTAGATGAGGCTCTGTGGTGACAGGGAAGCCTTGAAGGGCTTTAACCTTGCAGATTTATATTTCAGGTATCTTACTTTGGGGGCAATAAATAGAAAGTACCCCATGCTTGAAGTTTTCATTCAGTCTGGGGCAGTGTCCTCTGCAGCTGTTTCCTTTTTCTCTGGCTCTAGTCCATGAAAGGTGCCCAGCATTAAGGGGTTGTTGGATGCAATCTGACAGAGTGCTACTCACTGTCCTTTAAGTGTTTTTGTTAGCTGCTTTGATTTGTCTTTGTGCCAGTGGAAATTCTTTCATATCACCAAACTTTCTTTCTTTCTTCCCTCCTTTTTTCTTTCCTTTCCTTCTTCTTTTTTTTTTTTTTTTTTTTGAGTTGCATTTATTTCTTACTGGCGTAATGACACAGAGGCAGATAGATGAAGGAGTAAGTACTGTTTCTTAATCAACTATCTCTGGACAAGAGTGGAGCTATGACATCAGTGTTTGGAATGAAAAGTCTCCTTAATCAGGAAAACAGAGTGACCTTTTCTGTTTTTATGATGGTAATGTCTGAGAGGCATCATGTTTCTTTTGCAAAGCCCTAATTTTTAGCTTCTTTTTCAAAAGTGAAGTCTGGTTTTTCCTTTTTTAGTTTTGAAACTTAAAAAAATGTCATCAGAACATTGTTAGTGTTTCATGAATGTGTGTGTGTGTTAGAGATAGGGGATTTCCTTTTAACAACACCAACATATTGTTGGTTGAACATTGAGTACTATACTAGTGGAAAGAAATTATGATATTAATGCCATTTCCTGAAAGTGACTAATAAATATGACAGAAAGCAAACTTTAAAGTAAATATGTCATTTTACATCTATCATCTTGAGATACTCATACATTCAGGATGTGGGTTATAAATTATAGTCTTCTTACAGGTAAACAAGTAGAATGAGGAAATGGAATCTTATCTCCATAATATGAGAAGAGAAATAAAATAAAAAAATAATGTGTTCACTCTCTTCTGAAGAACTTACTCATTTGAGAACACTGGACCTATTTTCTATCCAGTAGGGAGCACTAACACCCCATGATGACGCTCTCATAAAATTGACACCTCCGAATTACCGGCACATGACTGTTGATTACTGGACCGTCTCATTTGGGTCCCAGCTGAGTAAGGGCCGTTTAGAACATTGGCCTGATGTACTTCCCTAAATGTCACATTCATTCTCATATTTGTTCTTAATATTAAGTAAAACTTTTATTTATCAGTTTATATGGATGTTTATTTGGACACAAATGAAGACATGTCAAACTCGTGGTCAGTCACCATTCTTTAAAGATCTGTAGGTACGTAAACCACTATGGCGTTGGAAGAAGTTGTAGATATGGGAAAACTCACAGTATGAAGGTAGGGTAAACTTAGGATTTCTGAAAGGATGCCCTAAGTGCCACTAGTCAGGCAAGCCTCATAATTACCAGTAGCTAATATGTGACATGCTGATGGCCATGTTAGTGAAATACAGGGATTTTGATGGGTAGGTAAACTAAGGAAAAATTAAGAATTACCAAGAGGAGGTGCTGTGAAGGGATAAGTATGTGGGGTTCACCAGACTCCATCTTTGCTACCTTTCCTTTGTTCTTTCAGATATGGATGGATACTATCTAGCCAAACAGAAAGAAAGTACGTCTACGTGTTACCAACTTTTTTTCTTAGTTATTTGTGGTTTTGATTGTTCTTGTAAAAAGCCTTTGAGGGCAGACATTTTCTGCTTTTCAGACGTGTGTTCTCAGAAAAGAGTTCTGCAGGAGGCCTTTTGAAAATGCACACACTGTACTAGTCCCTGTTTAGCCTCATCAGCAGAAACCAATTTGCAACTGGGTAAGTGTGACTGAAAATAAAGAATTAGATGTATTAGGAAAGTGTCAGAATAAAGACTTGCAGAAAAAAAGACTGTTTTCTGGACACTGAAAAATTTGTTCATCCTTTCTTTTTATAAAAATAATATACACTAAGAGTAGATTCAAAGAGTATGCTAAAACATTGTCTATGTTTATGCATCAATGACACCATTTATTCATCATCAATAAGGCATAGAACTTAACATGTTTTTTTTCCAGTAGTGATGTTGTCACAAGGGGCTACATTCTTTGACTTGGCTGTCCTTACAACCACAGTCATACACTTTAATTGGTAGACAAGAGTTAGGTATGTAATTTGTGGCCATGGAGCAAACTGGAACTAACTACCCAACATGTGGTGAGCTTGAATGTGAGCCTGATCAGCTCTGCACTTGCCAGCTGAGCTAGCGTATTACAGCAGCCATTGTTAAAATGGATTTAATCACATCTAATAACAACTTCTTGTACCTTCTTTCACAACGTACACATTTATTGAAGTTCAAGTTTTCATTACTGGGGAATTAACAATTAATTTTGAATTAGGCTATAGTGTTTTCATCAAAATATCAGTAATCCTCAACAAATGAAATAAAAACTACTTTTTGAGTAAGCTTGCAGATATCTTTTTCCATCTATTATGAAATTTACTAAAAATTTCATTTGGATAATCAGCATGTCAGGAAGATCCCCTGATGTAGGAAATGTTAACCTACTCCAGTATTTTTGCCTGGAAAATTCCACAAAGAGAGAAGCTTGGCAGGCTGTAGTCCATGGGGTTGCAAAGAGTCGGACACGACTAAGCATGCATGCATACTAGATGTATGAATTAAAAATAATTACTTCTAAAATTATAATTCAGTCTTACTCTAAGTTGATTAGTAAGCATATTATTTTCATTTTAGAAACAATAAAATATACACACTGTCATGTCTGTTTGTCTTTATATTCAAAAGAGAGCTTCAAATAGCAACAAGACCTAGGACTTTAAATTAGGAGATCTGGTTCTAATCCTGTAATCTAAATCCTATAATCTAATTCTGTGCTCTTAAACACTGTGCTTTCCTCTGCATGAATAAGAAATCATGGTGAGTATGTGTATAAATAGGGCACATTGGATCTTAAGTATCGGTGGTGACAGGGATGGCTTTGGTGACCTTTAGCTCTTTGTCATCTGCATCATTTCCATCAGTCCTTCCTTCAACCTACTATTTGATTTAGGTAATGAATATTTTCCCCTGGCTTTGTTTAAAATGCCATATACATGAAGCCTCAAAATAAGTCCCATAGCCCCTCATTCCAATCAGATAACTCCACTAAGCCTTTATACAGAGACATAAGTCTGAGGATAAAGCTGATGTTAGAGTTCAAGAGGCAAGACTATAGTCCAAACCTCAGATGGAGGTTAGAGTCAAGCTCTGGGGCCACCGTCCCATCTCAGAAGAAGAGGAATCATGTCTTGATGTGGAATGAGGTGGATCTAGGTCAGGTGGGGCTCTGGGACACAGATAAGGACTAAAGCCAAAAGACATTTCAAGGAGAGAGACAGGGTGGCTCTGGTGCATATGAGAGCATATGGCACATTAAGAGAAAAGCAGGAAGGTGATTGCATATATTGTACTGTGTGAAGGGGGCTGATTTGTCAAGGAGAAAAATGAATCCAGCTGTAAACATGTTGAGGCCTGTATCTTAAACAGAATGTTCTTTAAGTATCTTCTGACATGGGTTGAAATGCAGGTCAGAGATTAAGCTGGAGACCTAGATTTAAGTGTAGATGAAATATAATGCTGCTCATCTTATATTTTCTCTACTACCATGCTTATAATTCTCTATGCTCCTTTAACAGAAATGGGGGTTGGGATTTTGCAATTACCTTCAGTTCAGTCTATTACAGTGTTTTCACAGTTGACAATGTTTCCTATAACACAGATCCCTTACACTTGAAAGTACATAAGCCCACAGATAATTCAAGGAAATGTGTTTCCATCACTTTAGAGCAGGCTGTGCTATTCATTACACCCTCAGAAGTTAATGCAAAGGTTTATGGCATGTCTGGCTGGTACTGGAAATTTGATGGAAATAAAATCTAAAAAACAATCTAAGCAAATCTCTTTTACATGTTATATAGGCAGAGCAACCAGATAAAAGAAAGGATCTTTAGGATTTCCCAACAGCAATTTTTGCCACCATCCAGATGTGATTATATTTAATCTTCTCTGGGAGTTTATATTTTGCATTTAAATGGTTTGAACATCTTGTTTACTCTTTCCAGCAACTATATGAGGAGTACTATGTTGCAAGCAGTGTTCTAGGAGCTAAGGATATAGTGGAGAATTGGACAGATAATACTCTGATTTCATACCAAGGAGGAAGACAGGCAAACTATATGTGAACCAATAAATGGAAGGTGATTTTAGATAGAGTTAAGGCTGTGAAGGGGGTTTCCCAGGTGGCTTAGTGGTATAGAGTCCACCTGCCAATTCAGGAGACATGGGTTCAATTCCTGGGTTTGGAAGATCCCCTGGAAAAGGAAATGACAACCCACTCCAGTATTCTTGCCTGGAAAATCCCATGGACATAGGAGTCTGGTGGGCTACAGTCCATGGAGCCACAAAGAGTTGCTGCTGCTGCTAAGTCGCTTCAGTTGTGTCTGACTCTGTGCAACCCCACAGACGGCAGCCCACCAGGCTCCCCCATCCCTGGGATTCTCCAGGCAAAAACACCAGAGTGGGTCACAAAGAGTTGGACATGACTTAACAACTAAGAAGCAGCAGCAGCTGCAGAAGGCTAAGTATGAAATGGGTATTACAGCACTGGCACGACCTGGAGGGATGGTGTGGGGAGGGGAGAGGGAGGAGGATTCAGGATGGGGAACACGTGTATACTGGCGGCGGATCCATCTTGATGTATTGTAAAAGCAATACAATATTGTAAACTTAAGCAAAATAAAAAAATAAAAAATAAAAAAAAAAGAAGGATGTTGGGTTTCAGTTGGATGGGTAATCAATGAGAAGGTATGTTTTTCAATCAGAGCTGAAAGATAACAATGTATTAACAATATGAGGACATGGGGTCAACATTCCAAGGAGAGTGAAGAGCAAGTAAAAAGACTGAGAAGCATGGAAAAAGTCTGCCATTCATGGAACTTAAGGAAGGACAATGTGGCTAAGTGACATGAGAAGAGAGGCAGGAGATATGCCTGGGGAGGTAGTTGGAGACAGGTCAAGTGGGGTCTTGTAGGCCACAGGAGATTATTTGGACTTATTCCTTGTGCAAGGGAGGATTTATACAAAAGAGTGAGATGGTCTAATTATTCATACTCTTTGTAGTGATATTGCTGTTTTTATGCATGTGTACATCTATATTTCTATTTTAATAAAAAGTTAAGCAGTTCCTAGGTTCTAGAATTTTTCTGTTAGAGTATCCCAACAATAAGGTAGAATGTATATATTCTAGTGTGTTAAAAGGTATGCATGAAATGTGACGGGTCCAAAATCCTCATAGCCTGTATTCAATCATACTTGACTGTAGGGTTCATTGACCCAGCAAGGCTGTGTGGGAGACAGTACAACTTTTCCAGGCAGATTAGTATTATAAAGGCAGAGACAAGTCAAGGTAAACAGGTTTTCATTGTATTGCATTGTTGACCAATCTCTCTCAAACATCCAAAGCCACAAAATGGATGTTTTGAAACCTATAATCTGAACATGAATATGAATTAAAATGTTTTGTAAAGCTGGCTGTTACAATGTGTAGCACTTAAATGTTGGGAAAACATTATTCAGTATTTTAAATTGATTTCTTTTCATTTAGATGAACTGTAATATGATTTTTACAAAAGGCCTGACAGTATCTTCCCCTTGAAAAACAACAAAAAACACACTACCTTTAGCAAAACATGTTTTTTTTTTTTTTTCCTTTTGTACTGGGCTAGGGTTGACATCTTACAATTTGGGGAATTATGCTTTCTCTTTGAAAACAAAGTGCTGAGATTTTAATCTCTTATCGAAAATAATGAGAGGATTTTAATGTTCATGACTGTAATGAGGATAAGTGGGTTGTATAAGGGTGTATAATGGGGCTCCTGGATCTTAAAGAGTCTGTTTGGTGGCCTCCTTGAGAAGAAAGAGCCTTTGTAGGGGCTACTCTCTGACCTTCTTCAGAAACTAGATCCTGGGAGTTTTATTTATGAAGAGTTCTTTACTTCGATTCTCAAGAGCCTAGAGGTGAAAGGATGAATGAAAGAAAATGACTCTTCATTAAGCTCTCTATTTCCCATAATAAGCTTGGAACTGACCTTAATGAAATCCTATAGGTTTCTGCTTTATCGACTATGCCAAAGCCTTTGACTGTGTAGATCACAATAAACTATGGAAAATTCTAAAAGAGATGGGAATACCAGACCACCTGATCTGCCTCTTAAGAAATCTGTATGCAGGTCAGGAAGCAACAGTTAGAACTGGTCATGGAACAACAGACTGGTTCCAAATAGGAAAAGGAGTACGTCAAGGCTGCATATTGTCACCATGTTTACTTAACTTATATGCAGAGTACATCATGAGAAATGCTGGACTGGAAGAAACACAAGTTGGAATCAAGATTGCTGGGAGAAATATCAATAACCTCAGATATGCAGATGACACCACCCTTATGGCAGAAAGTGAAGAGGGGCTAAAAAGCCTCTTGATGAGAGTGAAAGTGGAGAGTGAAAAGGTTGGCTTCAAGCTCAACATTCAGAAAACGAAGATCATGGCATCTGGTCCCATCACTGCATGGGAAATAGATGGGGAAACAGTGGAAACAGTGTCAGACTTTGTTTTTCTGGGCTCCAAAATCACTGCAGATGGTGACTGCAGCCATGAAATTAAAAGACGCTTACTCCTTGGAAGGAAAGTTATGACCAACCTAGATAGCATATTCAAAAGCAGAGACATTACTTTGCCAACAAAGGTTCGCCTAGTCAAGGCTATGGTCTTTCGTGTGGTCATGTATGGATGGGAGAGCTGGACTGTGAAGAAGGCTGAGCGGGGAAGAATTGATGCTTTTGAACTGTGGTGTTGGAGAAGACTCGTGAGAGTCCCTTGGACTGCAAGAAGATCCAACCAGTCCATTCTGAAGGAGATCAATCCTGGAATTTCTTTAGAAGGAATGATGCTAAAGCTGAAACTCCAGTATTTTGGCCACCTCATGCAAAGAGTTGACTCATTGGAGAAGACTCTGATGCTGGGAGGGATTGAGGGCAGGAGGAGAAGGGGACGACAGAGGATGAGATGGCTGGATGGCATCACTGACTTGATGGGTGTGGGTCTGAGTGACCTCCAGGAGCTGGTGATGGACAGGGAGGCCTGGCGTGCTGCAGTTCATGGGGTCGCAGAGAGTCGGACACGACTGAGCGACTGATCTGATCTGATCTCTGATCTGAAAGGTAGTACAGTCAGAGTGGTCAGACGAGGTTTATACCATGCATAAAGTCTCCTAGATTTTGTATGCTCAGCTAATAGTTTTGCTTCGTACGTATATTTGTGTTGTTTATGTACGATCATGGAAAAAGCAAGAGAGTTCCAGAAAAACATCTATTTCTGCTTTATTGACTATGCCAAAGCCTTTGACTGTGTGGATCACAATAAACTATGGAAAATTCTGAAAGAGATGGGAATACCAGACCACCTGATCTGCCTCTTAAGAAATCTGTATGCAGGTCAGGAAGCAACAGTTAGAACTGGTCATGGAACAACAGTCTGGTTCCAAATAGGAAAAGGAGTACGTCAAGGCTGCATTTTGTCACCATGTTTATTTAACTTATATGCAGAGTACATCATGAGAAATGCTGGACTGGAAGAAACACAAGTTGGAATCAAGATTGCCGGGAGAAATATCAATAACCTCAGATATGCAGATGACACCACTCTTATGGCAGAAAGTGAAGAGGGGCTGAAAAGCCTCTTGATGAGAGTGAAAGTGGAGAGTGAAAAGGTTGGCTTCAAGCTCAACATTCAGAAAACGAAGATCATGGCATCTGGTCCCATCACTGCATGGGAAATAGATGGAGAAACAGTGGAAACAGTGTCAGACTTTGTTTTTCTGGGCTCCAAAATCACTGCAGATGGTGACTGCAGCCATGAAATTAAAAGACGCTTACTCCTTGGAAGGAAAGTTATGACCAACCTAGATAGCATATTCAAAAGCAGAGACATTACTTTACCAACAAAGGTTCGCCTAGTCAAGGCTATGGTCTTTCCTGTGGTCATGTATGGATGTGAGAGCTGGACTGTGAAGAAGGCTGAGCACCGAAGAATTGATGCTTTTGAACTGTGGTGTTGGAGAAGACTCGTGAGAGTCCCTTGGACTGCAAGAAGATCCAACCAGTCCATTCTGAAGGAGATCAATCCTGGAATTTCTTTAGAAGGAATGATGCTAAAGCTGAAACTCCAGTATTTTGGCCACCTCATGCGAAGAGTTGACTCATTGGAGAAGACTCTGATGCTGGGAGGGATTGAGGGCAGGAGGGAGAAGGGGACGACAGAGGATGAGATGGCTGGATGGCATCACTGACTCGATGGATGCGAGTCTGAGTGACCTCCGGGAGCTGGTGATGGACAGGAAGGCCTGGCGTGCTGCGTTTCATGGGGTCGCAAAGAGTCGGACACGACTGAGCGACTGATCTGATCTGATCTGATACACATTTGATTCATTATTTCCCAGTGGTTATATACTCTGAAATTGCTGTGAACATGGAATTAGTGAATCTTGAACCATTGCTCCAAGGGGAAATACGGGATTAGGTTCACATGAACTTCTGGTTACTTTTTGTCAACTGACCAATACTTGACTTTTTTTAAGTGCGTTTTTTCTGTTTGCTAAGTCGCTTCAGTCGTGTCCGACTCTGTGCAACTCCATAGACGGCAGCCCACCAGGTTCTGCCGTCCCTGGGATTCTCCAGGCAAGAATACTAGAGTGGGTTGCCATTAGACACCTTTTAAAATATGTTATTGGTTCATTTACACTGAATGATATTACAACATATGCCTTGAATAAAGTTTGCTTAAACATATTTTTCTCAAAAGATGCATACATGGCAGTCTTTCTGTTCTGACAGAAAGGCCAGGTGTATGGATTTTGCCAGTACAAATATTATCTTAGAGAGGAAGAGATGAATTTGCAATATGGAATTCTTGAATAATAAGGATTATGTGTGTGTGTGTGTGTGTGTGTGTGTATATATATAGCTTTATATGAGTTGACTCATTGGAGAAGACTCTGATGCTGGGAGGGATTGGGGGCAGGAGGAGAAGGGAACGACAGAGGATGAGATGGCTGGATGGCATCACTGACTCGATGAATGTGAGTCTGAGTGACCTCCGAGAGCTGGTGATGGATAGGGAGGCCTGGCGTGCTGCGGTTCATGGGGTCGCAGAGAGTCGGACACGACTGAGCGACTGATCTGATCTGATCTGATCTGATATATAGCTTTTGCTATTGGTTTTTAATTTTCCATTAGTGCTGTGTAGGGAAAAGATTTTTTTTTTACACTTTCTCTGCAGCATTTTTCAAGAGTAATACTGATAATGACTGTTTAAATATATTATCTGAGGGAAACTTTTCATCTTGGAAATTGACATTTCTTTTTTTCCAATCAAAGTGAAAGTGTCAATTGATCATGGAAAGAAGCCAGAACATGTCAGTTTCTATCAGCAAACAGACAAAGCATGCTAGTGTCTTTTTTCTCATAACCCAAGAGAGAAGTTCAGAAGTGTCCTAGGTAGATTTTTCTAGCAGAAAATGTTTCTCAGTTGTTTAGTCGCTAAATTGTGTCTGACTCTGCGACCCCATGGGCTGCAGTGTGCCAGGCTCCCCTGTCTTTCACTATCTTATCAGAGTTGCTCAAACTCATGTCCATTGAGTCAGTGATGCCATCCAATCACCTTATCAGTGTCTTTTCCAATGAGTCAGCACTTCACATCACGTTGCCAAAGCATTGGAGCTTTAGTATCAGTCTTTCTGATGGAATACTCATTGTTTATTTCCTTTAGGATTGACTGGTTTGATCTTGCTGTCCATGGGACTCTCAAGAGTCTTCCCCAACACCACAGTTTGAAAGAATCAGTTCTTCAGAATTTATGAAAATGGGAGCGTATTAATTCCCACAGATAACTATTGAGAATAGAATGCAACTGGAGACAACCTGCTTTTTAGCTTAGTGGTTATTTTTTCCTCTTGAAATACAAATATGATTTCATCCTCTATAAATCAATAAAAGCTTGAGTTGGTCATATTTTCTAAGCTTTGTAAAAAAGAAATTGCATCATAATAGCAGTCTTCAGATAAATAAGAACAGCGCATTCGCTAATGTCAGCATTTAAACCACAAATTGAATGTCAAGAACTTAAATTGTTGCTTTCATTTCATTGTAAAGTTATGAAAAAAGTCAGAATGAGCCAAACCAAAAAAAAAAAAAAAAAACAACTTTGAAAACTATGTATTCAATTGTTTTTATCAGGATAATACATGGAAAAATTCTTAGGAAGAAATAAGTTGATGGAAACATGTAATCTTGACTTATAAATTTGCAAATTAAAACCAACAGAAAGCCTAATAGCCAAACGTTTCATTTTAGTCAGAAATGACCATCACTTTGTAAGGCTATTTGAATAGAAAGCTTGTACCCAAAGCCTATTTCCCTGGTGGCTCAGACGATAAAGCATCTGTCTACAGTATGGGAGACCCGGGTTTGATCCCTGGGTTGGGACGTTCCCTGGAGAAGGAAATGGCAATCCACTCCAGTACTCTTGCCTAGAAAATCCCATGGACAGGGGAGCCTGGTGTCCATGGGGTCGCAAAGAGTCAGACACGACTGAGCGACTTCACTTTCACTTTCACCTGAAGCCTAGTGTGTGGGAAAGACCACTGAATGACTTTTAGTTGAGTTCAGTTGCTCAGTTGTGCCTTGATTCTTTGCTACACCATGGACTGCAGCACACCAAGCCTCCCTGTCCATCACCAACTCCTAGAGCTTCCTCAAACTCATATCCATCAAGTCAGTGATGCCATCCAACTATCTCCTCCTTTATCATCCTCTCCTCCTCCCACCTTCTATCTTTCCCAGCATCAGGGTCTTTTCCAATGAGTCAGTTCTTCACATCAAGTGGCCAAAGTATTGGAGTTTCAGCTTTAGCATCAGTCCGTCCAGTGAATATTCAGGACTGATTTCCTTTAGGATGGGTTGGATGGATCTCCTTGCAGTCCAAGAGACTCTCAAGAGTCTTCTCTAATACTGCAGTTCAAAAGCATCAATTTATTGATGCTTAGCTTTCTTTATAGTCCAACTCTCACATCCATACGTGACCACTGGAAAAACCATAGCTTTCACTAGATGGACTTTTGTTGGCAAAGTAATGGATATGCTCTTTAATATGCTGTCTAGGTTGGTCACAGCTTTTCTTCCAAGGAGCAAGTGTCTTTTGGCAGTGATTTTGGAACCCAAAAAATAGTCTCTCACTGTTTCCATTGCTTCCCGATTTATTTGTCATGAGTGATGGGACCTGATGCCATGGTCTTAGTTTTCTGAATGTTGAGTTTTAAGCCAACTTTTTGACTCCTCTTTCACTTTCATAAAGAGGCTCTTCAGTTCTTCACTTTCTGTCATAAGGGTGGTGTCATCTGCATATCTGAGGTTATTGATATTTCTCCCAGCAATCTTGATTTCATCCAGCCTGGTGTTTC
This sequence comes from Tragelaphus eurycerus, assembly GCA_935064755.1. Taxonomy (NCBI): domain Eukaryota; kingdom Metazoa; phylum Chordata; class Mammalia; order Artiodactyla; family Bovidae; genus Tragelaphus; species Tragelaphus eurycerus. The sequence continues at coordinate 15,023,386 of CAKXYN010000041.1, forward strand.
TCATGATACTCTGACTTCTCTTCAGACTGACTGTAGAAGAGGAGAATTCCCAGGCCCAACTCGGCTACTAATTAGAGGTATGCACTTGGATTGAATATTTAGCACCTCAGGTTTTGGTTCCTTAGCAGTAAAATGTGGAATTTGGACTATAAAATCTCCATTATCTCTCTTGGTTCTAAAATTTGGGGGGAGCTCTAGTAAGAAACACCTATAGTAGACGTTTATTTGAATTTCAGAATATTGCTTAAAAATTGAATGTGAATAAAATGAAGTAACATAATAATTCTAAAAAACACTATACCAATCATATAGTTTATCATAAAGCCAGAGAATTTTTTAGAAAGATGCTACAATAATTTAAAATACATAAGCAATTGAGATATTTATTAACTAAAAAAAAATTATCATAGTTGTGGTCTGATATAATAGTTCTTCTTAAAAAGTATTAAAAAACAAAATTATTTTTAAAAGTAATATTTTATAAATATAAGCAGTATAAAATAATTATTCATATTGCTCATTTTAATTTTAAAGATTGCATAAGTAGTTATTCAAGAACTTTAATCAGGTTTTTAAAAAATCCATATCTATCTCAACATTATGTCACTGGGATTTTCCCAATGAGTGTAATTTTTTTTGACATCATAGGTTCATTATCTTTTATTCATGAAATTGCTCAAAGTTATATTTGTGGTTAATAAATATGAAAAGCTTTTTTACTTTAGATATTTCTCTGTATAATCTTAATTGAGAAATATTTTCTCTACAAATACCAAGTTACCTAGAAAGTTCAGTGCATATCTTGCTAAATATAGGGGCATTTTCATTTCCAATTTTATATTGAAGTATGTAAATAGATGAGTCAAAATACAGATATTGTTTTCATTTTAAACTTTTATTTAATTATCTCAGCAATTGTTTTTATACGAAAAATTAAAGTTAATGTCAAAAATCAAAGTAAATGTCAGATGCTGCAAAATCATAAGCATACACTTGTATCCAGTGAAATATGGGGATTATATAAAAAGATTTCTCCAAAGAGAAATTATAAAATTTCAAAATTAAATGTTCTGCACCTTTAAATTGTCATCATTTGATTGACTCAATTACTCTTGTGCTTTTATAGGAATACATATTGATTTTCAATTGCAAGCTTGATTTACAATAAAAGCAGTTCACTAAAATCATTAAACACTTTCTTGGTACTCTATTTGTTGAATAATTTAACTAGAAAATTCCGGATAATTTCTTCACAGTAGAAATATAAAGAACTCATTTATAAAATGTTTTTTATGAATTGCAGGATATATTGACACAAGAATAATCCTTTAAAATTCCAAACATTAAAAAAATCTGATGATAAATAACAGAAAGTAAAAAGTGCTTTTTGGCATGCTAAAGAAACTTTTTTGTATTCAACAACTGTTTTGTAACAAAATTTAAAGGTATATTTGCTCTATAAAAATATATAAAAATGTTAATTTTGACTACAGTTTCCATTTAAATTGACAGAATCATGTTTGAACAAAATTGTAAATTATATATACACAGCAATCAGCTCTAGGTATATTCTTGATGCTTGTGTTTTTTAGTAAAAAAAATAGCATTCTTACCATTTTGCTCCTCTCCAAAAAAACTAATACTTGTATTATTACTGCAAAAAAGCATAATTTTATCTTCTTTGTAAACTTTTAAAATGAATGTATATTAGTATTTATAATAGTCAGATATTTTACCTTCAACAGAATGAATTTCCAAGCTCATTGCTTTTTCACTGTGATGATGATTTTTTAAAAAAAATTTTTTTAAGATTTTTCTGTCTGTGAAGATTTTTCCTCTGCTAATGAAGCTGAGGTATTAAGAATAATTGCTTAATTTTTCTTTTTTTGTAAAAAATCACTTGAAATATAAAATGAACAAACTTATAGAATAATATTCCACTTGATCTGAATGAAAAAGTCATGCTTCTAGAGAAACACATAAACACATCTCTACAACTATGCATATTAAATTATTTTTTGACATAGTTATCTTTAAAAGAATGATATTCAGAAAAAGATATCCATGCTTTATCAGTGTATTTGTATCTTTTATTTTGCTAGAATAATATTTATATGACCTTCATGGTGAATAGTGACTGTCAACAAACATTTTATGTATGTTACACATTTACCATAAAACTTCTTGACAAATAAGAACTCTATATTTAATCTATCATTTAATAGACATTTTGCTTTTGCTCACTTAGTTGTTGTTGAAAAGTTTATTAAAAATTAAAAAGCGTTGCAAACAAAAAAAAGTAATTGCTTCATCCAGTAAATGACAAACAGCACACAGAAGCATTCAGATTATCATATCTCTTGTGGTAGGGTGCTGCTGCTGCTGCTGCTGCTGCTGCTAAGTCACTTCAGTCATGTCCAACTCTGTGCGACCCCATAGACGGCAGCCCACCAGGCTCCCCCGTCCCTGGGATTCTCCAGGCAAGAACACCAGAGTGGATTGCCATTTCCTTCTCCAATGCATGAAAAGTGAAAAGTGAAAGTGAAGTCGTTCAGTTATGTCCGACTCTTAGTGACCCCATGGACTGCAGCCTACCACCCTGCTCCGTCCATGGGATTTTCCAGGCAAGAGTACTGGAGTGGGGTGCCATTGCCTTCTCCGCTTGTGGTAGGACCTACCCTCTATTTCTTTCTTTCTTTTTTTAATTTATTTATTTATTTTAATTGGAGGCTAATTACTTTATGATATTGTAGTGGTTTTTGCCATACATTGACATGAATTATCCATGGGTGTACATGTGTTCCCCATCCTGAACTCCCCTTCCACCTCCCTCCCCATCTCATCCCTCAGGGTCATCCCAGTACACTGACTCTGAGCACCCTATCTCATGCATCAAACCTGGACTGATAATCTATTTCACATATGATAATATATATGTTTCAATGCTATTCTCTCAAATCACCCCATCCTCACTTCTCCCACAGAGTCCAAAAGTCCCTTCTATATATCTGTGTCTCTTTTGCTGTCTCACATATAAGGTCATCATTACCATCTTTCTAAATTCCATATATGTGTGCTAATATACTATATTGATGTTTTTCTTTCTGACTTACTTCACTCTGTATAATAGGCTCCAGTTTCATCCACCTCATTAGAACCGATTCAAATGTATTCTTTTTAATGGCTGAGTAATATTCCACTGTGTATATGTACCACTGCTTTCTTATCCATTCATTTGCCTGTGGGGAGCGAGCTCCGCCTGTGGCAAAGGTCATGAGGAAGGAGGCTCCACATATGCAGAGGCGGGATTAAGCCTCAGGAGCCCTCCTGGCAATTCTCAAGCATCTAACCTCAAAACCAGAGTCTGCCTACTTTTTGCTTTGTGCTCTCACCTACACCTCTGACTTTATGGGGGGCTGTCCCCCACTACCTCTCTCTGAAAAAAGAGTTAACTTACAGCTCCAATTAATAATTCCTGGGTGTGACAGTGTTTCAAACTACAAACTCTTTTGGAAATCCTCTAGCCTGTATGAATAGGTTTTTCCAGCCACATGTGATTGCTCAGAGCCTCCCAACTATGAGAGGCATGAGATCTTCTAAACTGTCTAAATACAGATTCTTTTGAGCAGTTAAAAGATTGATTAGAAATTGTATTGGTGAAGGGTTTTTCACTTGTTGAGCCAATGTTTGGTGCTAAGTCTCCATATCCCTTACCTACTGTGTCCTTGGCAGTGTATTGATTGATGAGGTCTTTACAACCTCCAGACATTCTTTGGATTCACTGGAGAGTATATAACTTCATTGCTAACACTAGCAAGCGGGTACTCTTTCTGCCCCCTTCTGATGCCTATGTCAGAAGCTTTCTCTATCTCCTTTATACTTTAATAAAACTTTATTACACACACACACACACACACACAAAGAAATGTAAGTAGTAACCTCAATGTTTGTAACCTTGGACCCTTGAGTTAATTCTTTTCTTGATTGAGCCCACCTCACCTTTGCCCTATAGGAATACAACTTTATCTAATGTTTTTGGAGGCTGGTGCCTGACTTTAGAATAATCACCTTTAGAGAAAAATAAGTTTTCTGAAGAAAGGGTCTTAAGATGTTAACAGGCCTCTGGGCCAGAAGATGATGCAAATCACCTAAACTTTTGCATATGATAAGTTTGCAGGAAGAAAGCCTGGCTTACTGCATGACTGTACCCCCTTCTCCCATTATCCTCTATGCATAACTTAAGGTATAAAAACTACTTTGGAAAATAAAGTGCGGGCCTTGTTCCCTGAAACTTGGTCTCCCCATGTCATTCTTTCTCTCACCTTCTGGCTAAATTTTCCTCTGGGGCGGGGGAAGCTCGTCAAGCCTACTAATTTTGCCTGGGCTTCTAAGAGCTGACTGGGGAGGCCTTAGTGTCTCCTCTCCCTCGGGAGAACTGGAGGATGCCTGCAGCCTATGTAGGTGGCGTAAATTCCTTGCTTTGGAATTTTATTCAGCCTCTTTTCTTCACTGAATTTCTTCGCTGAGCTATCCTTATTTCACCACTCTTTATATCCTTAATTAACATTTTAATAAGCTGTTGTTTCCTGATCGCCGATGCTGTCTCCCCTTCGAAACCCCTGGATCCACTGGGGCTGGACCCCGACATTTGCCAATGGACATCTAGGTTGCTTCCATGTCCTAGCGATTGTAAACAGTGCTGCAATAAACATTAGGGTACACGTGTTTCTTTCAATTCTGATTTCCTCGGTGTGTATGGCCAGCAGTGGGATTGCTGAGTCGTATGGCAGTTCTATTTCCAGTTCCATACTGTTCGATATAGTTGCTGTACTAGTTTGCATTGCCACCAACATTGTAAGAGGGTTCCCTTTTCTCCACACCCTCTCTGGCATTTATTGTTTGTAACCCTCTATTTCTAATATCAGACCACCTGATCTGCCTCTTGAGAAATCGGTATGCAGGTCAGGAAGCAACAGTTAGAACTGGACATGGAACAACAGACTGGTTCCAAATAGGAAAAGGAGTACGTCAAGGCTGCATATTGTCACCATGTTTATTTAACTTACATGCACAGTATATCATGAGAAACGCTGGACTGGAAGAAACACGAGCTGGAATCAAGATTGCTGGGAGAAATATCAATAACCTCAGATATGCAGATGACACCACCCTTATGGCAGAAAGTGAAGAGGAACTCAAAAGCCTCTTGATGAAAGTGAAAGTGGAGAGTGAAAAGGTTGACTTAAAGCTCAACATTCAGAAAACGAAGATCATGGCATCTGGTCCCATCACTGCATGGGAAATAGATGGAGAAACAGTGGAAACAGTGTCAGACTTTTTTTTCTGGGCTCCAAAATCACTGCAGATGGTGATTGCAGCCATGAAATTAAAAGACACTTACTCCTTGGAAGGAAAGTTATGACCAACCTAGATAGCATATTCAAAAGCAGAGACATTACTTTGCCAACAAAGTTTCGTCTAGTCAAGGCTATGGTTTTTCCAGTGGTCATGTATGAATGTGAGAGTTTTACTGTGAAGAAGGCTGAGCGCCGAAGAATTGATGCTTTTGAACTGTGGTGTTGGAGAAGACTCTTGAAAGTCCCTTGGACTGCAAGGAGATCCAACCGGTCCATTCTGAAGGAGATCAGCCCTGGGATTTCTTTGGAAGAAATTATGCTAAAGCTGAAACTCCAGTACTTTGGCCACCTCATGGGAAGAGTTGACTCATTGGAAAAGACTCTGATGCTGGGAGGGATTGAGGGCAGGAGGAGAAGGGGACGACAGAGGATGAGATGGCTGGATGGCATCACTGACTCGATGGACATGAGTCTGAGTGACCTCCGGGAGTTGGTGATGGACAGGGAGGTCTGGCGTGCTGCGATTCATGGGGTCGCAAAGAGTCGGACACGACTGAGCGACTGATCTGATCTCATCTGATTTCTTACGTATCTTTCACGTATGCATCCTCGTTACCTATAGGTTTCCCACTGGCCCCACCTACTGGTGACTTGAGTAACTGATGCAGCTTGAAAGCTGTGGCACAATTCATGGCCCTCAGGGCTGGAAGGCCAAGTTCAGTTTTCCTTCAGTCATTACCTGAGATGAGCGGTGAGTGGTCCCTAGCTCTAGCATTCAACCAGTTAAGCACCTGCAAGGTGTCCTGGCAATCAAGGTGTCAATTCCTCACATAAAGAAACAGTTGAGAAAAGAAAGATGGTAGACTCTGGTAGTATGGAAAGTCCCTGCATATTTCATGTGCGTCTCACATGCTCATCAGTAAGAGAGTGTGTGGTAGAAGTTAGAACTACCAAATGGAGTAGAATCAAACCAATGAAAGCTTATTTTAATAACCAAATCTTGTTAATTTTTAAAATCTGGGGCAAATTCTTAATCAGATAGGAGTTGGAAGATAACCATAAATCATAAAAACTGGCATGTTTGGTTATCCTGAAAATTACTGAACTTATAGGAACTTGACCTTATTAAAAATTTTGACAACTAGGACAATTCTTTTTTTGAGGTTTTATATTACATAAATATGTTTTATGTTTTTAAAAAGTTTTATTATACACATTTATATATTTAAGTTTTATTTTATCTATAAATAAATAGTAGTGGATTTATAATATTGTTTTAGTTCAGGTGTACAGAAAAGTGATTCAATTATATGTATACATACGTCTGGCTTTCTAGATGGTGCTAGTGGTAAAAAATCCACTTGCTGGTGCTGGAGGCTCAAGAGACGTGGGTTCAGTCCCTGGTTCTGGAAGATTCCCTGGAGTAGGTAAATGGCTACCCACTCCAGTATTCTTGCCTGGAAAATTCCATGAGCAGAGGAGCCTGGCGGGCCACAGCCCACGGGCCGCAGAGAGCCGGACACAGCTGAGTGGCCAAGCAGCAGCAGCACACACATAGCTATTCTTTTTCAGGCTGTTTTCCCATTTAGGTTATTACAGAATATGAAGTAGACGTCCCTGTGCTAGGTCCTTCCCAACGCGAGTTCCTTGTCGATTTTATATATGGCAATTCTTAAAAGTAAGTCTTTAACTTTTTTTTAAAAAAAGATTTAGTGACCTGTTCTGTAGCAAGCATTATGAGCTTGGACTTAGTAACAGTACTATCCTTGAGCATAGTCATAGGCAGAACAAATGAAACAAATTACAGAGTTGTGCTCTTTTAAGAGCAGAGACATTACTTTGCCAACAAAGGTTCGCCTAGTCAAGGTTATGGTCTTTCCTGTGGTCATATATGGATGCGAGGGTTGGACTGTGAAGAAAGCTGAGCGCCGAAGAATTGATGCTTTTGAAGTGTGGTGTTGGAGAAAACTGTTGAGAGTTCCTTGAACTGCAAGGAGATCCAACCAGTCCATTCTGAAGGAGATCAGCCCTGGGATTTCTTTGGAAGGAATGATGCTGAAGCTGAAACGCCAGTATTTTGGCCACCTCATGCGAAGAGTTGACTCATTGGAGAAGACTCTGATGCTGGGAGGGATTGGGGGCGGGAGGAGAAGAGGACGACAGAGGATGAGATGGCTGGATGGCATCACTGACTCGATGGACATGAGTCTGAGTGACCTCCGGGAGTTGGTGATGGACAGGGAGGCCTGGTGTGCTGCGATTCATGGGGTCGCAAAGAGTTGGACATGACTGAGCGACTGATCTGATCTGAAGACTGATGTAAGAATATATTTGTAGGAAATTAGTAGTTGCTTATGCCTATCAGGTTTTAAATGAATGTTATTTACTTTTAAAACTTTCTATCTTGCTGGTTAGTTTTCTTAAATTGCTAGCAATTGCTTTTTATCCATATCACTTTAGAAGGATATTTAGATATTTTAAATACATTTATATCTTACATGTAACACACTAGACTTAACACAACAGGAAAGACCAACATTAACAATGGACCTTACCTTCAAGAACCTTACATTTTGGAAGGAAAGTTAAAACATCTGTTTGACATTTATGCATGAGCACATACACACTGACGTGCCAGCCTCATTTATTCTAATTTATCACTGCTTATGTCATCATTCTTGCCATCAGCTTTTTCCTTTAAGGCCTACTTGACATTTTGTTCACTCCACACTTAACTTCCTCATTCCAGTGGTGTTTTATTCCTCACTTTAGCACCCTACTCCCATCATCTTTTCTGTATATCTGCATCAATAATGACTGTATAAGCTCCAAACTCTGTGTCAGGATCTGAGTCCCTGCTATCCATCTGGCTTAGTTAAATAGTACTGTCACTGAGTCCAAGCTCATAGTGCTGCACAACAGACCATTAAATCTAAAAACAAGTTGTTGAGGCAAGAAATAGTGACTTTATTCGAAAACCCAGCAGACTGAGAAAATGGTTAACTAGTGTCTCAAATAACTATCTTACCTGAGTTAGAATTCAGACTTTTTTTTATACTAAAACAAGGAGGAGCTATGACTAGTTGTTGTAAACTTCTTGCAGGAATTCTCTATTCTTGCAGCTGTCCACCTGCTGCTGCTAAGTCACTTCAGTCGTGTCCGACTCTGTGTGATCCCATAGACAGCAGCCCACCAGGCTCCCCCATCCCTGGGATTCTCCAGGCAAGAACACTGGAGTGGGTTGCCATGTCCTTCTCCAATGCATGAAAGTGAAAAGTGAAAGTGAAGTCGCTCAGTCGTGTTTGACTCTTAGCGACCCCATGGACTGCAGCCTACCAGGATCCTCCATTCATGTGATTTTCCAGGCAAGAGTACTGGAATGGGGTGCCATTGCCTTCTCCGAGCTGTCCACATAGGTCTGGTGAAAATGGTCCATGAACCTCCAAAAACACTATTGGTATTTCCTGTTTTGTAACTTTTTAGTCTCTATGTAAATGGAAAGGTATTTTACTTTTTAATGGTCAGAACCTTGAGAATGGGCTGTCATGTATATTTCAGGCTATAGTCAACATATTTTTATGAAGGTGCAGGGCCAGCATGACTAAGCACAGGCAACAGAGCACCAGGGTCAGCGCTAGAGGAGTAGATCAGATATGGAATCAGATTTTTTCTTTTCTGTTCCAATACTCCTACACCCACAATTCTCCAACCCCTCTATGAACTTCACCTCTTCGAATCTCCAATTTACTTTACGCATCCTCTTTATAGTTCAATTTCCTTCTTACAGTAAAATCCGATAGTGGCTCTATGGTCGGTCCACTACTATAATCACTTTCTTGTAAACAGTCTTTCTCCTGTCTCACTTTATTATTTTAACCAGGAAAGAACTCAGCCTTGGATACAGCTCTCTGGGGAAAAAAAAAGAAAAAACAACAAGCCTCTTCTTAATGTCCTCATATTATATTAATGATCACAAATTCCAGATGGTCTCTAGCTTTGGCTAGTAGTTCTTCTGCATTCTTCTACTACATCTGCATCCTATATTCTAGGCTATTCCATACCTTCTCTTCTTCACGATACTCCGGACTCTGACATATGACATCAGAACAGACAGCACGGATGAGCTGTAAGCTTGCTGACATGACCCTCTTCACCTTACCACCACATCTTCAGTCTTCATTTGTTCCAAGATTCTTTGCTTCACCTCTTATTAAGAAGAGTCTGTGATCTTACTGAGGGCAAACACCCTACTCTTGTCCACGTAAGAACTTTTACTCCTATAATAATTGTGCCTTGCTCTTTTTATCAACTTCAGTTTCTTCTACACTGGATAAGGTTTCTCATGGTATATGAAAAAGCCTTAATATCTTTTTTTTTTTTTTAAGAAAAAACACACATTTAAAATACTTCTCTTATACTATATCTCTATATTTCATAGAAAAACTTCTCAAAAAGATTGACTACTGTTTTATTTTTCATTTCTTCCCTCTTCCTTCTTTCCTTATTCTATTCCAACCAAGCTTTCTTCACCAATCCACAAAATAACCCATTTCAAGGTAACTGAGAGCTTCAACCTATCCTGGCATGTCCACTGGTATTGGTGTGTCCTTCCCTCACTTAATTGTTCAGTGACCTTTGACCAAAATGGAACCATCCCTCCTTCTTAAAACAGTCCTTTCTTGACTTGACTGACATCAGAGTCTCCTGGGTTCCTTTCTACTCCACTAATGACCCCTCTTCATTCTCCTTATCCTCCTTCAGTCTCTTGGTCAAACCTCAAATACCAAAGTTCCCTTTCAGCTCAACTCTGAGTCTTCTTTCTTTCTTTGTCTCAGAGACAGTTTTGGCCTTGCATCAGAATCACCTGGAACATTTGTCAAAACTCAGAGTGCAGGTCCCACTCTTGAATTTCTGATTTAGTAGGTCTTGAGGTAGGGCCTAGGAATTTACATTTATAGCAGATTTCTAGGTGATGACTTATACTGCACGTCCAGGGACCACTCTTTGAGAACCTCTGGTTTGGTGACTTTACATCAAATACTTTAGAATCAGTCTGGCTTTCAATTATACTCCTATGTTTTATGATCTGTGCTATTGCTGCTGCTGCTAAGTCGCTTCAGTCGTGTCCGACTCTGTGCGACCCCATAGAAGGCAGCCCACCAGGCTCCCCCGTCCCTGGGATTCTCCAGGCAAGAACACTGGGGTGGGTTATTATCTGTGCAACACCAGACAAATAATTTAATTATTTGTGTTCCTTGGTCTACTTGTTTGTAAAATAAAGACATTGCAAGTTGCTAGTTTAGGTGTTGAGAGAATTAAATGGAACAATATCTTGACTACAATGCTTTTTTCAAAACCAATCTTCCTGATTATTTATACACTTACCTCTCTAAAACCTATTTTCTGAAAAGTGGCAGAGATGTATTTTTAAAGATGTATATAAGGTAAGAATAATACTCTCTCTACAGTCTTACATTCCAGGTAACTTTGAGTAAAATGTCTGGCCCCGTTCCAGATCACAGGCTCCTTGATTCATCATGCACCTACCATATTGATATTTTTTTCAACTCTAGGAAATGTTCCAGTTGCCCTTTATGGCATAACAAACTTCTCCAAAATTCAGTGGCTTAAAACAATGACTATCTTATCATTTTTCACCTGTGAGTCAGGAATTCCAGTAGTGCTCTGCTGGGTGATGCTTCTGTTTTTCATGGTGTTTTCAAATGGCCTTGGGAGGTTAAAAAAAAAAACAAAAAACGATATTGTCCTGTGGCTGGGGCCATGAAAGAATAGTCAGGAAGGCTGCACTCAGTTGGGCTCCTCTCCATCTGCCCCTGCTTCTCGTCGTGTACTCTTCCCGTGTTCTTTCCGGGAGAATTTCTAGACCTACATGTCTGCTAAGGGCTCTGAGAGATCAGGTGGAAGCTGCCAGTTCTCTGAGAGACTAGTCTGGAACACTGGTAACACTCTTTTGGTCAAAGCAGTTGGAAACCTACCTAAATACAAGGGGAGGGAAAATAGATGCTACGTTGCGATGGAAAAATGTCTAAAAATTTACTACCTTTAATTGACTATGGGAGTACACAGAGATTATTCTCCTTAAATGCCTTTCATACCTGTTCCTTCTTCCAGGAATTCTTCCAAATCTTTCCATGACTGACTCCTTCAAATCTCAGCTCAGCCTCTTCATTCCAGAAAAGCTTTTCTGACTGACTTATCTAAATGTACTTTCTCACAATCATTATGTACTCTACCAAC